>JAYKAV010003277.1:1164687-1328143 GCA_035582835.1 Phoebastria nigripes | reverse complement strand
CTTCCCCGCAGGTGGGAGCCGCGGGCGCGGGCGGGCGCGGAGCCCCGCGGGGCGGCGGGGCCGGGGCAGGCGCGGGCGGCTGCGGGGAAAACTTCGGCGCCGGCGGCCCCTTCCGCGGGGGTGGCGGGGGCAGCGCCGCGCTGGGGGTCGCGGTGGCAGCCCCGCGGCTTGCCCTGGCATCGCCCCGCGCCGCTTTTGCGGGACGCCCCGCCGGGGAAAAAAAAAGTCCTTTGTTTGCAGCGCGCGGTTATCCGGGGCTGGGAGAGGGGCCGGCAGGGAGCCCCCCCCGCCGCCTCCCCCGGCCGGGCTGTTTTGACAATAAACTATCTGGTAATCAGTACAAAATGTCCCCGCGGTTGAGTGCTCGTTGAACAATAGGCAGGGAACGAGCCGCCGCCGTCAGGTGTCCAGCGCTCCCCAGCAGAGGTGAAGCCTCCCCGGGGGCACTGATCGGCTCGGTGCCCCGCTCCGCCCCGCCGGCGGGTCCGTGCCCCGCTGCGCCCCGGCGGGTCGGTGCCCCGCGGTCCGGAGGGGCCGGGCAGGCGGCTCACCGCGGGACAAGGCATCAGAGCCGGTCTGCTCCGGCACTGCCGATCCTCCGCGTTGAAGAGGAGGGCAGGCGGTGCCGCTCAGGCCTTCGGGAGGTCTGTCAGTGCTAAAACTTCGGTGTGTCGGGTATAAATTCAAAGGTTCCCCTCCACTGCCTTGATAAAAGGGGGTTTCCTTGCCTAACCTCACAGCCCTAGCGCACAGAGCTAGCGATTTTAAATACAGCATCTGGCTGCAGTGCTGGGCAACTTTGCACATGGCTTGCAGAGTTGCCGTGCAGCTCGTTGCACGGTTCGTAGGCTTAAGAGGCATTTGGAGGTCTACAGAGGAAGGTGCCGTGAGGAGGTCGCTGCTAGTGTTTGAGGAGTTGCACCCAGGGAGGAATTTGGCCCTACGCACCGAAGTCTGAACGCGGATAACGTGAAAGGTTATTTTGCTACTTATCTAAGAGCGAGCTGAGGATCCAGGGAAACGATGCACAGTGCTAGGTGTTTAACGTCTGCTGCCACCAACAGAGAGGAGCCTTGCAGAGCACCCTGTGAGAGAGCAGCCGGGGAGGGCTCCGCAAGTCTGCCCATGCTGCTGGGAGCAAATAAAACTAAAATACCAGGAACTAACAGTAGTCACAATTTACGCTTCTTCATTGTAAGCACTTTACTTTGGGATGTGAGAGGGGGCAGTAGTTGATTTATGAACATTTTTGTTAATAGTTTTGTTTGGGTGACTTTTTGGGTTCTCTCCCTTTTGTTTATTGATAATCTGAACTAGAGTGTGGTATCTGACAATTTGGACTTTCCTATTTAGAAATACCCACATACGTCTGCAAAATGCTAGTGCTGTGGCCATAGGGATGGGAAAGTCTCCTACCAATGGGTTATTCCTCAAAATAAATAAAAAAAAAAAAGTTGAAATGATTAATACCCACCAGCTTTCTTTACTTAATGTATTTCTTGCCTGCGCTTGAAGGTTATCCTTCATCATATGGTTAGACTGTCCTTAAGGAAAGCTTGAGAAGCAGGTCAGACTGGCAGCATCTCCTGGAAGTCATGAGATGCAGGCTCCAGACTACTGGAGAGGCAAGGAGGGAACCTTTCTCGTGATCCTTCCTCTGCTTCTGGGTTCAGACACTTATTTGTGGGAGACCTTTTACCTCAGGCGCACATCAGACAAACTTGTGTAGATAAAAATACACTGTGTAGTAGGCATAAATGACTGGCTGTTGCAAAAGACAACTGTCTTTGGGTACGTATGTGCATCATCTGTATATCACACAGATGTAGGAATATTCAGGGTTAGTTTTGTGCTGGAGGAGGTATCAGAGTGATGGCTCGTGTCCTGGCAGGGGCGCAGGGGACATCAGAAGTCACAGGCAGGACACGGCTGATCTGCTGTGCTGGATTGCTCTGGAGCTAGTGTGACCCTGGGTTACTTTTGGGTTTGCCTCAGTGCAGACGCTTGGACTGGATGATCTCGCACAGTCCCTATTGAGACCTATCCTGTTTATTGGTATACAAATTTATATTAAGTATCTTTCTTTGGCATTTAGTCAAGAGCTTCTTCCTTTGGTTGCAAATAGGAAAGGAGGATGTAGAAAACAAAGCTTAATGTAGCTTCTCGGAGGGTAAACCAGTCATCTCCTCTGTCCACAGCCCCTTCCTACTTTTTGTTTTTCTTGCATCCTAACATATGCTTCCACTTTTGCCTGCATTTGGGGATTGCCTAGTCCTCCTTTTATGCAATATTCTGGAACGATCTTTTCTCTGTGCCTCTCCTGTCCTCCCCCAAGGCTCACCCTGTCCCCCAACCCCCAGTACTCTGCCAAGTAAGTCTCTGTGGCATTTCCATCCCGCAGTCATGGAAGACTGGACATGGTTCCTTTCAGCATCCATCAATACAGCGTTTTTTTTCAGTCGGTTGCAGAGTAATAGGAGGCTCTCCCTGTGCCCAGAGGGAAGAATGTCTGTTTTGATAATGCTTCCTGCTACCTGTCAGCCCGGAGGGAGGAGGCTTGAAGGAGGAAGATTGAACTTGATGAGGATTCTAATTGCTGTCACTCAGTCGCTGCCTTGACCCCTGTAAACCGCCTGAGTACCCTGCCCTCCCTACTCTCCCGTTTCCATCTCTGCTCTCTCCTTCTTCTTTTCCTCCCTCCCCTGCGGCAGTGCAGATTGTCCTGCGCAGAAACGTGGCCCAAGGCCACTGCCAGGAGCAAAATGGAAATGTTGAAGATTACTCAATACTCGACTCTTTTTCCTTCCGTTACAACTGGGAACCCTCTCCCAGCAAGTGCGTAAGTGATTTTTCTTCAGGCTTTATAATAAAGAATGTGATACATTTGGCAAGAAGTGAGACTCCCATTTGCATCCCGTTTAAGTACCATTCATAGAGACTGGAGGCATTTCCACGTGCTCATTTCGCAAGAGAGAGCCTCTCGTCGACAGATGACTGCAGCTGTAGTACCATTGGGTTATACTGGCTCTCCGTGGGCTTTCCACCTCGTTTCAGCCCTCCCAGAAACCTATTGTTGATTGTCCAAACAGTAACGCTGCTTTGCAGGTGCCTGGATTGATCAAAGGATCCTGAGTCACCCCCAGAAGGGACGTATTGCACCAGGACACAGGTGGAATCGGAAAGGATATGTCTTTAGCACATGTAAACATGAGCTAGGACAGGTCTTAGGAGGAACATCTGAGTCGTGAGTTTCTCGTAGTGAAACTTGTCCTTTTCTCTCTCCGATCTGTTGTGAGAGACTCTAATGATACCTCTATATTCTTTGGATTTTTGTCTGAACTATAATTCTTTGTTAGTGCAAGCTATTCGGAAGATTTTTAAGGCATATCTGGAGCTGTCAAACTAAATACCAAATATTACGCATTTGTAGTTTGAAGGAAAGCTGCTTTCTAGCCTGAACTTTCAGTCAACACTCTGGTGTAATCTGAAGGTAAGGAATAACAAATTCTAGATGAAACAAGAACGGCACAGCATCAAGGAGTTTCAACAACATATATGTTTATCTACAATACACGACAACTGATCTAATCTCCTATCAATCTTGTAGAAGAGAGGCAGTAATTGCTCAAGGTTAAGCCACTTTTCAGCTTCTTCTGTCTGTCCATGAAGATGAATGCCATTGCAGAGATCAAGCGTTGCACATTGTCTTGCTCTCTGTGTGTGACACATGATTTTACAGATGTTGTTTTCTTCTTCATCTAGTACAAACATCTTCCAGGATTTTGACTCATTTCCTTAAGTGTCTTTCAGCTGTTCAGAGAATGGCTACAGGAAATGAGGTCTAGTATCCTAATGCATTGCATTTACTGTAAGTACCCTCTCACTTTAAGTACAAAACTTTGCCTTTTTGTAATTTCTGAATGTCCTTCTGAATATTCCCCTGCACAAGAAACAACTTGCAGTTGTTTCTGTCCTTCAGAAACTCAGCTCTCCCGATGAGTCTCTTCAGTCTTAATAGAGCTTAAGGTGTTCATTGTAACCTTAGGCGAAAGGGAAGAGATGATGCTAAAGGCATCTCATGAAAATGGTGATCCAGATTTCAGCATGTTATATCTTTTGGCCATTTATTTAAGAAAATCTGAAGAGAATGCACATGCAAATTACTAGGACTTGACAAAAGGGATTTTAAAATTAGTATTACTCTTCTATATTATGTTACTGCAGAAGTATTGTGCTTGGCTTTTTCAGTGACTTTTAGGAAGCTAGAAGGGCTTTTTCCAAAAGGACCCTCTTTGACAATGCATCCTGCAAACAGTCATAAATGAATGTAATTTTACATGTGTGAGTAATCTCCTTGTCCGGTTGCCAAACCTAATGGCAACCGAAGTGTATTGTTTGTCCATCAGCCAAGATTGCTGCCGTTAGTGATAAAAGCGTAAGGGGAGTGTAAACATCTGTGTTTGAAGGGAGAACGCGACTCCTATTTTCTAGAGTATACCAATTACAAAGCACAGTAAATGTTAATCTCTCAGCGGACTTACTCTTGGGGATTATATTGATTTATTCTGAAAACATAGGTTTTCAGAGATACCTTTAAATGGATTTTTAATGATCTTTTTCGTGTCGCAACAATTTTTTTGTGCACCACGTACGGCTCTTGGTTATATTATCTGTATATTATCTCTTACAGACACGTAAGTAACAGAAAAGTTTCTAATGTTGCTACGATGCTATGCAACTCCTGGGCTGCTCCATACGGATCATTCCTCGAAACCGTAACTAAAGAGAGGCATCATTTAGTAAAATTATCAGCTACAGGGGGTTTTGTCATTGGAGGGGCTGACAGCGTTAAATGTCTATGATTTTAAATGTCATCTGGCAGCTGAGTCCGTAATCATGTAACAATAATCATGAAATATCTGATACGGAGAAGAATTTGCTGGTCAACTAGGCACTGACGGTTGTAAATCTAAGTGATAAAGAGGATGCATGGGCTGATTTAAGTTAAGAAGAGATGAAAACCGTGGCAGGGAAATTTGAAAGTCAGAGAGATGCATCTCTTACAGGTTCTTTGGAAGCCTGGCAAATGCCAGGTTAGTCCTACATCTCCTTTCTTTTCCCATCAGTAATTGTCTTAAGCTAAGAGTGCTCCTCTGCTCACGCTGGGTGAACATGCTCCTCATGACAGGGAGTGGACTTCTTTTAAGGAAAGTTTTGTGCAAAAGCCACACTGGAAAAAGAAATCAAACTTGTTGGTTATAATCTGTCATTCAGAGCCTGCATGTTTCAGAGGAGGAGAAAGGTCCGAATGAGCTGTGTAATGGAAGTGGTTTGGGTATTCACATACCTAGGCCATGCAGAACTAACTAGGTTCCTGCTGAAGGGTACCATGAGATTAAAAACTTGCACTTGGCTCTCTTAATCTGTTTTTTGTTCAGTAGTTAATGGCTGCACCAACGTCACGTGTTGCAGTTTTTGTCCGCAGCCCTCAGGACTGGAAACTTCATTCTTTGCTGAATGAAATCTGACTTTCTCACGCATTCACCTGCCTCCTGCAGCTGGGTTTCTAAGAGACACAGCAAGTCTTAGGAAGCTCCTACGGAACTGTAAAAGTAAGGCTGGAGGAGATCTGCAGAGGTCATCTGGTCTGTCCCCTGCTCTCCCCCGGGTCAGATGGAGCAGATCCTCCCAGGTAGGCTTTTATCTAACCTGCTCTAAGGCAGACTTGTGGTGCAGAGTCTACCACCCGTTTTTTCTAGTGCATAACTAGTTGTTAAAGTTCAAAAGCTCGTCCTGATACCTAACCGAACCTCCCTTGCTGGTCGCTGAATTCCATCCTTTTTTTTTCCCTGCTCTGGTGGATATAGTGAACTGCTGATCACCATCCTCTTTATAATAGCATTTTACACATTGACAATTAATATCACATCTTTGACTTCTCTTTTCTATGATGAACAGATATAACTTCTTCAGCCTTTTCTTTTGGTGCATCTTTTGTAACTCCTCCTCCTCTTTTTCTTCTTAGCCCTCCCCAACTTGTTTGCATTTCCTCAAGAGATGATACGTAAAATTGACGTCTGACTCCAGATAAGAAATGTAGGGCTTCCAGGTTTAACAAAATAGTTACCTCCCCATGTACTGTGTGTTTCCATTTGATTCAAAGCATTGTAAATCTGATTTTAATCATGATTTAAATCAGCCAACAGTAAGCCTCATTTTAACTGTTTTGCATTTGTACTTAATCATTTTGTAAAGAAAGGTTTAACCTCCTTTATTACCATTGAGATAGAGTTTTAATTAAATATAGCCTTTGCACTTAATGTTATACTTACTTTGATTAATCACTGTGCCTGTATTTAAGCAATTATGTAGCTTGTTATATATACACACTTACTCTGATTCTTTGTGTGTATGTTTTAGTATGAAAATAGAAAGTGTTGACATTTCTTGTATTAGATAATTGATTTTTTACTGATGATTTGCATYGATTACAATGAAGGAAACAAGAATTCTGAAATGTTCTTCCGTTAGATAAATAGCACCACATAGAAGTCAGCCAATTCAGAAGAAAAAACTCATTGAGAAATGTTTTGAAATAAAGAATTAATGTCTGAAAGGCCTATCTGTAGTCAAAACAGGTGGTTTCTAACCTCTGTGCTGTAAAAATTTTAGAACTAGTCCATCTCATCCTCTTTTTATTCTTAGAATGGCAATGGGAAGAAACATTGATGTTTTTTTTTCAACTCCTGATCAGTAGCTCCTCTTTGAATGAACTAGTTGCTTAATTGAGTTATACTGAATGAACTGAAATAAAGAAAATATTTTCTCTGCACCTGCTAGGAAACTCCAGATGCCAAAGGCTGGTTTATTGCTGCGGCACAACCTGCCTAGAGGTGCTCAGCTACTGACTTCCATGAATTCAGTAGTGTGATTATCTTTAAAATGTTGGCAGCGAATGTATGGCTTGAATAATTTTTTTGCCTTTAATTTTTTTTAATGAGTAGAGGAGGTGTAAATTTTAATTTATGTTGTTGTATTTTCAAAATCAGTGTTGAATACTTTTACATTTTAAAAGGAAAATAAGCATTATAAAAATGCTGCATTTTTACTTTTAATGTAATATTAAATTAAATATGCAGTTTAATATGGTATTTTTACCTGAAGTGGTTCTGTTCGTATACCTTAGCTGTTCTTCTGCACTAGGACCTGGTACTGAGGCATTCAGTTTCTGCTGCTCAGTGACTGCCTGATTCTTTTCTTTACTTTTGCTGCCTAACTCTTTGTTTGCTATTTTATATGGCATGGAAGTGCTTTCTATGCCTGGATGAGCATAACTTTTTAACTTTGAAAAGAAATTATGTTATCTTCAACAAAATAAAAGCTTCCTCCCAGTAGTGTTCATTGTAACACAAGCTGTTGAAGTTTCCTATTCCATAGCACATCTGACTTCCAGGTATTATACATAATTGCTGACTTTGCAGTAATGCTAATATCATCATACCTAGGATTTGAGGTATGCAGCATAATAAATGAGGTCAAATGGAAGGAGCAGAAGTAAACCCTGTACTTCTGGTCTCCTCCCATAAACTAGATACCGTCAGAAGCGATGCTGAAGTGGGATTCCCTGCTTAGGCAGGTACTCAGACTGCGCCCATAGTGCGATGCCTCTTGTGTATCTCTCCTGGGGTAGGAAGGAGAACCACTTTTTCATAAGCAGCTACCTATATATATGCCATATATATGCAATTTCTGATAGGGCTTATTAGTAAACTAGGAAATACAGTACAACTGGCAAGCAAAATATGTAAGTGGGACTTCTGCTGACATTGGAGATTAAGTTCAATGGCCAAGTTATGTATCTCCTTGCCAGAAAAAGACTGGGGAAACGAAACCAGATTGTCAGAAAAATATCTAAGTCTCTGTATTCAAGGTACTTCCAAGACAACATCAGTGACAGATCTTCCTGGGTGTTAGTGAGATTTGTTCACCCTAGGAGGTTCTGAAGAACCTGCTGATGAATCCTCCAGAAGTTGCCTAGTCACAGTTGCAGAAGGCATGTGCAAAGATACTTCTCTAATACTAACACATTAAAAATGCGTTTATTAGATTTGGTATTGTCTGTAAGACAATGCTTTTACCCAAATTTTTTAACAACATCCTAATTAGCAGCAAAGTTTATGCACTAGTTAGACAAAGGAAATCTAGCTTATTGCAGGCTTATTAAAAATCACTGAATAGGTAAAGTTAATTTATATGGAGAAATATGGAAATACTCCAAAACCTGCTTCTTAAATGGATCTGTGTGCCGTGTGGATGCATGACGTGATGCAATGACTTGTATTTCAGTAATAGAGCTATATAAATACTTCAGCTATCTTCTTACTAAACCCAGCATTTTTCTTATGAATCTGTCAGTTCTTTCAGTGAAGGAAAAGAGAATACAAAGTAATATGGACATAAAAGATAGCTGTGTCTTTTCTGCAAAATTTGGTGAACATGTTTATTAATCTGAGTTGTGTTTATTGCTGTAGTCTTCTAGAAAAAAGTACTGAACTAAATATCTAGAGGAAGTAAAAAGCAGTGCTCTTCTTTGTGGTATTTAATGTGGTCCATCATAAGAGCAATGATAACATAATTATGCAATTATTGGTATATTTTCCCCTCTGGAGGCCTTATGTAGATGATTACCAGTGCACCTTTTAATGAAATTGCTACTATTTGATAAAATTATTGCCAAGACTTGAAATAATTAGAATGCGCATTGCCAAAAGTCTTACATCTCCTTCCTCAGTTGAGCCTTTTCCAAATAGGCATTAATACAGATTGCAAAACGATTCACTGTTCTCCAGTTTTCTCATTTCTCTTCATTAAAACTACCTTTTCACTGCATTTCAGAAAACACGCTTTCAAGCCCATGTTGCTCATTACAAGGAACATTCGTTCAAAATGGAAGTTGAAAGATACTGCACCTTTTAATGTAAATGTCAGCAAAGAGAAGTGAGAAGAAAAAGCCATTAAAGGGGTAGACTGGATGAATGACAGCTGAATTTGAATACACTATGCATTAGTGCGCTTTTTCATTCCTTCTAATCGTTCTCCATACTTACTTTATAATTTGTTTATTTATGTGTCTAACAGCTGATAAAACTAACTGTGGGAACAGCTGGTTAATAAGTAATTTTGGAAATTAGAGGGAAGAAGGCAATAATTCAGTAGGAGTAAGGATCAGTCTAAATGTATAAATCTCAACGCTGACAAGTGTTGTGGCAAACAGTTGCTCTTTTTTTGCAAATCCTACTTACGTGTGTGTATACACGTATATATTTACCTGTGCTCTGTATTTTTCTTTGAATAAGGATTAGCAGGTAGTTGTTTTAAGCTTAGACCATTCTAGTTTAAAAAAACCTCATAGGTCAGTCATGCTTTGGGTTTGGTTTTGTTCATCAGCACATTGCCTGTAGATTCCTTCTGGGGTGGGAAGTTCAGGTGTAAGAGACCATAGTGCGTCAACGTGCTGTAATAAAATGAATTAATCATCTAGAATAGGTTGTTGCTCACAGTGCTTCAAGATGAGTGACTGGACTGCTATACTGCCTATGGTGCTCCTTCAAAAAACAAACCCAAAAACCCTAAAACAACAGAAAAAGCCCCAAAGCCATGACTTCCCAGAAAAAGAGGATTCAGAAAGGTATCATACCCAGCTGTGGAAAGAAGCATGGCGTTTGATCCTGCTGCGGCCATTTAATATGTGTGCTAAACTAGAATTATATTCAGCTACTTGTCTGCCTTTGGCAAATGCCTCTATTAGCTGTATTAGTGAGGCATACCAATCAGAAAGGGCAAGCTGCTTGGTAGGCAGGAAAAGTGGCCTGTTTGCATGGCTGGAGTTTCCTCACCCCAGGAAGGGAAAACAAAGCGGCTGGGGGAAGAGGAAGGTACATCTCTGTCTCTGGAAGGTGCAGTTACTTCCCCCAGCCCCCTGCCTTGAGAGAGTGTTGCATTTGCATGCACAGGGCAGCTCTCACATGTTTGTTTTGGAGGTCATGTGCAGAATCTGCTCTGCTAAGCCTGCTTCCGAAATAAGGAAGCAAAGTACGATTAGCTACATCGCTAATTGCTGCAACAAGACCCTCTGCAGGAGGATGTTCTGGCTTCCACCCACAAGCAGGGGATTAGCCCAGGTGCTCATGCTTGTCCTGCCTGAAGATCCTGTGAAGGTCTTTCTTGGAGACCGGGATGTGCGGGGGCTAGAGAGCTGGCTGGATTTGTCTTCTTGCCACCTGCCTCCCTCTGATGCTGGCTGTTTCTGATTAACCACATCTCGTTCGGAGGGGTGCATAACCTCTCTTCGGGTGTAACTGGCTGTCTCCTCAGTCGCCTGAGCTGTTTTCTCTGCAAGGGGTAAACATCAAGTGCCCTTTACTTGTCCTGTGGAGTGCCCTCCCAGCGCGTGAGGTGTTTAGTGAGGCAGGCCCATGTAGGAGCAATCCCAAAGCTTCCCATGGGGCGTCACTGCAACGGAGGGTGTCTCACAGCCACAGCCAAGGTCCAGCTGCCTCTGTGGTTCCCCATGCTCATGCCCCCACAGATGATAAAGACAACCTTTGTTCCAGCCTCATTCCACTTCCTCTCTTGGGTTTGCCATGGGTGGGAATTGGCTGGCTGGCTCCACACTTGCTCTTTGTGTTGGGGGATACCCGTTTCTCCTTTATGCTGCCTGCAGGTGGAGTCGGTTTGGCTGCGCCTTTGAGTGTTGGGCTGGCAAGCTCCCGCCTTCTGCCCCCCTACAGTGCCTTTCCTCTGCCCCCTTCCCATTCAGGGTGAAGGGTCTGCGGGGAGGGAAGGCAGGGTGAGAAGACAGCGGTTGCCCTCATGCAGCTGGGTAAATGTCAAAGCCCCCACTAATCCTCTCCCCTGGTTTTCTGCTTAGTAACATACAGCCTCTGAGGATCCAAAACTTCAGAGCAAGCGCAGGCACAGGAGCTCTGCATTTCTGCTCGGGAAACGCAAGGCGTTGAAGAGTCTGTTGGTCAGCAGATGGCACTGACTGTTAGATGGGTTAGAAACAAACCACTTTCAGTTCTACGGGGAAGCCTAATCAGTCTAGACCCTGTAATACATGCCCGGTGACAGTTAAGTTATTCTTCAGTCTCCAAGATGAAGTTGGAGCGGAGGAGCTCGTCAGCGTTTCTATCAGCAAGGATTTGTGGCATTCATATATGCCGAGAGTCCATGACGCTTGCAGGGGACAATCATGTCTTTGATCTTTTTTGGTCTATGTCTTTGAGGAAGACACTAGCATGGGGGTTGGCGTGGATGGTTTCTTTTGCGAAGTAAGAGGCTATACTGCTAGCCTTCTTTTCCCCCACAGCATAGCTGAAATGGGATCTGATGCAGCTTTCAGATCAAATAATTTAAAATTGACATTTGCCATTGCTAAACTTTTCATCTAGCATAAGGGAGAGTGTCTGTTTAGTGAAGTGGAACAAAACAAGTAAGCATATGATAGCATCTCCTTTGAAAAATCTGGGACGTTTTATACATCAGAGTAAATTAAAGTTGTTTCAGTGTGGTTAACATGCGAATTTGACACTTTATTATAGTTTCCTTGGGGCATGAAATGGCCAGACAAAGAAAATACAATGGAAAAGGTCTTAAATTCATCTCCATCATAGCTTATGTCAAGTGTCATAGTGGCTTTAACAAATGAGAGACAGAGTTGGAAAGGCGCTACTCTTCAATTAGACCAACTAATATGGTAAAGAAGACCGGGCAGGCTTCTGGCTAGGACTTCTGCACTTGTGTAAAAGAGACGTTTTTGCTTCTGCTTTTCTTTCAGACCTGCAGGAGACTTGTGTGTCTGCGTCTGAAAACATGTTCATTTTTCCAGCAGTGCTGGGTATGCTGAAAGAGGATGTTACCTCCCTGCAAGCCATGTCTTGCTGATATCCCCGGACCATTGCATCTACAACAGTGCTACTACTTTAACTGATAAAGCATATCTCTTGTTTCTGCTCTCTTATGTTGTTGTAGATGAGAAACTGAAAAATGTGGTGAGTAAGGTCTGTGTGATAGCCCTTGAAATGAAGCCAGTGCCCAGAATGAATAGGCACTGAAAAGAAAGTAGTCTCTCTAATGGTATCCAATCACCACAATCTTACACAAAAGTCGTGGACATTTTGTCCCTTGAAGTTTAGTTTCTCGGCGCATTTGTCATAGAAAAATGTTAACTGTTTTAGACATCATGGTCAGGATCAGGTCATGGTCAGGTCATTGTTTTCATTGTGCTGTGTTTCTACAGCTTACACGGGGACTGCTGATGACTGTGAAGGTTATGGACAACAAGGGGAAGAGGCAGAAGCTCAGAAGAGCCTGCCGTGCCCTTACAGTGTGTCCCAGCCCTGGGAGAGGCAGGGAGAGGGATTTGCTCTTGCCGGGTAGCAATGAACCCGCTGGCAGGTCACTGCCAGTCCCTTGGGCTTGGCAGAAAGGCTGGTACTGGATGTGAGCAAGTTGTGGCTGTACTGTGAAGCTGCGTTGTGCCCCTGTCTTGGGAGATGGTTGAGATAAGTTTAATGTGGAAGGGGGTGGGATAAGGCACAGGGGTTTTTTGKTTTGTTTTGTTTTGTTTTCTCTGAACGCAATCTGTTGTGCTATAGAGCTGCCACAAACTTCTTGTTCCTTTTAATGTTTAGATCAGAGTTGAAAGAGGAAATGGCCACAGAGGGACTAACCTGTTGGCCTAAGGTTGTGCAGGAGATCTGTGGCAGAGCTGGGAATAAAATCCATGCCGCTTGACTCTTCATCTTATTCCGTGGCAGTTCCATATCCTTTGTTTGCTTGGCAGCTGGAGATGGTTTCCAGTTGCTTCTGAGCGTGATGTGGACTTGCACCTGACATGCTTTTCCATGCTACAGCAGTGTTGTGGCTGAGGCTGAAAAGCTCCCACATAAAACATTTTTTTTTTCCAGGATGGTGCACTCCTTAGCCAAAGCTTTTTTTGTTTGCACATCCCTTAATTGTTACAGGAACATTCTGCTGTCCTTAATCATATCCCTGCAATTTGACCTGCATTTCCTATCGGTATTATCTAGAGCTGTTTCATTTTCTAATTCCTCCAGCCCGGTTTTCCAGATGTTCCTTCTGCATGTAGAAGTCACAACTGCTGTACTCCCCCTTTCCTCCCTCCCCATTTTTAGGGCTTAGGAAGCTGCTTATAATATATTCATGTATTCTGCTTCTTTTTTCAGTTACACAGCCTTGTTCACAAGTGATCCCAGGATTGTAGTTTTTAACTTAGGTTTGTAATATTATAAGGAGAAGCTAGGATAGTGGAAGTGACTCTTTTCGGCTGTGGGACACAGAACATCCAAAATGGGTCTTGGGCTGTCCAACTCTGAGATTTGCAATTTATTTTATATATATATTTTAATTTTTTTAAAATTTATTGTTAATTATTAAATATTTGCCATTATCAACATATTTTGTTAGCATAAATAATTATGTGCTAGTTGCCCTTGATAACAACTCTAGAGGGTCATCTAGAACCCCAGTGTGGTACTCTGGCTATGGAGTGTATGGAGGGCGTTGGATGTTTTGCAGTGGGATCCACAGCCCTTGACCAACAGTGGCATCATCTGCCCCCACTAGCCTGCAGGAGCCATGGGAGCAGAGGATGGGTTTCCTTTCTTCCCCTTGTCCTGTTGGGTCCCTGTGGTCAGGTGGGCTTCACGGAGGTGGTGACACTCAGCTGAATAATGAGGTAGTGGTCCACCTCCTTTTCCAAGCTGTAAGGAGGTAGAGAGAGGGTGGAGGCATGCCCAGGTGTGGGTCAGAAAACAGAGTAAGGATGCACACCTACACCTGGAAATCTTCAGTGGAGACATAGCCATGGGTTCCTCCGTCCTGTTGCTCAGAGAGTTTACGATCCCACTGGTGACTGCTAAAGTCACGGTCCTTCTTGGGGTGGACATGGAGCCTGAGGAGGAGTCAGCAGACTCCATATCCCTTGGGGTTCAGCACTTGGAGGTCTCTTACCATCCCTGGCGTATATCCTGCCAACAGAACTGATTCCCAAATTATTAGTGTTACTGTCACGGTTATGCTCATGATTTGTGTTACTGGAGTGCACAAGAGCAACAGCGGGCTGGGAGGAGCCCCGCTCTGCCTCAGGTGTGGTACAAATGGAGCCGGCTCGGACGTGAGGCGTTAGCAGTCTGAGAAAAGATCAAGAGATAGCAGATGGACACTTGCTGTGGGGATTAGTACACTGGATTACAAATTGTTGGTTAAACTCTCAGATTTCTGTTACTTAATTATTCCTCCAAAAAGGAGATACAAAGTCAGTCCTATCTTTCTAAGCACCATTTTAATTCTTACCTTTTAAAGACAGGCAATATTTCGGTGCTTAATACTAAGCACATCTGATAGTTCCTGCATTTACAACCTGTTCTTACACTGCCATACTTTTCTTGAAGACACGTTGTTTTCAGAAGGCAACAGAAAAAAACTTCAGATTGTGGGTATCCTTTGCACAAGGCATTAACTCGATTTGTAAACTGTTTTGCTGAGAATTTGTAGGCTGCGTAAAGGAACCATAACAAGATTGTCTCAAAATATGAGTTATGGTTTCAACTGGTATATCGTGGCTTTTGTTGTGGAGTGCCATAGTGTGCTTGTTCCCTCTACGCCTTTCTTTCCCCAGCTCCGGTATGTAATGTATTTCTTGTGCCTCTGAATGGAGTCATGCTCTGCTATGCTGTTTACCACCTTTAAAAACTTTCCACCAACTTGCTAGATAGTCCTGATAATAAGTGTTACAAAATTTTGAACTCCTAACCTTAATGGGTATGATGAGTGCTAGGGGAAAGAGTAGGTAAAAGTCACAAACATTGCGTAAAAATATGAAATTATGTTTTTCTTAATCTTTCTGGCAATTATTATTTCTAGGATGCTTGTTCAGTCATGTGAGTTTGTGTAGAGGATTAGTGGACCTCATGTGGAAAATTTCTGGTGGCACTGGAAAAACAGGCACTGGTGGACTGCCTGTTGGGTTTAGCACTGATAAATAAATCTTCGTCTGAGGGAGATGGGGAGAGAACAAGGGCTCCCTCCAAAACCCAGACCACAAACCAAGTAATTAGACTCTGCAGGTGGTCTGACTGTCCTTTGCTTCCTACTCTGTGGTGGATTTGTCAGGAAGAGGAGCAGTTACCTGACCTGGTCTTAATCCAGTATATACCTTAAGAACAACTAAAGCTGTGAGATGAGTGAATTAAGTCTGGAGTATATAACCTCATCCCAACTAATTATCTGGTTGTTTTGCTTGACCGTCTGTTGTTATCTGTGTGGGTAGGGAGATTCAGCCTCTGAAAGCAGATGCAGAGCGTGTTTTTGCATGCAACTGGTTTTGGTTTGTGAGAAATGTTTCCCCCTGGCTCAGGCATGGCTATTATACATCCAGTCCAACTGTGCGATAGAGGGCCGTGGGGTGATGGTTATTTGTAGGACTAAAGAGCCAGTCTTCAGAACAGGAAGGGTTTGTTGCTGCAGCACCTGTCAGCATTTGCACGCATCACAGCGATGTGTATGGTTTGACAGATCCACACTCATTTAGTAGGTCAGTTATGACATTAATCTATGCACTGCTACCTCTGATCTGTTCCTTTCCTCTGCAAACCTGTTGATGACGCCCTACCTTAGACCTTCATGCGCCCTTGTGCCCTAGGATTGGGTGGTTAAGTGGGTTCGGGAAGGAGGAGAATCCCGATGCCTGGCTGTGCAGTACATTACAGGCTGGTTTTGTCTGGGCAGTTCAGAGCCGACGGTTACCCCGTGTGTTGTTAATCCGCTGTATAAATACCCAGGAGAGAAGTGGAGGGAGCGGTTCAGCAAGCCAAGCTGGCTTGGCGTTTCCTCAGGGGCAAGTAAATGAGTTTATTCTCCGTGTAGCTCTGGGGCTCTTTGAATGAAGTAACCCCTCGCTGCAGCTGAGAGCGCGTCTCCCCTAAGGCGCGTGCGCGATGCAAAGGCTGCAGTAAGGTCTGGGGAGGGAGCACCCCCTGTCCATGCACACGCGTAGGTTGTGCACCGAGAGTTTCTGATGGCTGCAAGTGCATTTCTGTTCACGCGGCCGAGGTGTCCCGTTGGGTTCTTTTGTTGTTGAAAGGAGAGGGTAGGGGCTGTGTTGGTTGGCTTTGTGCTTTCAGAGGCATCCAGCTGTCCGCGATGCCATGCCGGCAGTGCTGCCGAGGCTGCTGCTGGAGGAGGGGGTGCACGGCGTGGGTCAGTGGGCTGGTGTGCTTCCCCCGCTGCCTGTTCCGTGCCAGGCGTTAGGAGCTGAGGCCAGGCCACCACCAGCATCGCCCCTTGTGCTGGTGAAGGAGCACCCTGCGGTGTGATGAGGGGACATGTTGGTGTTTGCTCCACGGCTGGGGCTGTGTGATCTGCCCGGGGCCGTGCTCCTCAGTGTTGGGGCAGGGGGTGGGCAGCGGGGGCTGTCCCAGCCCAGCCACATGCACACCTCCCCTGGCAGGGCCCAGGCTGAGACCTTGCTGGCTGCAGGCAGGGAGTGATGCCAGTGAAGGATGTCCCGATCTCCTTTCCCAGCCTTCCCTGACTCGTCTGAAGACCTACCACCATAGCGGGTATATAGCATTGCACGTTTGCTGTGTTGTGCAGCTCATATCATTTGTCACTTGAAGCACCCCATGGCCTGTGGGAAGCAGCAGAGAAGTCTTCCAAAGACAACCCCATGAAGGACCTGCATGGTCTTTCATGAGACCTTCGCAGAGGTCTTTGCCCTCTGCCTTCTCAGGTGCTGAAAGTTGCTTTCTCTGATTTGAGGGGTTTGCAAATCAGAGGTCTCCTTGCCTCTCCTTACCCTGCTGTCAGGCCCCGCTCTGTCCCGGGCAAAGGGTTTTTCCAGCTTTCCTGTCTGCAGAGCCACTGCTGGCTGGGACCTGTGCTCCTGAGACCTCGTACTTTTGCTCTCCTCGGTTGAGCGGCTGTGTCACGGCTCAGGCTCACACCTGCACTTTGAGGTAGCAGATTTGAAATTAAAAGTGTTTTTTTTCTGCCTTTTTCTGGCAATTATTATTTCTAGGATGGTTCTTTATGCATCCAGTCACCGAAGCGTATGTGCAGGGTTAGTGGACCTTGTGGAAAATTCCTGGTGGCACTGGAAAAATGACTGCCTGTTGGGTTTAGCACTGATAAATAAATTTTAATCCAAGGGAGATGGGGAGAGAACAAGGGCTGCCTCCAAAACCCAGACCACAAACCAAGTCATTAGACTCTGCCGGTGGTCTGACTGTCCTTTGCTTCCTACTCTGTGGTGGATTTGTCAGGAAGAGGAGCAGTTACCTGACCTGGTCTTAATCCAGTATATACCTTAAGAACAACTAAAGCTGTGAGATGAGTGAATTAAGTCTGGAGTATATAATCTCATCCCAACTGATTATCTGATTGTTGTGCTTGAACGTCTGTTGTTATCTGTGTGGGTAGGGAAATTCAGCTCTGAAAGGAGCCACAGAGTGTGTTTTTGAATGCAAGTAGTATTTTCAGTGGCATGACTCTGCTACTACATATGGATGTTGTACAGTCTTGTACAACTGTGCTTCACATGAGAGGGACATTAGCTAACAGCACAGTTACTGTAAGCTAAGGATTACTTGTAGGACTAAAGAGCTACTCTGAAAGGGGAAGGGTTTGTTCCTGCAAGACCACCTCAATATTTGCATATGTTCTTCTGATGTTCAAGTAGGTCCATACTAGTGAGAATTTATATGTGTTCATTTATATCCATTTATGAACTCCATTTTGTAGGTTCACTAAGACTTTCGCATCAGGGGTGTGCTAACTCAGCAACCCCCTGCTTGACTTATCTTAACAGTGGAGCCAGAGAAGCCTCAATGTGCTTCTTTCTCTTAYGCAGTGTTAAGGTGGGAAGTAGTTGGGAGTTGTGAATTGAGGCTGCTCATTTTACACAGTGTTATTTTCTGAGAACTTCTTAAAAGTTGTATTATGGCATGTTCAGTGAAAAAGAAGCTAAGGGGTCATTTAGAGCAGCTTTGGTGACTAGGAGATTGGTACCTCAGTAAAAAGAATTCGGTAGTGTTGGGATGGTRGCTTGAAGAATATTTTGCATAAAATGTTTTTGGAGGCAAGAGATGACGAATTAGCACTTCAACTAAATAAATAAGTATGGAAAACATGTACTGATGCCTTCATTAAACCGGACACTTCTAATCTAAGAGTGTGAGTGGAGCTTCTGAATACATGACAGAGCAGTTAAAAAAAGATAACAGTTGAGCACGGAAACTTTAGTTCTTGGCAACATTCTGAGTAAATGACAAAGAATGATTAAAAGTGCTGCCATGTAGAATCAGGCTCATATGTTCTTGAATTTAATTTTTAAATAGCTTGGGTCTGTTCCCATTCAAAAGCCAAACCATTGCAGAAACTGGTGCATCTGAAACTAGTTTCAAATGTTTTTTTAAAGGCCAGTTTCCATCTGCAGTGGTTATTTGCCCTGTGTGCGAAAGGTCTTACAAGCCAAAAGGTGTCTGTAGAATTGCACAGTGCCATTGCAGCTTAGTATTTTTAAGAAATAGCTCCCAAAATATTAACTGCACATATACAAGTATAAATAACAATTTTGCTGCAGAAAAAAAGAGTGTGTTGTATTGACAGCTTTTGTGCCTTTTTTTTTTCCAGGTGGTTCACTGCCCCATGAAGAATCTTCACTGGTTGTGAATAAAGGGGAGGAATTAAGGCTGAAGTGCAACAAGGATGGACCCGTGACTTGGAATTTCCAGAACTCGGACCCATCGGCAAAAGAAAGGAGTTCCAATGAGAAAGAGTGGTACACCAAAAATGCAACAGTCAGAGACATAGGCAGATACATATGCAAAAGCAAAGGGAGTATTGTCACCTCTTTTTATGTTTTTGTTAAAGGTAAATATCAATGAAGGCATTATTTTTGCTTCCCCCCGCTCTTCCCACTCCCAAAATAATAGGACAGTAAATGCTGGAGGAGGGAATGAATTTGAGGTACAGAGGGAGAACACAGTCTGATAGAAGAAATCTTCCCTGTCCAGTAGAAAGAAAACTCACTCCCAGCTTTGCTTGCAATAGCCTTTGTCACCAGAGCAAAGTTCTGCGTGAGTTTCTCTTTACATCCCTGTTGTTTTGTGGTGAAATATACCCGAGCTTTCTTTCTGGAAGCTAGTCAAGTGACCTGAATCAGTTGTATGAGTCAGTTGTACTGTGAGGAAGCAAGCAGTATGTAGAAATGTCTTTTTAATTCCATGCCATCCATCAGTATGGAGTCATGTTAAGGTTTGGCCCCAAGCTCTTGATTTATTGAGGCAGTTAGCTAAAGGATTTGGCTTTTCGAGGCCGTGCTCTCAGGCTTAAGCCAGCAGGCAGCAATGATTCCTCTGCCTCCAGCTCCTGATATACCTTGTGACTGATCAGAAATCTCTCAGGTGGGAAGAAAGTGCCTCTGCTCTGACACATTTTCCCAATCCTTTATTACCCTTCTTCTTTGTCCAGTGTTTTCTTCAGATTTCTTCTCTTCTTTTGTTGGCTCCTGATCTGTGGCTTCATCAGCTGCCCTCAAGCTGATGGTTTACCATGCCTGGCATTCCCTTTTCCTTTCCAAGGAAGGCAGTTATTTTGCTTCTCCTTCACATAGCTCTGGTGGTCTCTCTTCCCTGTTGATGGAAAAAAGTCCTACAGCATCCACTTTCTTGGAGACAGCATTCCTTGTACCTCARAGAGCCTCCTCTGAACCCTGCCAATCCTTTGAGAATTACTGCAAGGTTGTTCTCCAAGACAGGGAGATACAGCACAGCACAGCAAAGAGTATTTTCCCAAGGGAAGATATCTGACATAGTGGCTACACAATTTAAAGAGTGCTCCTTTAACTGCTCCTGAGTTGTCCAAATAGCCATGCAGCTACCATGGATGAGTTTTCTTGACCTTCTGTGTTTCTCTGAGACTATGACTAAAGGAAATCTGGCATGTATTTTACCTATATGTGACAAACATTGTTGACTTTATCTACCATGACTGTTTTCCTGAAGGTCATGGTAATTATCCCACACAGCTGTGATCACAGAGATGTTTGTGCCTTCCAATATGTGAGTGACTCCTTCCCCTCAGATTAGCAGGCAACCCTCCCACTGAGCATTACCAAAGCATCAGAGAAGTTGTGTGGCCCTCATGCAACATGTTGTTAATTTCTTTGTCTTAATTGTGTGAAAAATGTGCAAGTTTCACTTTGATAAGTTCCTGGCAGTAAAATAAATATGTTTGTGAGGTTGGCCATCATTTTGCAATAGGCTATGCCTTGAAGATGCTACCATGAGTTCAGCTGCTTGTGGGGTTGCCACAAGAACCCCATATGCTTTCTGCTTGTAAAGCTGGAAATGAAGAGAGAACAGGACCAAGAACCTTGATCCTGGGCAGTCCCAAGTGGCACATAAAATGGTGGCAGCTGTTTGTCTCTTACATCTGTCTGGATCTACTAAAAACAAATTTTCTATGCTTCTGTGACCAAGGATGACAGAGTGTTGACAGACTGTAGGTGCTTACTTCGTTCACCTTTCTGCTTTGGCAGAAAGTGCCTGTGTTTTGTCTATAGAAGCAGTTTGTGTCCCTATCCAAGCAAGTTTAGTGAAGATCAAGCTAGTTCAGACACCTACATAAGAGAGAAAAATCTCTTGATTTTGATCTCAAGATGCAAGCAATGATAAGCACCACCACATCTTGTGTTGGAAACCTGAGGTATGCCCAGAAAGCAAGTGCTACCCAAGATGTACCTGGGGTGGAAAGCCGTGAAGGGAAGAACATGACCATGAGCAGCTTTGTTTGTGCCTGGATTCCCTAGAGCACATCCTTTCGTGTCTTCTCACCACGTCTCCCTTCCAGAGGGGGATGGAAGATGGAAGGGGAGCACCTCAGCAATTCTGCTTACCCCAGCCAAGGCCTTCCCTGCAATTTCAGCTGTTAGTGTCTTTTTTTTCCTGGGGAGCCATACTTCCTGTATAGTGAAGATATCTTGGCTCTGTCCATATTGGAGAGAAAGTGGACTGAGAGGAAACCAATCAGTTAAGTCTCTGTCAGCAGGTACATTTAGATGAGCTCTTACAGTCCGTGCTCTTCCAGCTCAGGAGTGACAGCTATTCATAGCATTTATCTAAGTATCTCTGTGTGCAAAACATCACACTTCGGTTCTGTTCACACATGCTTTACTTTTTCATTTGTTAGTAGTCTCCATCCTCTAGTTCTGGACTGATGCTTCAAAGCTTTTAGTTTGTGGGGGCTTCTTGGGCTCTGGTATCAAATGAGGTTAAAACTACACCCTCGCTCTAAGCTAGAAACCAGCCAGTAACTTCTCTGTTCAGTGATAAGCAATCTTCAACTTAGCATTTCCTAATTGCTTATGTAAATGTCCCATGYTTCATTTTCAGCCTGGTACTTCTTGTCTTAAACCAAATGCATATTGTCCATCATCTTAACCAAATTCTCTCAGTCTTCCTTGTTAAATCATGGTTTGTTGATCTCTAATCATTCAAGTTGTACGAAGCCAGTTTGCAAAAAAGAAGGAAAACTTTCTACATTTCTAATTCATGTTACTCTGTAGGGAGGGCAGATGGGAGCTGAAATAGGCTTTTACAGAGTGTTTGTCACCACACCATCCTTTATTTCTGTGTTAGCTATTAATGGTGAGATTCTTAGCATTTCAAGGTCATCAGCTATCATGGGCTTCAACTTTGGTTGTAAAAGTGTTTAAAGTACTGTATGTTTAGGTGCTGTGGTTGGCCGAGATGAAATGCTTTAGAAAAGTTACCTTGTGAAAGATTACATGACGATTTTTCAATCAGATATGCTGTTTGTATGCCCAGTTTTTTCTAAGGAGGCTAAAAATAACCCCTTCTTTCAGGGAGGGGAGAGAGAGAGAGAAGTTGTTTGGTGCTTCCTCTGGTAGCAATGTGTGTTCATTTAGATTATGTATTTTACAGAAGTGAAAACCATAATTTAGGTGCTTTTCAACTTCCATTTGCTCATAAATTTCTTCAAAATCCTCCTGTGGGCATGAAACCTTACAGCCCTGCCACTAGCTAAAAGCAAATTACTTTTAATGGTCTGTGAAAATCTGTTTACTGTTGTTGGGGGTGGAGGGTGGAGGTTTTGGAGCTAAACAAGGCAAAAAAACCCCCCATCTCCAAATAAAAAAGCAGTAACATTRTTTTTAGTGCATGTGATTCTTTAGTGTGTCTGGTATTGAATGCTCCTGCACATCTCCTGTTGTGCTGCTCTTTTAAGACAAAATTTGATGTCTCTTGGTAAACATGAATTGGGTAATACTTGGTTTTACTGGCTGAATGTAAAACTTTCTTTGATATAAATGCCCAGTTGCAGAGTTAGGGTCATCAGAAGTTCCCTGTGCAATGTCAGCTTCTCTGACAGGTCTTTGCGTTTCTTCACAGATCCAAACGTGCTCTTCCTTGTTGATTCTCTGATCTATGGAAAAGAAGACAGTGACATCCTGCTAGTGTGCCCACTAACAGATCCAGATGTTTCAAATTTCACGCTGAGAAAATGCGACGGCAAACCTCTCCCCAAAAATATGACGTTCATTCCCAATCCCCAGAAAGGCATCATTATAAAGAACGTACAGAGGTCGTTTAAGGGCTGCTACCAGTGTTTGGCCAAGCACAACGGAGTTGAGAAAATATCGGAGCACATTTTTCTGAACGTGAGGCCAGGTAACACAGGATTTTCACCTTCTTGTAGAGCACCTGATTTTCCCCTTTATCTCACAGGAGCTGATGGGAAGTGCTGTGAAGCCTCACCTTGTGTCCTGACCTTGTCATGGGGAGGCTGGAGGTGGTGGTCTCCTCTGGAGGCTTTTGGATTCTTCTCCTACTCAAAGACAGATGTGCTTGCACACCAGGGGATTGCTCTGTGGTGCCTGTGACTGCTGCAGGCGGTCCAGAGGAAGGTGGTGGGCTTAGAAAGCTTGTTCTAGGCAAGTTGTGTGGGGGCACAAGCTGATCTCGTGACATTTGGCTTGTGGCTGTGCTGAGCAGGTTTGGCCATGATCACTTTTATTTTCTGTTCCTGGTGATTTCCAGGTGGTTTTTTCACCATTCTAAGAAAAGGAGGTTGTGCCGTTAAACTTCGAGGACAAACCTGTGCCCTGAGGTTTGGGCAGGTTTGTGCAGGCAAGGTGGAGATTTGAGTGCCTGACTCACAGGTCTGATAACCACAAGTGACAGCCCGAGGAACTGATAGATGGCATTGAAGAAGAGGGATTCGGTGGAGAGGCAGAGCTTGGGGGAGCAGAGGGTCCTTATTTGTCTCCATCTTCATGAGTGAGGGTGGTCACAACAGCAACCATGTGCCCAGATCATGATGAGGAATGCGTTGTGGCTGAGCTGCCAGATGCACCACTTTTAGCTCTGCAAACCTGTTGATGACGCCCTACCTTAGACCTTCATGCGCCCTTGTGCCCTAGGATTGGGTGGTTAAGTGGGTTCGGGAAGGAGGAGAATCCCGATGCCTGGCTGTGCAGTACATTACAGGCTGGTTTTGTCTGGGCAGTTCAGAGCCGACGGTTACCCCGTGTGTTGTTAATCCGCTGTATAAATACCCAGGAGAGAAGTGGAGGGAGCGGTTCAGCAAGCCAAGCTGGCTCGGCGTTTCCTCAGGGGCAAGTAAATGAGTTTATTCTCCGTGTAGCTCTGGGGCTCTTTGAATGAAGTAACCCCTCGCTGCAGCTGAGAGCGCGTCTCCCCTAAGGCGCGTGCGCGATGCAAAGGCTGCAGTAAGGTCTGGGGAGGGAGCACCCCCTGTCCGTGCACACGCGTAGGTTGTGCACCGAGAGTTTCTGATGGCTGCAAGTGCATTTCTGTTCACGCGGCCGAGGTGTCCCGTTGGGTTCTTTTGTTGTTGAAAGGAGAGGGTAGGGGCTGCGTTTGTTGGCTTTGTGCTTTCAGAGGCATCCAGCCGTCCGCGATGCCGTGCCGGCAGTGCTGCCGAGGCTGCTGCTGGAGGAGGGGGTGCACGGCGTGGGTCAGCGGGCTGGTGTGCTTCCCCCGCTGCCTGTTCCGTGCCAGGCGTTAGGAGCTGAGGCCAGGCCACCACCAGCATCGCCCCTTGTGCTGGTGAAGGAGCACCCTGCGGTGTGATGAGGGGACACGTTGGTGTTTGCTCCACAGCTGGCGCTGTGTGATCTGCCCGGGGCTGTGTCACCTGCCTGGTGCCGTGCTCCTCAGTGTTGGGGCAGGGGGTGGGCAGTGGGGGCCACCTCAAGTGTGCGGTTTGCTGTGGCAAATGGAAGAAGTCTTTTTCCTGGTGATTTGGAAACTCTGATATAGTGAATTTTAATGAATACTAAATTTCAATTAATGAGAAGAGAACAAAAGTTTAATCAGTACAGGCATCTCTGGCATTCTCCTTTGACGACAAAAATCGAGTCCGTTCTTGCTGTCTGTGTTGTTTGTTCTGTAACAAGGTTTTTTTTTCAACTGTTTTTTCAGTGATGGCCAAAGAAAGCAAGCAGTTGATTGACATAACTGACATTTCTCTGGCATAGGAGAGTGCAAGTTGTAGTATTGGACTATTTCATTTTTTTAAGGGATAAAAGTCTATACTTGCTCAATACAGCGGTGACTTCAGATGGGAGGGTGCTGACCTGGCATCCATCGCCAGTGGCCCACTGATGGTGGGCAGCCGTAGGAGGCTGGCAGGACCTGGGCACTCTGCCCGCGTTCTCCATCTGGGGGAAAGCGTGCAGTAAGTGGAAGCATCTGCTGAAGGCCATCAGCAGTAAAGCAGCATTGTCATCCTCAGTGTTGTAATTACTGTGCTGTAGTGTTCAATCCTTGTCGAGTTCACCAGGTAAAACTCCTGCCTTCTCCTTGGCTGAAGACTTAAGTGTGTTGGAGACCCTTTGATGGGCATTGTTTTTGTAATCATAACCATGGCGCTCAGACTGCCAGGCTTGAGCTTCTGGTGGAGAAAGACAGAAGAAGCATCCATGAAACAGGGAGCTGTGCAGGCGTACTCAGACATACACCAGCCCTGCTACGATAGCACAGGGAGTGTTTATGTCCAGCCCTTCTCAAAACAATGAGGGGCTTTATGGCCTTGCGGCTTTTTTTTTGTTGTCCGTAGATGTTGCTGGCGGGTGAGAACACAGCACGCCTTCTGCACTGGCTTCCTCCTGTCTCTTGGGTACTGCTGAATGCCAGGGGGGGATTTTTATGTGAGCCTTTATATCTGAAGAGAGCAAACGTGTTTCTTTGTTCTCTTCTGTATAACATGAGGAAAACATTATTGTTAAAGTATGAATGGCTGCAAAGCGTGGCGTTTTCCTAAGTTTCAAATAATTTACCTAAGGCAACTACAAAGCCTGTGTCAGAGGCAGGAAGAGAGTCTGGAAGGCCTTATCTGATGTATGTTGCATTCACGGTTTGAAAGTGAGTCTTCCTGCATAAAAGCCTAGTGGGAAGTTCACTGGAGTCTCATAAATGAGGAAAATCTGAAGAAAGGATGAAGAAAACAGGAAAACAAACTGTGGAGGGAACAGAGGAAGAGCTGAAGAGCTTTGCGGAGATAGGAGACACATAGTCCTCAAATATACTTGACTGTTGACAAAAGACACCCCGAAGCAGAACAGGGGTATGGCTAGCCCACAGCTGTTTGTAACCACCTACCTCTTGGGGTGACAAACTTGTCCACGGTCTTGGCTCCAGCCACCTCTGTGAACCCTCACAGTGAGCAGAAGTTGTGGTGCTTTCAGAGGCGGGTGTGCTGAAGTCCTTAAGCTGTACCTGTCCTTCCTAGGCTGTCCATCAGGGGCTTTTCAGGGATCTGTCGGACAGTACTTTGCATCAGCTGTAGTAATGTGTAATTAAAAGTTGCGGTTAGTGCTAGGCTGTGGTTCTTGAGTGGCTGATCCTCACCGTGTTTTTGGTTACAGAGTGCAACTTTTTAATCGCTGTCATAGAATGAATCGTCTCATTGATGGTTCAACATCGTTCAAGTTTCTTCATGCAAGTCGCTAAGCTCTAACAAGTATTATCTAACTTCAACTGTAATTTGAAGGGAGATTGAAGCAGAAATGTACTTGTTGTAAGGGAACAACTGTGTAATATGTTAAAGAAATTTGAGTACCTCTCAGAGGCCTGAAATTTTATTGGAAAGTTAATGACTGTTGATTTTTATGCCTCCTTGGAAGCTCTGAAGCTAATGAAAAGTAACGCACATCTAAATTGTTTTCCAGTTCACAAAACTCTACCTGTCATCACCTTATCCAAAAGCTACGAGCTTCTCAAAGAAGGGGAAGAATTTGAAGTTACATGCATAATCACGGATGTGGATAGCAGCGTACAAGCTAGTTGGATTTCTCACAAAAGTGCGGTGAGTTCCTTTAATTGTATCACGTATGCCTCAGCACAGTACACAAACTCTCTGTAGACATTCACGTACTTGTCTGGGATACCTGATGCTATATTGGTTTGGATTTGTTGCATTTCCAAAGCTCCCGCATCCCATGGGCTGGTGAGGGGCCAGCAACAACTGTCCTGTGCCCATATGGAYGGCTGGGGGGAAAAGCATCCGCACAGGCTTCTCTTCCCAAACAGAAATTAAAGTTACGCTCTTCAATGTGAAGTTTAGGTGACCTCTGTTGGGCTGCCTAAATACGGAAGCATGGAGTGCCTACACATCACATTGCAATCAATGGGAGCTGCAAATATCAACACATGGACTGCAAATTACATATTCTAGTCGTTATCATTAACASTAAAATACCTGCTAATTAGCATGGGATTGTATGTGACAGGAATAGTAGTAAGCATTCGCAGGAATGATTAATTCATTTAAATTATATGGTGTGCCTCACTAACTGGGAAACTTCTGAAAAATGAACAGTGAACTGGCTTCTGTCTGTAGTGATAGATGAAGTTACTGCCTGGCATCACCAAATTAAATTATTGGCAGGTTGAGTGCTCCAGGAGAGTTTGTTACTGGCAGCGCAGCTATTCTGCAGACGAGGGGCAGAGAGATCCCCTCCCCTGACGCCAGCTCTGCCTTTGAAACGAGCAGCAGGCACTGGGTTGTTTTTAAGGACGCTTCTTGGTCTTCTGGGTATACCCTGAAATTTAAATGAATTAAAAGCCCTTGTGAAGACCTGTTAGTAACTCCTGCTGTATACGTTCCCATGCTAATTGGCTGGTCTTTTACTGCTAATGGTAGTGACCAGAATATGTAATTCGCAGTCCATGTGTATGGAAAAAAAGGCTTCTATGATGCTGTGATGTTTGGATAAATCACATCTCCTCGGGCAGATAGCGAACAGGAGGCCCATTCCCTAGGGCTGGGTATGCCATGCTTAGCTAATCTGCCGGCACTGGCAGAGCTGCTCCCACTAAGTGCTCGCTGCTTCAGAAATCCCACCTCACAGCTCCAAGGGTTGAGGAGGTCTACATGACATTAACGCGGCATGGGACATGCAGATGGGGCTTTTGGTCCTGTGCCAAGGTAAACGACAAGTCCTTCATCTGAGAACTTCCTTTCTTCTATTGTTCCCCCCCTTTTCTTTGTTACAGTGTGATGAAATCGGGGTCWTCCCTTAAGTTTTTGTGCTTTATCACTTTTCATTTTATGAGTAAAAGCCATGAGGAAAATATTTTTGACCAAATAAGTTTGACCTTTCTGCCCTTTCTGGTAGATAGCATGGGTTGCTATCTTTTAAATATTGACTATCAAATTAAATTTTGTACTGAAACAGAATACATAAAATTCATGTTTATATAGATGCAGAATTACATTTTGTCCTGAACAGGTCGAACGAAAAAAAACAAAAACACTTCCCTTATATGACTGAAGTTATCACCACTTTGGAAAATTTGGAGACTTGTTATAAGCAAGCACATCCATACAAACCAAACTGCTATTTGTGATTATTATAGTTCAGGAGAAACCAAAAATGCGTTGAGAAGAATAAATTTATCTAGAACCTCTTGGCACCTCCAAGAATTGAAATCATTCTGCTAGAAAATCACAACAAGTCCCAGTCTGCATTTGGATTAATCAATGTAAATTTATCAGTCTTTCCAACCACACCAAGCATTCTCACAGAAACTAAAGTCAACACCTCAAAGCATTTATGTTTTCTTTCGTTCCAGCACACATACATAGGCATAGAGTCATGATATACTCAATGCTTTGGAAAGAAAATGAAGTTTCCACCTGCCTGTAAGATTAATAAATCTGGATTGCTATGGACCAAGAAGCAGAGTGGGTTCTAGAGCAAGAATGCCATGCAAAGCATGCCATGAGCAGGTCTCTCTGCAGTATGTCTGCAATGAGGAGATGCCATGGACCCTGGGCGTAGAGTGACCCAGTTTAAAATGAAGCTCCAGCACCTTAAATTCTCTCGTCATTCACTGGGAAGTATTGCAATCATTAGAGACTTCAGTGATTTTTAGGCACCACTTGAGTGGTGAACCACATTTCAGAATTGCAATGAGTTTTTACAAGAGCTGCAACTTCTGAGCATTAGGAAAGTCAAGACCCAGTGTTCATTTTGCATCAAGCCCTACAGCTAGAAGTGTTGTTAGTGCAAATAAAACCTTCTGTTGGTTCCTCACCTTCATCAGCATTAGAAACGTAGCCAGAGTGAGCTGGGTCTGACCTTGGGCACACCATCCTTTTCTCCATATGATTGAAATATTTGAAGAAATTCGAGTTTCAGCTTTGTGGCTAGGGCTGATCTCTCTCATTTGGCTCTCTCGGGGCAGGTGAAAACACACACATGCGCGCGCGTGCGTGCACGCACACACACAGGTGTTCTTGCCCTACAGTGGAGCTTGAGGAGGAGAAAAATAAAGAATAAGGGGAGGGGATAGGACTTAGGACATTATCTCCCAAAGACAGCTGATCACACGCTTGTTTTGCATGGAGAGATTCTAGTGACAGGTTTGTCGTGCTGGCTTATTATTCCGGTTTAAAGTTATGAATATTAATATAGCAAAGTTATAATTACTTCTATTTTTAATTTATCTAGGAAAGATGCTGCATACACAGTGTTTTAGATGTTAATTGTTTTTTACCGACAGATTGTTACAAGCAAAAGCAGAAATTTGGGTGATTATGGATACGAAAGGAAATTAACATTGAACATCCGTTCAGTGGGAGTTAATGATTCTGGAGAATTCACATGCCAAGCAGAAAACCCTTTCGGAAAAACCAATGCCACAGTAACCTTGAAAGCACTAGGTAAATAGTTCTTTTAGAAATCTTAACATTTCTAAGAGCGGGAGGTGGAAAGTGAGAACACTGGGGAGCCTTCCCTTCCATCTCTCTCCTTTCCCCCAAACCTCAGTGGTTTATTAAAAGGTTATTGCTGACTGGTACCATATGGAATGGCTGAGGAAGTGTTGTGGTGTGTATGACTACTTTAATTTCTATAACCCTTTGCATGTTACTGGAACGTGATGTTAGAATAACCATCCAACAGTGTTTCCATCTCTCTGGTTTGTCTCATTCTTCCTGGTTTAATTTTAAATTTAATCCAGTCTTAATGAAGCAAGTAATTTACCTTTGCCTGGTACTATCCCTACGCTTAAGTAATTTAGCAGCACAAGCACAAAGCGTGTCTTTAATACCTGCCTTCCAAGCACAGGAAATTTTGCTGACATCGGCGTGTCACTGCTTTTTTACATAGAAGCTATATATGTACCTCTATTTAAAATAATGCCATGAGGAACGTTGCAGCATGCATAGACAGCATGAAATTGTTCCAGAGTTCACTCACATGGTAAACCCACTATCCCACTATCCATCACTTCCACAGGTTTTGGATTGTGTCCCTTAACAGTGGGCAAACTCCCTCCCTCCTCTTGTTTAATAACAGACTCGTTTAGAGTCTGCTATATATTAACTTGGGTGACACACAGTGCCTTTTTTTAAAGCTTCCAAAACCTGCTAATTTGATAAACCAGTTAAGGACAAGTTGGTATACTTAATAAGATCATTCTGAAGAAGTCTGCGTAGTTGGCTAAAATCATTTCAGTTCCTCACCRGTCAAGGGTGTAGTAACTGAGGGAAGTGTAGCCTTGGATCCTTTTTCCTTTTCAAATCTGTTTTTCTGTTGCACAGAAAACTGCAACATTGCTTTTTTTGCTTTCCCCGGTAACTTAAAGAAAACAGAAGTATTTGACCTATGTGGGTCAGATCTTCAGCAGAGCAGCAGAGGTTCGAGTGCCCTTAAACTTGCTCCGCCATTCAAGGGGGTAGGGCTTATAACGATGGTGATATTTTCCTCTTTTTTTTACAGGAGAGACTAAATTCATATGTAAAAGAGTGAAACAGTGTGAAGTGTGAAAGAAAATCCTTTACCCAAGGGGAACAATATGAAAGCTTTTATTATAAGAGGAGGAAAGTTCTTAACTAGAGAAATTCTTAGGACTACTACATATGCAAATGTGGCTTTAAAAAGGATTGACTTTGGAAGGTCTGGATACTAAAATAAAGCACGGCATTATAAAAAGTAGAAAATAAAGCAACAAGTTTGTATTTAGTAAAATGCCAAGTTTGTATTTAATAAAAAATACCAGAGAAAAGCTGGAATCTTTCCTTTTCCAAATACTTTTCTCTCCCCATCCTCTCCAATTTGACTTAAAATAAAATAAACTCTGTCTCCTGGATGCCTTTCACCACTCATTGTCAGACTGACTGTATTTATCTGAACTGTGCCAGCTCCCAGGGTACTGGGAAGTGGTGTATGGCATGTACTGGAGAGATCCGGGGATTGTATCAGTTTCTAAATTGCTGTGGCTTTAACATTAGCCAAAAAATTTACAAGAAATAATGGGTATTTTTGGTAAATTTCCTAATTACTTTTTTTAACAGTTGATTTATCTAATCATAAACAGTTTCTAGAACTGTTTCAGGGACTGATAGCACAATCATACAATTTTATTTGCATGCTCTTGCGTCCGATTTTGAATCTAGGTTGCATAGGGGATCCTGTGTTTATACAGAAAATAGAAAAAAGCTCTGCAAAGGAACTAAAAATCRTCAATTTCCAGATTTAAAACCTTTTTCTCTTTTCTGATGATGGAGAGCATTTTAGAGCATACCTGCCTGCTGTGAGTTTACTTCATCCTTTCTTCTCCGAAGCATCTGTCAAGCGCTCTGGCAGCTCCATATGCTTTCACCAAGCCCCGCTGGCTTTGGTTTTCCTGAGCTCAGGTGCCCAGCTGGCCACAGCAGTTTGATTACTAGAAAGTGGGAAGGAGGAGGGATCCGAGATTGACTTTTGGTCTAAATTCAAGCTCTCTCAGTAAATGTGTTTCCTTGTAATTGCAATCTGCCTGTCAAACTGATAATTCCCATATGAATTTGTGTAATAGGACTGAAAAATTTGTCTTTTCGAAGTGAATAGTCCTGAAGCTGATGAGTTTATTAATGAAATTAAAACCATTGCAGTAAGGATGCTGCTCCACATGATATTTTGGAATGGAACTGCACGATGATAAATGGTATCTGCCAAATAAAAGATTAAGAGCCAGTAGTAGATGAACAGAAATGCCTTAGTTCAAGACAATTGGTATCCAGGCCTGTGGACTTAGCACATTTTTCTCTAACTACATTTTTAATAGCTTCATTTATAATGTCGTTCTTAATTACACTTGACAAAGAAACCTTAAATGTTCTAGTATATTGTCATAAGTGATCAACTTATCTTGCTTTTTTCTTAGTGTTTCTTTTGTAACATACATTTAGCGACTCTGATTTTTGGAAAAATGTAAATACTTGAGTAGAAGCAAGCACATGCTTGCATTTTTCCAACAGCAAATAGAGGAGATTTATCACCAGAAGATGGAATTATTTCTGTTAAGGCACTCAAGGCTGCTTTAAGTCCTGTGCCTCATTGCTTTATATAGCTAGCGGCCTTGGTTTTGGCAGGTGAGGGTTCAAGTTCTGCTTTGTAGATAAGGTTTCCTGTTTCACAGTTGGATGTTTGATCACTAGATCTTGAAGTAGTCTAAGTGTGGTTTAGAATACTGACAATCTTCTAAATGCCCCTGAAATTGTTTTTCTTCTCCTCTTATGGCCATCAGCTAAAGGATTTGTCCGTTTGTTTGCAACAATGAATACCACAATAGATATAAATGCAGGACAAAATGGAAATTTAACAGTTGAGTATGAGGCATATCCAAAACCAAAGGAAGAAGTCTGGATGTACATGAATGAAACATTACAGAATTCATCAGACCATTATGTCAAGTTCAAGACTGTGGGCAATAACAGGTAATATGAATGATTGTAAGTGCTATCGATTTCACTTTGGAACAGCAAACTAGAGTCTGCTCTGGAAAGATGAAAGTGGAGATGGTGAGAAAATTGTGATTATAAAAGACCTTGTAGTCCGCGTGGCTTACCACAGTAACTGGTGCAAAGTCTGCTAACCTAGATTTGGAATAGCGTTGAGCTAACCACACCGTCTGAGGACCAGTGGGCCACAAACTCACGACTCACCTACAAGATGCCATTCCTGCCCAATAAACAAAAATAAGAATGTAAATCTGTTTGTGTGCAGAGACTCCCTCCACCACCACAGCAGAGCCCAGTGCTCTGGACAAAAGCTTATGCTTTTATTTCTGCTGTGCACTGTTCTCTTCTGAGCCCTGGTCCTCCAAAAATCCAGTATAGCACCTAGCACGTGTGGCCTGGGTTGTGTTCTGGGTTCCCTCCTCAGCAAGAAAAGGAGCAGGCAGTGGTGCGTGCACGGGGTCCGAGCCTGGTGCTGAGCTGTCACCTGGGCACACATCTGGGTGTTAGAAGTGGCAAAGCTTTTGGATGCTGTAGTGCAAAGGCAGTCGTAATGCAAGATAAGAGTGTCGGGATGAACAGTGTCTGCAGAAGAAGACAGCACGCTAGTAATTCACTCCTTAGCTTCTGTGCAGCAATTGCCTGTTCACCACAAGTTGTGAGCATCAGTAATGCTTAATTTTTTTCTTTACAGTTATACAAGTGAACTTCACCTTACCCGATTAAAAGGAACAGAAGGAGGCATTTACACATTTTTTGTGTCCAATTCTGATGCCAGCTCCTCTGTAACATTTAATGTCTATGTGAAAAGTAAGTAAGTGAACAGTCTGAAATATTTCATTATCACAGTCATTGTATTTTATACAACATAATGTATGCACAAGATGTCACAGTGTGGTTCAGCATATGAGAGGCTTTCTGAAGTGAAGCACATGCTGGAAAACTATTTAAATGTCAGGATATAAAAGTGCAGAGTACTTACACAAATCCACCTACTATCCAGCATGACCTCCCATTCTAGGAAACGTATTCCAGAGGTTACTGGAGAGCAGATAGATAGTTTATACTAAAAAAACTGTAGCACCTGTAAAGAGGATCTCAAAAATAAGCATGTACCATAAACATTTGATAATTTAAGGTGGAGCAGGATATACAGGGATTATAATTGGCACTTTTGGCAGCCAAGTTGAGCTATTAATTGTCTTTAATTTGTTTGAGTTGGATGCAGAGTGTTAAAGCTTGTCAGGAGAATTATTCACTTGTGCCTTTTGGCATCTAAATAATTCTGTATAATAATATAGATCACTATTGTTTTAGAGAAATCTGCATAGCTTTACAAACACGTGTGCTGTCATCTTTGGGACGTGCTTGTAAAAAAAGAGCATCGGTATCAGTTCCAAACAGCGTTCTTTGAAGAAGACAAAAGCTAAATTTCAAAATGAATTCAAGGAAACCTTCAGTAAACCCTGTCCTTCTTAGCAGAGCCATCCTGTTAGAGCATTTCATGCTCTCAGCAAACAAATATTGGCAGATGCTAAAGGTCAAGCTTAAGGAAAATTAAACCAGGAGAGGACTGCAGGCAAACTGGAGAAACTAAAGCAAGGTAGAGAATGATGCCTTCAAGCCCAGCAGGAGGAACTGTATAGAAAGTGAGTGAATGTGCTGCAAATACAGTTCTGTGTTGCTGCTATGCTTCAGCAGCAATGTGTCCTTCTCTGGGCATAGGCTTATGCAGAGGACTGTTGAGACCTGCACAAATGCACAAAATCCTAGAAATTAATTTCTGAATTCTTCTCATTTATCACTGAAGGTCAACATTTGTAGCGTCACTATTAGCAGTGCCATAGTTTGGGTCTAGAAATGTCACTTGGGGTCCTTTCAGAACATGGCATTTCTTCCTTCATCTGTGAATGTTGTAATTTGTATCCTTGTGCCTTTTTCGTTTCCTAGCTATGATTTCTGAGATCAGGGCACTGGCGACCTCCAATGTCCTTTGCCACTGTGGATGAGTGTGGGTTACAGTCACGAGGGATAATTCTACTATTTTACAGATTAGCGGAGCAAATTGTTGAGCCAGAAGTTTAATTTGTGGGAAGGAATGGGAGAAATTGCAAGTTGCCTGTGGAACTGTCAGTTCACATGAGGCAGGATGGTGTTTTCCAGCTTGCGGCATCATACGTGTGCTTGGAGCAAGGGGCTGTTCATGGGCCTCCCAGCTCTCCCAGGCTCTGCAGGCTGCTTGGGAGCAGTCTGGGCACAAGAACTGAAAAAAACCACAACCCACAGTTTTGTCATCATCAGGTGTCAGTTCTCGGTGCAGAGCTCCGTGTTGCCACTTTTGAGGAATCTGCTACTTGATAAAAGCTGAAAACCCCTGTGGGTCATGGTTAGGAAACCAGACTAAGAACAGCATGGTGAAGCAGTATGGCCAAGACAGGAGGCAGCATGGACGGCTTAGTTCTTCTGAATGGCTTGTCTGTGCAACCAGCAGCATTCGGTCTTCTCCCCTCTTGCTTCAACTACTGGTCTTGTAAGTAGTAAGATCAGCCTTGGGATGCAATGAAGACATTTAAGCTGTCTCAGTAGAGCCCAGGTTACCATGCACAGCAGCTCTGCGTGGACTGCAGACATTGCTGAAGCAGATGGATTTGACACACTTGACTCAAAAAGAGTTTCTTTTGGCACTTTGACTAAGCTCCTGCAAATATTTTTTCATTTTGAAAAAAGGAGATGAAATAGATTGATCCTTCTGAGGGTTTGTTTTTAAGAAAAATAACCTGTTTTCAGTGGCTTGTAAAATGCTCATCATTTAGGTATGAAACACAAACTGCACGACAACATGCCATATTATTTGACATAGCAGAGTAACTGCCAAGATGAGTCATGTGTGGGTGGGTCAGATCCTGATCTAATGGTGCGTCCTGACCTGGCATTGTTGTCAGTGGGGATTTCGCATAAATTGCTGGGATGTAGCTGTGATGTTTACACGTCTGGCTTGGGCGAGTAATCAGCAGAAAGTAATCAAACAGGTATAACAGGATTCATAATCAGGAGAATGTCTTCACATAAACAAAAATCGATGCTGAAGCATTTGCTGAAAGACGTGAAAAACCCTGTGCAGAAATACTTGCCTTGGATTTAAACACATTTAGTAATTGCATATGCTAATCTGAAACAATACTAAATTGCTTAAAAAAAAAGTAATGTAGTCAGTCATAGTAAATGTGACATAAAGCAAGGAAGGAAGGAGCTCTGAAATTAGGAGCCAAAAAGAAAATTACAACTTGACAAGCAGCATACTGAACTGAGTTACGATTAAGAAATTGTAGAAATCTCCGGAGTGGCAAGGTACAGTACATCTAGCAATTAGTGGAGGAATCTTCCAACTAGTGTCTGAGTTTAGCGCAAAATAATATCTGGGCTTAATTATAGTCAACAAAATACTACCTATGCAGTTGGGGCTCATGCTGCGAAGAGAAAACTGGTCATGGTATTATAGGTCAAGCTCAGCAGTTTTCCTGTCATCGGAATATGCAGTGAACAAACGAGGAGTCACCGTGATATTATAAAAAGATTCATTCTGATCCAGAAAATGTGGCTCCAGGAGGAAAGCCCTCTCTCTTTGACTGCAATGACAGACAATACCTATTAAGTGTTACTTTTTAGACATTTACTTCGTTAACGGTGAAGAACAGGAAATCAGTAATAGAAAGCAATTAAATGCACGACGTTATTATACAGAGCATTGAGATGAAATAGAAGTGGCCTCCTATTAAACAGGATAAATCCTCTTCGCTACATTCAGAATCAACATTAATAAAAGCTGAAAAGCAGTTAATAAACTTAGTGAAATTAGAAGTTTAAAACATCTAATGACTGATTATGGAAGGCAATATGCATATATGCCAAGCAATGTAATGAAACGTTAACTATTTAAAGGTTTAAAGCCAAAACAGTAAGCAAAGTCTAGTCATTAAGAGCCTGTCTGATACCAGGGGTAATTAGGCAGTGAAAGTCATAAAATCTAGCACAGTAAAATGTCTTTTCAAGAAGGTGCTTGGTGGCAGCTTGGCATCTGTTTGCCAAAGCCAGTCCATCTTTGCTCCAGCATCCCCTGGAGCACCTATGCTGGTGGATGAGGAAGAAGCTCTGGCTGCCAGAAAGGGGTGCAGGTGCTGAGACACACAACCCGGGGTGACGGTGGTAGCAGCCGCCTCCATCCCCTTGGGTACGGAGCTGTGGGTGGCTCTTTGCTGCCGCAAGTGAAAGGCATCCCTTCATTTGAGCCAGGGAGGCTTGGGAGCGCTTTGTGCTGGTGGAGAGAGGCTGATCATGCTAATTGCCACATCAAAGCGCTTCACCAGGGACATCACGGGTAGAGCTGCTCTCAGGTCAGCTGTTCTCACGAGGCTGCAGCAGCTCAGCTTCCCGTGGCACCGGGGCTGGACCCCTCCCTGTGTTAACCCTGCGCAGCCTCTCGTCTCCCTCTCCTCCTGCAGGATGAGTCACGTGGACTTATGGCTGTGTAGACAGGCTTTCATTGCACTAGTTTTTTACAGCAGAAAAAGCCTGACTAACGTGGGCATTTTCATTTCCCTCACTCAAAGTGTTAGATGCAGCCCAAATCTGGCACAATATTTTTTCCGGGGCTTAATGCTCATTTTCCTCTTATACTTGACTTTTCATTTCTCTCATTTCTTGAGTTACATTGCGTTGTAACATTGCCTAAAACATAGCATATACCTAAACAAATTGCTTGCACATGGGTAGTAAATTAACTAATTACAATTTCACAATCCAACCATTTTGATAGGAGTTTCGGAAATGTGGATTATGTGTTTTCCATGAACACTGAGGCTGGGTGAGATGCTGTGCACTATCAAAAATTTCCTCACCAAATAAGTAATGCTGAAAATCCGTTTCAACATTTTGCAACAATGTTTGGTTCTTGGTGTTTGCATAAAACACAACATGCGGATTTAGAAATGAAAGAACATTCGGTTCCTGTAACATGAGTCAGGAGGAGATGCTATGCGATTGAGAATATACTTGTGCTTTATTGCCTCTAATTTAATCAGCAAGTAGAATATTCATTAAAACTAACGCCGTGCAGTCTTTGTATGTGGATTTTATCTGAAATAAATCTGCGTTTTCCCACTGTAGTCTATACAGCTTCACAACTTTCTAGGATATTAGAAGTTCATCTTACATTTCTCTAAAGTTACATTAACTGATAATGGACTCTTAACTTGTACCTGTCAGGTGAGCAGCATCATTGGAATATAGTCTGGTTCCTTTCCCATTAACTTTGTTTTGGGTGATTTTGCAAGGAAGCTAAGGTAGTTACGGGAAATAACGCCTCTAATGCAAGTTTGTCCAAGAAGAACATCTTGCTGTGTTGGCGGTGCCCTTGGCTGAAGCCTATGACATTGGACTAATGACTGTAAAGTCCATCTGATCACTCTGGTTTCCTGCCATGCTCGAAACAGCAGCTCCTGAACTGAGTGCAGGACCAGCTCTGGTGCAGGACATGGTGGGAGGCATCGGCGAGCTGGATTGCTTTCTAAACTACCAAAGCAATCATGAATTATCGTTTGGAAAGCTAATATATTCAGCCAAATATTAGCTTCCTCTATGTGCAATGTTTCAGAGAGTCAGGCAGTCAGGCATTGTGGTAGAGGTATCTTAGAGGGACGTGTGTCCTCTGTGGGCACTCTGTCTGCACTGGTTGCCTTGCACTGTGGTTCCTTTTCTGGCTGCAGTGGTAATATTTAATACAAAGGGCAGATGTAAGAGAGATGTGGTTTGACAGATTTAGTATGCTTGTAACTGTGAAGAAACTGTCCTTTTTACAGGCGGGTAAAGTCATGCTGTGCAGGAATGGGAACTGCACTGTTGTTCCAAGCACACACTTCTTTGGGTTGTTTAAGCTCTGGGCTTTGCTGGTTTAGGATCTTTCATCAAACCAAATACTCAGTGGAGGTAAGGTATTCTTCTGATATCCAGCCCAAGCATTCAGTGTAAGAACTGGTATTTTCACAGATGATCAGTGCTTGCAGGACACCAATTCAGACCCAGACACTCTTGAACATGCGAAGCTCTGTTCACCTGAGTAATTCCACGGACGATGATGTGCRCGAGTTGCTGAGGTGAAGAGCAAGTGTCAATGCAAATTCTGTGTTCCCCTAATGTGTGACTCTCATTTTTGTTTATTGCAGCAAAACCAGAGATTCTCACTCTGGATATACTTAGCAATGGTATTCTCCAGTGCGTAGCAGCTGGATTCCCAGCCCCTACCATATACTGGTATTTTTGCCCAGGAACTGAGCAGAGGTGAGTTAAGTAAACCAGAGTCTCCAAAGGTTATTCTAGATGCAACACACCCAATTTATAGTTAGAAATTAAGAACATAAAATGACTCGGTAACAGTTATGTTCAAACGTTGCATTGCTGTTTTCATCATTTTTGGCATTGTGTTATTTGCAGTGGTTTGAGGGGAAGGTAGGGGTACGTTTCATTATTCCCCTTTGCATTCTGTCCTTGAAAGGGGAATAACCAACATTTTCTGCTGYGGAAAAGTAAAAGCCAAACTTTCTCTCTGCTGCAAGCTAGCTAAGGTTTGTATCACTTTGGCCCCAAATGACACACGTTCTGTATGCAATTTCACAGAACGACAATTACAGAATAACTTGTGAATATGGCTGTTATCTTTTGTTTTATTGTGTAATGATATAATTTTTCAAGGCATAAAGTAATTAGATTTCTATTCACATGAAGCATATGACAAGTAAACAAGTCCGGAGTTGTTATGAATAAAACCTGGTGTCTAGTTACCACATTTCTAAAAAGATTGTAGAGTTTCACTGTGAAGTGAGCATTTGTGAAGCATGTTTTAAGGTTTTGGTTGACTTCCACCGTGGTTGTAGATCTCGTACTAGTAAGTCATGGGTCTCACACCTGTGTCATTTGTTTTATGCCTAAAATAATTGTTATTTCCCTAATTTTTTTAAATAGTACTTTTTTTTATCTTAACTGTGTGCTCATGTAGTAAATATGTGACATATGAAGGAGAGGCAGCATCTTGAGAGAACAGAACTGGCTATTTTCTGGCTGCATATAAGCTTGATGGTGTTGTATGTACATCATGGATTTTTTTTGTGCTGTAATAAAACGATGCTTGGGGAAAGTTTTCAAGAGTAGGTAATAGACCACAACTGCTCAAAGCTGAGGTTGGAGATGCAGGTTGAACAGTACAAAACCCATAGTGGACTTACAGACCTGTAGGTATCTATAGCCAAAAGCAAACACAAAGACCTCATGGTGTCCAGCTGGGTCAGGCTTGGTGTATGTATCCGTTTCACCCACTACATAGAAGACAGTGAGACATCGTGAGTAAGCTAAGTTTTGAGGATAAGATCTTCAGCTGAACCCCTTTGTAGAGCAGTGTTGTTTAGTTATCTGATGGTCTGGCAGTGACTATCTGCCTCAACAGCAGGACCTGTCATCCATTCCAGGTAGCAATCCATGGCAGATAACTGTCAGTATTGTTTCTCCCAGGTGTTTTGATTCACCGACAATATCCCCCATGGATGTCAAAATCAGTTACACAAATTCATCAGTGCCGTCATTTGAACGGATCCTGGTTGAAAGCACCATTAACGCCAGCATGTTCAGGAGCACTGGCACCGTGTGCTGCGAGGCCTCCAGCAATGGGGACAGGAGCTCTGCTTTCTTCAACTTTGCTATTAAAGGTAATGGCTGGAGTGAATGAGACCATAAAACGTGGGTGCCGTTCAGCTCTTTCCCTAAGAGGATTTTAAGTGGGTTATTCGCCATAATAAAGTTTATGGTGCTGTGGCTGAGCATATGATAACGTATTACACTACATATTCTCCTGTCAAAGCATTGCTTTAATTTTTCAGTGAGTATTGTGGTATCATCTTTTTACCAGATGTCCAGATCTGCAGCGCAGTAGTTAACTTGTTTTCTTCTGTCTGTGCAGCACAGGGGCAAACCACCTACAGCATTACATTGGCTTTCCTTCTCTCTCTCCCTTTTTCTTTTCCTGTCTTTGTCTGTTTTGATTATTTAGGCCATCATTTTTTTTCAGGGAAAACCTGCATTTTTTTAATGTTTTTACAATGTCTCAGGAAAATGCGGTCCTGAACTTGACCGGAGCCTAAGGGCCCTGCTGTTGTAAAAGGAGTAACAACAACATAGTGCAAAAGGGCTTACGAGTTTTGTAGCAGTATTTGTGGGTTTGTGGGGGAAAAAAAAGCACTAGAACATAGATGACTCAAAATGTGTTTGTAAATCTGTACTCTTCTTCGCAAAATCAAATGTTCTGCTGCTTCTTTTTTCTCTGTTACACCCAGATATAACATATAAACAAATAAGCCAGATTTGGGGCAGATGGGTTTACTGGAATGGTATTCCTTCGCTACTCGGCACAACCTCTACTTGTAAAGACTGTGCTGTAGAGATCATACTTAGGGGGGGGAAAAAGAGAAGAAATTAGGACTTCAGAAAAAAGCTTCTTTCTTTAACCTAACTTGACTAGGATCATGCAAACCCCTTGTATTAATTGATCTTGGTGTCACACTTCCTGGACCGATGAAGCTGAGATTCTCGAGGCAACAAACTGGATGGTTTCCGTGCCAGCTCTGTCCCCCACAGCTCATTCAGGAAAGCCATTCTGATGTACCTGGAGCACATCTGGGAAAGTCAAAACCCCAAACTGTGTTTCACAAGGAAGAACCAAGGAAAGGTTTTCACCTGCATCTTTTTAATATAGTTTTCCTTGTTCAGTATTTAAGCAGAATTTTGTCTGTTTGTTTCCAGAGCAAATCCGTACCCATACCCTTTTCACGCCTTTACTAATCGCATTTGGAGTCGCTGCAGGACTGATGTGCATCATAGTCATGATCCTGGTGTACATATATTTGCAGGTAAAATCAGAAGCCCCTCTGCCTGAGTTAGGAAAGCATGTGAGCTGCCCGTGGAGGCTTTGGTAGTGACAGCCATTCTCTTTCCTTTCCAGAAACCCAAATATGAAGTTCAGTGGAAAGTTGTTGAAGAAATAAATGGAAACAACTATGTTTACATAGACCCAACGCAACTTCCTTATGATCACAAATGGGAATTTCCTAGAAATCGGTTGAGTTTTGGTTAGTTTAGATTTATTTAACTTCATCTGGAAGGTGAAACCTTCAGGTCTCATATGAGACTTCGGTCAAACACAGCAGGGTTTTGTCAAAAAGACGTTATGCAGTAATAAAATAGTGGTAATTGCTCATACTTACCTTGGGACAAAAAGCAAGCAGGTGTATCTACAATAGCTTCCTTGATATCATAAAATAAAATGTTGAACCCTTCAGGAAGAAGTGCTCCAAGTCGTTACAGAGTATTTTGGTTTGCTTTATTAGGTAAAACCCTTGGTGCTGGAGCTTTTGGAAAAGTTGTTGAAGCCACTGCTTATGGTCTATTTAAATCTGATGCTGCCATGACAGTAGCAGTAAAGATGTTGAAACGTAAGTTGCTGTAATATACTGTACAATTTTTTCTCACTTCCTTTTGGTCGGTGTGTTACGTGCTGAACATTGTGCTTTCCCTTGCAGCAAGTGCCCATTTAACAGAAAGAGAAGCCTTGATGTCAGAGCTTAAAGTGCTGAGTTACCTTGGAAACCACATTAATATCGTGAATCTGCTTGGAGCTTGCACTATTGGAGGTGGGGTTATCAACAGATCATTGATTATGTCTGTTCCTTTTTTATTGCCAGAAGGAGGAACCTTGTGAAGAAGAATCCAGTGCTGCTAAATATAGAAATCTTAAATACATTTCTTGCTTAGGCAGGTTGCAGATCATCATGACTATCACCTGCAAATTCCTGAATCTAGATTTTTAGGCTCATCCTAAAAGCAGTAATGAGACCACTGTAGCTGCGGCTGAAAAAGAAGGTTGCTGATATTCCTTTTCATGTGAGCCATTGTGTGCTTTCTTCTTGAGAGATGACAAAATGTACGGCGTAAGTTTTTTCCTCAACCACACTGTTTCTCATGAATGAGAAAAGATAAGTGAACTGGTTCCTTGTTGGTATCCAAGGTGAAGTCAACAGGCCTGTCTTGTATAGTCTTCCAGCCTTCTGTTTAAACTATAAATGTATCTGTTAAGGCACCACTGAAGTTACAAATTCTAAGCAGCAGAAAGTTGAGAAAAAGAATTTTCCAAATAAACTATTGCACAACCCAAATGTTTCACGTTTAATATTAACTTAGTAAGTTTGTTTTCATACATAGTAAAAGCCACAAAACAGCTGAAGTGTCAATACAGAGTGATACAGTCCTGTATTTTTAATTTATGTGCATTTTAATGTGAAAGATGGCGTTGCTTCTTACACAAATATTTGCTCTTTAAGTTTTTGCTTCATTTTTCAAAGAAAAGGAGCTTGTAAAAATTCATAGTTTTAGACGGAGGCAAAACATTTCTCACTTTCACGTTTAATGACTTAAAAATAGGATGAAACAATTTTGTTTAAGCAGTCAACATAGTAGACTCACTGGCCTGCGTGCGTGTCTGTCTCAGCTGAAAAAATGTGGTGTCTGTAAGAAAATCCCGCCACAAACACTGCTTTTGCTATTACAAAAGCTATAATTTTTAACTGCAGAAAAATGGAAATAAACTAGTTAGGTTAGGAAACAGTGGTACAGAATAACCTTACAGATGAAATAACACACAGTGCAACTACATATTCAAGGGCCATAGCTGGAGTCATTCACTCAGAAAACATATTTGATCTATAAACATCCGTGCTGGAGATGACTTGATTCTCCTTTCTGATTTCATTTTAATATTCTAAGACCTTATGCAATGTAGTTTTCTGTCGCAGCAGGCTGTTCTGTTTGAATGATTTTTCCTATTATACTGCAGAATATAACACTCTACATCATTTCCAAAACATTACTGAAGGAGTGTGAAGCTCTACTGTAAACAGAAGTGAATCAAAAGGATTAATGTTTGAAGCGTGAATTACTCTAACGTTTGGAACAAATAACTTCCTCCAGGAAGTGAGCAAAATCAAACAGATGTGTCTGGCCAGAAACATTATCACATGAAGAAAGAGAAAAAGACTTATTTGTTTAATTTTTGTCCAATGCAATGCTATTGAGGTGGGGGGGGCGGAATTAATTGGGGGCGACACAGCTTTAGCTGGACAATAGTTGCTGATCTGTGAAAGGAAAGATGCCGGGTTACTTTTCTATAACTTTTCGAGTCTAGACAGTGCTAGGCAGTGTGATTTTTAATAGCCCAGCTTGTGTGCTTGGCTGAATGCTATCTTTATGTAAGGTTTTCTGCTATGAAAACAATACTCACCTGCTTTCTAAACCTCACGTACATCTACAGGTCCCACTCTGGTCATTACAGAATATTGCTGCTATGGTGATCTTTTAAATTTTCTGAGACGGAAACGAGATTCATTTATTTGTCCAAAACATGAAGAACATGCAGAAACAGCAGTTTACGAGAACCTTTTGCATCAGGCAGAGCCTGCAGCGTAAGTATGACCTGCTGAAATGTACTTGTGTTTTTAGAAGATTGGGAAGGAGGAGATATCAAGGTTTATTAGGGATAAGAAATGTGGAGAAACCTTTCATGCAGCAGGCTTTGAAGATTCTTTGCTGTGCAAGGAAACAATTTAATTAAAGAGACAATTTGTACAGTGTGTGGTTTATACTAACAGAGCGCAATTGATTGTATACACTTTCTGTTTTACTCCTTTATCAAATTTCCTGTAGTTATTTCATTCAACTCCTTGGCTCCAATCTTCGTACGTATTTGTGTTTATCGTTCCTGTTAAACATTGGCAGTGCTCATTTAGGAGCTTGAATGACAATTCCCCCAGTGTTGGGGCGTTAATACTCTGAGCTTTTCTAAGTTCCTGCCTTCAGAAATGACTTCTTACAAAATCAAACCAGTGCCTTACAGAATCAGAAGCAAGCTGCCACCGGTAGCTTGCTAGATTTTGTGATGACACGACCCGTGTCACGATTCTGAGATTGCTCTTGTACTTTGGCTTTTTTCAGTTACTTCGTCTATATATTTTTAACCGCTCTGTTTTAGATACGAGCCCAGAGCTCTTTCCAAGTACGTTTCCAAGCAGATTTCCTGCTCACTCCTTCCCTTTGCAAAGTGAGGGAGGCATAACTTACCAAAACCCAGGGGCTGTCGCAATACCTGCCCATTTTTATTTTGAGTCTGTTTATTGCCCCAGTGGGCCCATTACTTTGTGTTGGCAGACACAAAAGAACTAGGCAGACCCTTAGGAGGTGGTAAAGTCCTTTGTCCCAGCAAGATGTAGTACTGGTGAAGCTGTTTGTGCCGTGGCAATATATGGATAGCTGGTGATGCCCCAGAGAGGTTTGGACCACTGAGATGATGAACACAAATCTGTGATTTGCCACTGGAGGTGTGCCCTCTTTTCAGTGCAGGAATCTCACTGCTTGAGCACATTTTGTAAATTGAGGTATTAATGGCGGAGTATTTACCAAATTCTTGTGTTAGTATTTACTGTAAAGTTGCAGCTGCTAAGTGTGTCAGATGTGTTTGTGGTGGTGACTGGTGATCTCATTACTCCTTTCCATGTTAGCTCTGTGGCTGCGTTTATTGTTCATAAACTAAACAGATATTTCAGGCTAAGAAAGGGCTATGTATATGAGTTCTAATGGCAATGAAGTGAAAAATGCCAAAGTACATCCATCATTTCTAAAGGTGCCTAACTGTATATTTATAAACCATATAGTATGAGAATCTGTACATTTGAATTATATATAGCAATAAGAAAACTTAAACTTAAAAAATGTAGCAGATGGCTGTCCCAAGCCTTGGCTGATTCTTCGAAATACATACAAATCGCCTTTGGAACTTGGGAATCTCTGAATTTAACATTTTTTACCATTTGTCTACTGCGTTTCCGTTGCCACTTGAGTTGCTGAAATATTCTGGTAGAAGTTGGCCTAAGCAGAAGAAGGAAGCACTAGCAGATCCTGTGAAACATCTGGATGTTAATTTACAGAGAGTGAAGTCTGTATAAACAGTATACGTATGAAAGGTTTTGTTTGCTCACCTGAGCCAAACTCCAAACTTTGAGATATATCATTAGCTGTACTGACAAACCTCTCTGTCTGTACAGGCCTTTCCTCATCTTTTTTACACACCCATGAGTTTCCAATCTACTGATCATTTGTAAAGCATTATATTCAGAAGGTTGGCATAACCTTGGCTTTTTGTTTGGATGGCTCTTGAGACCTTTTTCACTAAACTATGTTTCATTTCATCTGCAGCCTCAACAGTGATGTTGCCAGTGAGTACATGGACATGAAACCAGGAGTGTCATATGCAGTCCCACCAAAAGCTGATAAAAAACGACCAGTGAAGTCTGGTGAGTACAGTGACAAGGAATTCTGTTTGCTGGTGGGAGTGCAGAGAGAGGGGCTTCATGGAGTTTTTCAGTTTTATCATACTTTTCTCTGATGGATGGGGACAATTAAAACTCATTAATTGATATGAGAAGGCTTGAGAAAGAACAATATGCTAAATTACAGTGTCTTGTATTTCTCCACACTTAAATGGAGTATCAGGATTATTTTTTGCTTTTTGGTGATGGGCTATTTACATGACTCTAGTSTGGTACTTATTCAGATCACTGTCTTGTTTAACGTCAAGACAACTCTGTTTCTAAATTATTACACTTGCTCCACTCAAAAGCTGTTGTTGTTTATATTGCGTAGGATCCTACACTGATCAGGATGTTACCCTTTCTATGTTGGAAGATGATGAACTTGCTCTAGATGTCGAAGATCTACTAAGCTTTTCTTACCAGGTGGCAAAGGGCATGAGCTTCCTTGCCTCCAAAAATGTAAGTTAAGAATTTGTCAGAGCTGGACAGAATCAGTAGATTTCTGATTTCCTTTAGCATCACTTTCAGTGTTTTAATGTCATCCACATGTTTAAATGCTGAATATTTCTGTGTTCTTTTCAACAAGCGCTGCAAACTGATATGCTCCTTCTTGTACCTGAAGCTTTGGCTAATGTTGGAGTTCTGTACTGTGCTCATTGCCCAAAAGTGGTGGTTTATATCGCATAAAACAGAATATGGGGTGCACAGTAGTCAACGTGAAGCAGTGCTATTGCATATCCACAGTTCAGGCTAGTAGAATCAGTGTCCTTGCTCATGAACAGAAACTAGTCATAGAAATGTCAAGAGAAGAGACAGAGGAGAGGAATTGCAGCGAAGTATGTTTGCTGCACCCCGAGGCTCCACTGATTAGTAATGTCTTGTGTTGGGAGACGGCAGGCACAGCTGAACCCTGCCTGGCTCGGGTAGTGCCCCTTACGGGATTGATCTTCAGCCCTTCCTTTGTTTCCTGGAGCACACAGGTGGTTTCATGAGAACTCCTGATGGCATTGGAGGCAGTGAAACCCATAGGAACCCTGAGGAGTTATTTCTTCAGTCTTCTCTGGTGTATGGGAATTAAATGGAATTCGGGAAAGAACCGGAAACCCAACATGTGGACACCTTCAAAAACAATTAAATCTCGACAGTTTAAGATTTGTTCTCTGTGGCACTTCTGGAGAGTTTACAAACTAAAGAACAGTATGAAGACAGCTGCAAAGCTATCTATTTGCATGAGTTTTAAACAACACTGCACTTGCTACTTCTCTCATGCCGAATACTGCCTTAAACAGGGGAGCTATCACCTTGTGTGCTTTTTTTTTTAAGCAGTATGGCTTCATGCACAGGATATGTCTTGGGTTTTAATTTTCTGGAAAGATAAAATCAGCCTAGAGACCCACAAAGAATCTTCGTTGGCTACCCTGAGCATAATAGACATTACTCTGGATTTCATAGGAAAGGTATTGCATAACAGAAGGGGATTTATAACGAATAGAAGTCTTAAGCACAGCATAATTAAGGTCTTCCTATGGTTGTTCTTACATTTTATTGGAAAAATGCCATTTAACATGTAAACATTGTAACTAATATAGACACAGGATAGTACAGGTGTACCTTGGATAAAACGCAAAACCGAACTTACGCAATTTAAGGAAAATAAGGTAATTCTGGGATCCTGTGTTAGTAGTGGGAAATGTGACACTAATTGTGCTCCAAAGGAAGTCCACATTAAAGCTTGCTCTTGCACTTGTTTTTTCCCCCACTGTTCCTCCTTCCAAACCCTTTAGTTTATTTTTCATCTATCAACAGCTTCAAAACAGGCCTGACAGGCAAACGCATTATATTACAAATTCTGATGGTTTTCACCAGGCTCCTGCATCCTTCACTATTCAGGACATCCAGTGTTTAATCCATGTGCCTTAATCACAAGACAGGGCTTCCTCCAATGGACAAAGTCTTTATTCAATGCAAACTGCACTGATTCTGGAGGAACAAGGCAGAGACATGCTGGATGCTTGGCCATTCCTTCACTTTACTGCTTCAGTGCAGTTATGCTCTCAGCTTTACATATGCAAAGCGAGGAATATGTTAGATCGGGAGGTGAAGGAGAGTCCCCTGAGACAGTAATTGTCATTAAAAATAGTTCCTCATGTAAGCATGCAAAAGGCACAGAGATTAAGTTGCTTATGCAACCTGCAGTTATCATTTTCAGAGTCTGATCTGCATAATTCTTGATATTTTAAGTTATTTTTTGTAGGGTTTTCCTAAAGTTTTGTATTTCAAGGAAAAAAATTAAGAGAAAAAACTGAATCTTCAGCTATTTTTTAGACAGCTGTGGCCTGCGTACAATACGCCATCAGTAAAGTGGGAGCCTAATGCTGTCCTTTCCAGACGGAAAAAGAGATCATTTTGTTAGAGAACTACCTCCATTCTCCAACAAACGCACGTGGGCTCCACAGTTGCATACAAAGAAAACACGACTCCTTCTGGAGCTGCAGTTACAAACACATGCACATTTCTCAAGTGGTAACTGGAGTATAAGCTAGCTAGATCACTGAACGTGTGACTGTTCATTGAAAGATACTGGCATGTGAAAATTTCCAGTATTTTCAAATACTTAGGTCTGCTTATAAAACTCTCCTAGGTACTTAATAATTCAGGTCTTCCAGAGGAGTATTTTTGAAATGGGATTCAGTTTGAATCTTGTGTGTTTTGAAGTTGTTACCATAATTCTCCCTATTTTCAGCTTTTCGGCACTTTTCCCTCAACCACAGTAGTTACTTAATGAAAGACTRGAATTATTTTAGAAGCAAATCACATTTTCCCCTTATTTGTCCTGCATTAGGAAGCAGGCCAGTGATTTTTTGGTAAGAAGTCAGAGAAAAAGTAGCTTTAAAAAACTTTAAAAAAAAAAAAAAAGTTAAAAAAAACTTTAGCTGTGAACGTGAAACACTAGAAAATTCAGAAGTGACTGGAAGTGGACTTTTCTAAAATAAATGCGTAGACAACCTTAACTATGTGGATCAATGTCATGATAGTAAAGATACTACACCAGAATGTTTAATCATCTGAGTAAGCTTATTAACACATGGCTTCATTATGACTTTCAGCTTGCCATAAAATGCATAATGCGGTAAGTTATATAGCTAAGTAAACATGTAACTAAGCAACAGCCTGTTAAGGATATTATAAAATAGCTTTGTTTGTTTGTCTGTTTGTTGTTTAGTGCATTCACAGGGATCTGGCCGCAAGAAATATTCTTCTAACTCATGGTCGGATAACAAAAATCTGTGACTTTGGCCTGGCAAGAGATATAAGGAATGACTCAAATTATGTGGTCAAAGGAAACGTAAGTATATATGATACTTTATCCACCTGTTTTAAGTTAGGGGAGTTCCTGTTGTCTTGACTTGCAAGGAAAAGTCTGTCTTAGGCAGAAATCTAGATTTCCCAATTCTGGTATATATCCGTGCTGGTCAGGAACGTTAGGAGTGGCAATTCCTGACATAGATGTGTGTGCTGACAAAACCCATGGTATATACATGTTGTTATACTGGAAAAAATGTCCTGGTATCTGAATGTATGTTGTAGTGGAGGGGATGTTTTTGCTGCACCAATATAACGCCCAGTCTTTCTGTTACATCTGAATGTACTAAAAGTTACAGCTCTGTGAGTAACTGCAAGTTTTGCCATTGGAATATTCTGGTAGCTCAATCCTAAATATAGTTATTTTGAAACTCTTTCTCTGGCTATTGCTATATTTGTCCATAACTGAAATAGTTTATTTGAAAAATATCTAAATAATCAGGGGTTTGCATCCTGTTCTTTGCTATAAAGCATCACTCAGACAACAGAAACTGGATTCTGAAGTGTGAATTTATTGATTAGGGCATAGTGGGAGGCAAAAAAGCCTTGGTTTTATCTGATTCCATATACAGATTTTAACCTCGTATGTGTAACATACAGCTTTAACTTGCAGCTGTAATTCAAACTCTCTAACAGGGTTGGAACAAGACACTATATTTTGATGAGAAAAGTTTAAAACCTCCTATGTAGAAGAGTACCCATTACACTGGTACGTACTAGACCTCTGCAGGTGTACAAAGACACTTTGAAGTGATGCAGATTACCTTGGCAGTACTTGAAGTCCCCTTTAAAGTGCTAGTGCAGTAAAAGGAGCCCTACTACAAAAGAAAATTGAGTCTGTCTGTGGTTAAGCTGGAAAAGCATGCTACAGAGTACAGGTATTTTGCATCTCAAACTGATTTGCACTGCCTGGATTAATGTTGTAAGTCTGCATCAGATACATGCAGCCATCCACTGCCTTCAGAGTACACGTGTTTTCACTTGCACTGTTTTTCAAAGGAGAGAAGATCCACGTTCAACAAGGCAGCCTTCCTCCCCAGCCCTGCTGAGTCCTCCATGGTCAGAGGCTGGTCGTTAGTTAGGGACTTGACAACACACAAACCAAAGGTTGCCCATCCAGGCTTTGGGCAAGCTGACGAAGAGAGAAAATCCCACACCTGAGCATCTCTCACCGAAGTGGTTTGCCATGCTTGGTTAACCTCAGTCAGCCCATGGCACCTCAGGTATCTGAGATATCTCTGCTGCTTTGCTGTCACCCAGCAGTCCCTGATGTCCCAGGTACCTACAGCATCCCTATTTTAGGCTGTGGGAGAGAAGGGTTTATTGGTTATCTTCAAAAACAATGTTGTTACCAGCYGCTGGGTGCGGTGCCTAGAAGTTGAGGTTAGGGAACAACAGGAGCAGAAACAATTCAGGAATGGCTGTCCTGGCAAAATACTGAGTGGTGTTGAGTGTAAGAAAGCTGCTTTCAGGCTCAGGGTCAGGTCAGGAGCTGCTTGATCAGTCAAGGCTCCTCGGAGTGGGAAGTGCAGACCAGCAGCTTAGGAGGGAAGTGGGCAGTAAGTAATGAAGTTCTACATGTCTAGGCTACCCTTTAAGTTCCCTGAGTTCCCTGACAATAGGGTTTTACGTAGCCTGAAAGGGTCAGAGGAGGATAGGCTGCAGCTGCCTGGGGAGAGAGGAAGCTGTGGCTGCAGGAGGTGTCTAGTTGCATCTGGCCTGATCTTAAAGCAGATCAGGAGCACTGGGGCATCGCTAGCCAGGGACACTGCTGGGAGGCAGTGCTGCTGACAGCAGCTGGGGGCTTGGCCAGGAAGAGTGTTTGCTGTCTGTGTTGTTCAGGAAATAAACAACTCTGGTTGCCTCTCTGGTGAGCCAGCCCATGGCAGATGCTGCCTTTCCTCCACCTCATTTCTTTTCCTTTCCATTTGCCTCCTTTTCTGTTGGATGTCCTTTCCTTACAAGACATCAAGGCTCTTCTCTATAGGATGATTGAAACAGATCTTTGGACACATCGTTGCAAGACCACTTAAAAGGAAGAGGTCTGGTTTCTCCCACAGTAGGACAAGTGCTTAGGACAGAAGCCTGACTGGCTCCTACAGTCAGACAAGGAAAGGGCAAAGCAGGGAGAGGAAGGTGGAAGCAAATCCAAAGGCTTTCTGTGCCCTTTTCTCTGCTCCAGTTAGCATTCCTAAGGGATGTCTGTCCCCACACAAACTTATGAAAAATGTCAATAATTATTTCTTTCATGTGAATTTTCTTTTTTTTTCTGATACACTGAGGAGCTAAAGCAGATGTCTTAACTGTTCAAAGCCTTGAAGCATGTGAATCTCATCTGTGTGCCTATGATAGCCAGTCCATGGAAGTAGACTTGTATGTTTGCATAAGGAACCATGCCAGGGTCATATATATTATTTTGCTCTGACTTCCTGCCACCCCTTATAAACAAGACAGAAGGAATCACACAGTATACAGAAAATCGGAGCGCAAGGAACTGCGCTGAGTTTGGTAGACCTACAGAAAGATGGATCAAAAACCATGCAGCACTTGGAGACTCTAAAATGCTGAGATTTCCATTTTTGGTTAGATACTTCTATTTCTTGATTTAACGAGTATTTAAAGCACATAAGAAGTAGAAAAGGTTAATTTTATCCTGTAAATTTTGTGTGCCTTATGTCCATTGTCTTAATTTATTCCCTTTTCCCTGGAAAGGCTCGTCTTCCTGTGAAGTGGATGGCACCTGAAAGTATTTTCAATTGCGTCTATACCTTTGAGAGTGATGTCTGGTCTTACGGGATACTGCTTTGGGAGCTCTTTTCTTTAGGTAAGCTCCTTCAAGATCTGTACTTCAGGGGATTTCTGTTTCATCTTGGTTTTACTGCAGATGCAGAAATCATGTTGCTCATGTGTTCTCTCAACAGGAAGCAGTCCATATCCAGGGATGCCCGTGGACTCCAAGTTCTATAAAATGATCAAGGAGGGATACAGGATGTTCAGCCCTGAGTGTGCACCGCCTGAAATGTAAGCGAGCAACCAGCACCTCTAATCACCAAACATCAGCAATGATGCAAAGGAAGGGAAGCTTCCATTCTTGCATTGTCTCATTGCGCTGCCCCATTGTCTTTTTTTTTAAGTTCTTTTCACGTTTTAAATAATTCATGTACTCTAAATAGCGGAATACATGCCTGTGTTGTTACAAGCAGTGAAATACACTCATGCTTTGTACCATCTGATCACTTTGTCATGGCATCTGCTCCATGTCAATAAATTATTGACAGATCACAGAACATAATTAAACATTTTTAATTCCGATAAAGCAGTGAGTGAGATGTATCACCAGACTGTACAGCATCTGCATTTGTGTGGTACTTTCTGACAGCAAGAGGACTGGCTACTGATCTTCTTTATGAGCCATCCCTAATGCACTGTTTTGTAAATGGATTGGCACTTAGCAAGCTGTCAAAGAAAACTGTGTCCAGAGACTCCCATTAGTATTGAGTCCTTTGTTGTCACAAGTACAGGTGTTAGCAGCATATTTCTATTCTTCAAAGTCATTTAAAGAAGGTAAACTGTGGGACTGGGTCACATTTTTCCTTTAAATAATAATGGAGGCGAGATAAGAGCTCTAAGGATTTCCTCATGAGTGGTACTTAATTTCAGTATCTTTGCAGGTATGACATAATGAAGAGTTGCTGGGATGCTGATCCTTTACAGAGACCCACATTTAAACAAATTGTACAGCTGATAGAGCAGCAGCTTTCAGATAATGTCCCCCGGGTAAGTTATGGATCATCAGTTTTTTGGAGTCAAAGCAGTTTCAACCAAGATGTTAGACTAGAGCTGTGAGGAGCAAAGAGCCCGGGCGCTTCATTAATTTTCCAGTATTATTTATGTAGTTTTGCACTGTCAGTTTKGGTGGTAGGAATGATGTCTAGGCTACTCGCTTCTGCTTAGTTGTGCCATTAGACAGTGGCTGTCTAAGCCCATACCCAAAACGCACCAGCTGGAGAAGACTCTTCGCATGGTTGATGTTTCTCACTCAAAATAGACCTGGCACAACAGTTTTGATGTTACAAAATGCAACGGTACCGCATAAATTCATCTTACCTTAAACTATGAAAAATTTTATTAATCTGGGAAACATCTCAGAAGTGAAGTATATTTAGCTTTTATTAGAAGAGCTTTCTGGACGAAGGGGTTGAGCTTCCGATGTTCTTCTGCCTCTTCTCACTTGCTTCCCCTAGCTCTATTTATATAACCTTGGAGGTATGTCTTGATAAACTGCTCTTTTGACCATTCCCTAGTAAAAGTTTTTTCTGAGAGGGTAACTGGACAAAACAGTCCAAAGAAAAATTGAAGGCACATCAGAAACTTGGATTTTCTCTCACAATAACATTGTGTGTTACTGGGGTTTAAAAAAGTATGTTTAAAACCTGGTTTAAAAATAAAGCTTCCTTTTACCTTCTGGATGCCTTGTTTGGGCACAGAGTACATGGCTTCCTGACAATTTGAGAAAAGAGGAAACTGAAAGCTGCTGGTGTTCGATTACATCCTGTAGCATATTTTTGGCAGGTGCAGGCATTACTAAAACAAAAGCAAGAATGCGAAGGAAATATTAGTGAGGTTTCTGGCGGAGTTTAGTAATAACCTGAGCTGCGTTTTTTCAAGCTCAGTTGAAATTTGGCATGCAGTTGGAAGTTGTGGTGTTGCTATGAACTGAAATTGAGGTTCTTTACTCCTTAAAAGAGCAGTTAAGCCCAAGACCTTTCGAAACTATCTTTAGATTTGCAAAGAAAAACCTGAGCTGGAACCCTTCCACAGTGGCGTGTAGTACACAGTGGGAAAAGGCTAGGAAAGGAGAGCTCTCCAAGTATGCGTGAAGGGAGCGGTCTGCAGAGTATTGACACCGGTCTTTGGCTTCTGCAGGTTTATGCAAACTTCTCAACTCCACCTTCTAGTCAAGGAAACGCTCCAGATCACTCGGTGAGGATTAACTCGGTGGGTAGCAGTGCTTCATCTACTCAGCCTCTCCTGGTACGTGAAGATGTTTGAGCAGCATCTGGAAGAAGAGGAGCCCAGATGTATTAGCTGTTTGTATTGTGCAGGGGGTGAGAGAGGGACGACTTCAATAATTTCTCTTACTTTTACTCACTACTACCACTGTATAGCTGAAATGTTGTTGTAATACTGTCCTTTACCACACACTGTCACACATAAACTTAATCTGCTGAGCACGGTTACAGGCATCATTGCAATGTTAACTGAAGCTGTATATATTTTGCTATATTGTGTGTATTTGCAGTAGAGAGCCAGATCTGAAGAAAAAAAACAACCAACAAAAGAAATCCTGAGCCAGGGTGTGGAAYGAGATGACTGCAGATCAAACCAAATCTGCAGTGATCCTTCTCTGGATCTATGCCTGGAAGGCATACAGTCATTTTCTAGTTAATCTTGTTTTGCTGAATTTAAGAAATAAACGATTATGGAGCTCATGGCTTTGCAAACCCCTTTCCACATCCAGCCAAGCCTGAGAAGCTTTCCCAGGCAGGTATCGTAGGTTAGAGGCCAGCAAGGGTGCTGTATGTACCTGAGCAAGAGAGATGAAGGGACCCAGACCCTTCCAAAGTTGGTTTGCACAGCAGCAAACCCTCCCAGGAGCTCTGGGGTTTGAACCAGAAGAGGGGAGAAGAGCGTGGATCTTCATCTTTATTTCCCACCCACGCTGTCAGCCTTGCGGACTGGTCGCGAGGTTTCCGTGGGTATATGCACTACTTCCCACTGGCCCGTTCCCTGCCAGGGATGGAGCTGCCCATCGCTGGATCTCACCTCACCACGGAGCCTAAACTGCTCCCGCACCCCCCTGCCTTGGGAGCCCGAGGGCTTCAATGCTTGTTTTGCTAAGGATTATGTCCAAAAGTGTTCACCAAAGATAGGTGGGCCCTGCCAAGTTGGTCAAAATAGAGGAGGAGGGCTGCTTCCAGTAAACTGTGTGTCTGGAGGAGAGGCCGTTTAACGAGTCATCTTATCTAAGCAAGAGCAGAGGCAAAAAATTCCCTCCTGGGGGCCCTTTCTTTATCTTGTCCTACCCAGGTGAATCTTTCCCACAGGCAGGCTTGGATAGTGCTAACTGGAAAGGGCTGTTTTCCCCCGCCCCGAGTTGTTTCATCTTTCTATAGTAGTCCAGAGATCATAACGAGGAAGAGCCTAACTGGGAAGCACTGAGTTTATAAATGGGATGAAAGAAAGAATCCCTTCAGTCTTGTTTGACAGATGTGAGGCTTTGGGGTCAGTATCTGTTGAGCCCAGGGTTGTGCTCAAGTATCTTCTAACCCCTTTTCTTCCCATCAGAAACACTGCTAGTTCTTTTCTTCTTGTTTCTGTCCCCTAGAAATTAGTAAAGGCATTGAGAGAAGCATTTGTCAGAGGCAGAGTACTAGTTAAGTACCTATTTATTTACAATGCACGTCAGCACTCTGTAACTTATACTTTACCAGGATTTTGGTTGCGTTTACACGCAATTTAAATGTGTAAGTAACTGCCCAAATGCAAGGTGATTGTAAATACACACACTGGTAGTGTATTTTGGGTTATGTTGAATACCACGCTCCTTCTATGACTGCATTTGGTTTATTGTTACAGGAATCTGTCTTTCAGAGTCAAGTCAAAAATTAGCCATTTGCACTGAACTTAGGCTGTTGCACCTTTCCGAAGTTAGCCAGTTGTTTGGAGGCACTCTTATGCATACTTCTTGTTGAGCATTTTCAGTTTAATGCTATAAAAGCTCTTTTGTAACGTGTTGGCTTTCAGAGCAACTGTAGACAAACTAGTTGTTATAATTATAGATGTCTCGGTACTTTACGGACACTTAGCTGAAAGAGGTTTGGGTTTTTTTGTTCTTGAAATTTATATTTTTATAATTTGGGGATTTTTGAAACTTATTTTGCAATGGCTTGGTGTTTTGAATGGGTTTATGCATTGTTTTTGTAAATATGGAAATGTAGCAATAATGTCCTTTTGACTATCCTCAGTCCTTGAGTCTCAAAAATATTTTTTTATATATATATATATGCAAAAACTATATGTATAAATATGTAAGTGTTTGAAAGTTTATGAAACACTTATGGATATGTTGCTCGGTTGTAGAATTGCAGTTCAGAAAAGTTCAAATAAATCTGTAAATATGTATTCAAATGCTACCGATGTGTACTATGTTAAGATGGAATATTTTCATGTAAGTCTTAATAAATTCTTGGGTTGAAGCAAAATCTCAGTGTCTGGCCACACAGAGGTCAAGTTTGGCATTCTGAAACATTTTTGCAAATGTGTGCCAGAAAACCTTGATGTTTATTTGTTATGAAAGTTCTTTACCTGTGAATATATGGGACAAATACTTGGAAACTTGGATGCAGCTTTATTCTGGAAAAAATCGCAACTAGAAGATTGATCCTGTAGTCTGTTCATGAACAGAAGTTAAAACTGAACAAAAATATCTCAGTGTTATTAAGGGTATGGTTGCAGAGGCAGCTGGAGCCACTGAAAGGCTGCAATGATGCTGAACATTCACCCTTCGCTCAAACACACGTAAACACGAGCGCTCTTGTCCCCTCCTGCAGGCTGGCCCTAGAGTGCCTGCTGGGCTGGCCAAATGCAGCGCCACAGGGGAGGCAGCATGAGATACCTMGCGCTGCTTGGGTTGGGGGGGTCATAAAGAGAAAACGTAATGCTTCCCTTGCTGAGCAGGTACCCTGCATCTTAGTGGGAGACCCTCTGCTTTAATTACKCCAGGTGCAAAATCTGTGACTCACCTGCTCACACTTGTTCCTCTGCTGCATAAGGGTTTGCATCAGCATGGTTGGTGCGTGGTTTAATAGTAGGTACAGAGCATATAAGCAAAAGTTTCTAGAACTATCCTACCAAAAACCCCTACTAACTCATACGAAAGACAGACCTCGACTGTTTTGGTCCTTAAACATTTCTGTTCTGTCAGCAGATCTCCTTGAAGAGCTCCCCTCCTTCAAAGTTTCCTTTTTAAAACAGCTTCCTTTTTTTTTTTCTTTTTTGCTTCCACCCAGGTCTTGGCCCTGTTTATTAAAACTAATTAAGGAAATTAAAACCTAATTTTGTCAGGAGCCAGGAGGTGCAAGCTTTGCCACAATTAGCATTGTCATCGTTTTCTAATAATGCTTCAGAAGATACCAAGATTGTGGCTGATTTTGAACCATTTTTTCTCCTGTCTTGTCCACCCCCCAATTCAAGCAAAGTAGACTTCATACTGAGGCATCCCAGTAGCTGAATTGGTACAAATAATTTGTGAATTCTCATTTAGCATAACCAAAGGATCTCTTTTATGTATTTATTTGGTTAGCATGTCCTTAATTTTATTTTCCTGAAATGTTTCCCCTGCTGAAGCAACCTACTTCAGAAAACAGCATCTCTGCTTTCTGAAAAAATCTTTCTCCTATTTTCTTATTAACAAGGCTCGCAATGATTACTGCATGCATTCCTGTTCATGGTCACACGCACCATTTCCCCCTGAATTATTTTCTTGTGCTAGTTCTAAGCAATAGCTTACATGGAAAAGCACATCAGGAAGGCATTTAATATGTATTTTATCTGTCCTTCAAAGCATTACTTTACAGATATAAAGAGAAACCAGCACCATGTTACCAGCATGGACCATCAGGATCATGGACCATCACGGACCAAATATCTGAAGGGAGAGCGCAAAGAGGACAGAGCCAGGCTCTTTTCAGTGGTGCCCGTGATAGGACCAGAGGCAGTGGGCACAAACTGAAACACAGGATGTTCTCTCTGAACATCAGGAGACAGTTTTTTTTACTGTGAGGGTGACTGAGCACTGGCACAGGTTGCCCAGAGAGGTTGTGGAGTCTCCATCCTTGGAGATACTCAAAAGCCATCTGGACTTGGTCCTGGACAATTGGCTCTAGGTGGTCATGCCTGAGCAGGGGGGTTGGACCAGATGACCTCCAGAGGTGCCTTCCAACCTCAACCCTTCTGTGATTCTGCAATCAGCAAGGGCACTTTGGAGAATCTTAGCTGTAACATTCACTTGGCCAGAAGTAGGAAAGAAAATCCCACCCTTGTACTGAACACTGTAGAATGATTCTTCCTCTGTTCTCTTTACTAGCTAGCGAAGAAAATTCTTGGAGGCTCTGTGGGAGAGAAGAAGAAAGATTGTGGACACACTACAGTATACATGGAGTTAGTGACCAGTATCATGTGCATCACCACCAGCAGATATTTTTGTTTCTGGTTCTCCTTCACATCCGTATGCCATATAGGTCTTTGGGGAGGTTGTCTGTAAATGGAGACACAATGCGCCTGGCCAAGTCACCAGGGAACAAACAGTCACACCCTGGACTGAAATGTTCACAGCGATCGCTGGAGGGGCTGGACAACAGCATCCTTAATTCTACTGCRTTGCAGGCTGAAACCGAGAGAGTGAAATGTTTCCCTCTTCCTGTATGTGGATTAGGAAACTTCCTACTTGTCCTGTGGGGAGGTCTGGGTCTCAACAGAGGACAAGGAGCAGTTGCATAGACTTTTTAGCCCCTGGTTTAGAACTGAAGCTATAACAAAAATATGAAAATCTATTCTGCAGTTCTGTTGTGGTTTCCAGAAACTTCTGTAACTATGAATAATGGTTATAGGTGACGTTCAATTGCCATGTTTCCTGAGCATTAATTTCTTAAAAGATTACAACGTATTAGTTTATGTCCAAAAATTGCTCTGAGGCTATGTTTTCTGAAAGATTGTCCATATTTCATAAATTGATTATAGGTCACTCTTTTTGGTGAGATTATTATCTGTCAGCTGCCAACGAGGCAGCAGAGATTATTTACTAGCAGCAATAGCTCCAGTGACTTGATTTTTCTGTCCATGCCCTGGAAATCATTTTAGCTAGGTTGTGACAGGCAGCAGAAACCAGCTGATCCTGAAGGGCTTTGAGACTGTGCTCCTCRCTAAGCAATGTCAGCAGCATCAAATAAGGGGCAGGTTTAACACTATCCAACCATCAGTGGGAAGGCACAGCGTGTAGCTTCCCCTATAGATCAGTGCACATCAGTGTGTAGTGCAAGTTACCCCGTACTTCCTCTAGCTGCAGAAAGTGCCAAATAATCTTTAGCTTCCCCCAAATATGTGTATTTTGAGAAGTACCAGCACCAGTGGCTGGCTGCACTTCTTCTGTGAATTATACTACACATGCTTTTGGCTGGTCTAGGTATGGTTACTGGGCAGGGGGCCTTGCTCTTAATATGCTGTTGTGGGGGGGTTGGTGGGGTCATAAAAAAAAAAGTTGGCTTAGTGGCACATCTGAGCACTCACTTTTGGTGACTGAAATAACATGTGACATTTGACTTGCCTGCTCAGGGTGGGAGGAGGGCTGCTGAGCAGGGCAGCCGACCCGGGTCTAGCTGCCTGGTGGCTGGGGATGAAAGGAGTGAAAGACATTCCTCATGCCTCCGGCCCATTCAGTGCATTAAAAGAAAATTTTAAAAGGGCAATAGCAACCTCCCAAATGCTGTTTTTGGCATTTCCTCTTTTGAGTTAAAATAGCAAAACAATTCAAACCCGTTTATGAGATGAAAACATTTTTGTATTTTCTCCCTCAGTCATTTTTCATTCAAAAGCTGTTTGCATTTTTCTTCTTTTGCTGGGAACAAACATTAGCTAGTCATGTTGTTCCAGAAATTAGTGTTATTCGGAAATTTCCAGAGTTCTTGTGCAACATGTTTCGGGTTTCAACTCACTCTGGTAGACAGGATGTCTCTGAACCAAAGCACCAAAAGAAAGACTTCTCCTTGGACTAGAAATAACAGATCAAAAATGGCAATTGGTCCACCAAAACCAGTAAGTAGTTGCACAGCCCCCTGCCTGCCTGAGACCAGCCTTGAGTTGCTGCTTTGCCAAGAGCAGCAGAAGCACGACGAGCCTCTCGTGCTGGGTACCAGCACGTGGCCAAGCCCGGCAGCAGTGGAGGAAGAAACATTGGCTTTATTCCTTCATAAGTTAGGCCTGCAAAGGTGTCCACACTCATCCTGGTGTTTGCAAGTGGCTTCGTTTTGAGGGAAGGGAGGGAAATTACTGGTGTAATACATTTTAGCTGTTCAATCTGAGGGAGCTAAGACACTAAAAGGGGGGAAAAATTAAGTATGTTTTAGAATACCTCCTCTTTTAATAATAGAAATAAATGTTTGTAGAGCATGTTTGTCAGCATCCTTTGAACGTGACGAAACTAATTAAGTAGGACAAAATCAAATCGCTTCATTACAATTAGTTATATAACTCATTTTGGAAGTTTTATTCTTTTCTTTTAGAGCTTCTGGCATTTCACGGCATGGAGAAAGTATACAAATTTGAGCAGTACTGGTAAAACCCCCCTAAGGAAATTAATAGAATCCCAGGATAATAATTCTTTTTCAAAAGCTCATGGTTAAGCCACTGGAGATTTCAGAAGCCTGGGGCATTACTGGGCCTGAGCCTGGCGATGGGGAGCCATGGTGTGTAAGTAGAGCCCTGGGTTACAGGGAGTAGCTCCAGCAGCAGCCCAGAGGACATGGCTGACCAGTGCCTTTCTGCATCCCCTCCRGCCATCGACTGTCAGCTACAGACTTCCTAGGATTTCTCAGGCTCCTTTGAATGGCAGCAGTTGTTTGGGTTTCACTTGTACAGTTGCAACAAAAAGAGCCAAGCTGATTTTGGCCACTAAGTGGAAAAACAAAACAATTCTATTTTTTATCCTAAAAATATTATTGCAAGATCCCTCCAGCAACTGCATGTCGCTCTGCACTGCCTGCACTCTGCTGCACGGTCCCTGCAGCGATGCATCGGCAGGACCCCGGGCAGGAGGAGCGCTGGGACGCCGGCACGGGGATGAGCATCCCCAGCAGTGCTGGCCCTGGGCTCACCAGCCAGCTTTTCTTTGGGGCCACTTACGGCACTTCAAGGGTCAAGGAGGCCATCTGCGCTACATCTCACTGGCCCCTTGCAGAGAAGCCACCGTTACTGGACAGGGGACAGGAATTTCTCTAGGAATGTAGGAGTTAACCCACAGGATTTGCCTCCCAGGAGGCCTCTGTTACTCTGCCACTTAATCCCAGCAGGAAGCACATTACCTGCTTCCTTACAGCCTCTGTCCCAAAGAGCTGGGAAGAAAAAGAAAAAATTTATGATCTTTGCTTTTTTTAATTTATTGTTTTTATTGTTGCTTAATAAAGTTGCCTCACCAGCCTCAGATCTTGCTGTGTTTAATATTTTTGATTTTTCTACAAAGGCCTAGCAGTACAACACTGGGGAAGACCCTGCTTTTAGGCAAAGTGCTCAAGGCCTCTCTCTAGCAGCGGGGAGGCTCCGGCTCCCTCCTTGGGGGGGGGGGGGTGAAGGTAGGGCAGCTGCAGAAAGCACCGTCCCGCAGGCAAACACACTGCTGAGGCAGGCGGCGCGGTTTGACACAAGCCCCTCTGGCCTCCTCTTAAACGGCTTTAGGAACAAATCGCCCTTTAACCATCTTCGTAAGCTATTGTTGCAGTGACGTAGGCTCCCCAGGCCGTGTGATAGTCACGTGTGCCGACCACCACCCCGGCACTTTTCTAATCACAAGTAATAGACAGATCTACCTCCTCGGGATCAAACGGGCGCTGTCGGCTCTGCCCCGAGCAACACCTGTGCGAATCACCATGTGATGGTGATTTGGACCTGCTCTTGTCATCTATTCAAAGCGAAGAGCGTTTAAAACATCTGTTCCTGAAGGGAAGCAGGGGAGGGAGGGGGAAGGCTGAAGGAGAGCCATGTTTTGTCATGTTTTTCATGGCAGAAAATTTTTTAGGACTAAATACATCACACCTGCTTTCTCACACTTTGCCCTTAGTTCAGAGTTGGGGAGAGAGAAATGAGGCTCCTGATAGAAGGTCAAAGTATTTTGCATTGTACAGTGCAGGGCCGTTAGTAATGTAATTACAAATGATGAAGAAACCTGTTAGCCAGTTGGAAAGTAAGAATTTCAACCCCTTCATTTACCATCTAGTATCTGTACAGTCCAAGGAGCCACTTATATTACATGAGAAATATCTTAAGCCACTTATATTACAAGAGAAATATCTTCAGAAATAACATCACAGTATCACCAAGGTTATTTTCTGGCCTGATGCCTGCAAGTCTTGTAGAGCAACACGTGGCCGGTGTCACCAGCCCAGAGAGCGCATACAGATTCGTCGTCTTTTCAAGATTTCTTCTTTTGATACCAAAAGCCTCTCTGGAGCAGAGCCTAATCTTCACCCGAGCCCAAGGATATGCACAAGTTAGAACTGTGGATGAGTATCAGCGCACCTGGCTTGCCCGTCCAAGCCTTCTCCTTCCAATGGAAGAACAGATACGAAGAAGTTGCAGTTTTATACTTGTGTGCGGCCAGTGCGAAAGCAAAGAAGATGGCATAGAAAACTGTGGGCCCCGCTTGTGCTGCACTGTGAGATCGTTACAGTCATATGACAAGCTGTCTAGATTGTTTGGCACCCAAATTGTAATCTGTGGTTACGTACAAGCCTAACCGCAGCGATACCTGCAAATATGGTTAAAGCTGATCTACAACATATCAGCTGGAGAAGGAAATGCCTCTGCTCCTTTGCACAAGGAACTTGAACAAAAACTGTTTTATTTCTTCTCTGTGACAGAAAAACAGCCTCTGGGGCTCAGTGGAAGTTTTAGAAAACAGGCTAAAACCAGCTTTTCTACACTGAAGCATTATTATTCTCTGGGATGGCTCTTTCTCCAGTTATAACTACTAAAGAGCTCGACCATCAGATAGATGGTTATTTTAAATTAAAAAGAGTAATTTTTCTGGTGGCAGATTAAACTTGAATTACACACTGGCCCACATTTGTCTAGGCTCAAATGCATACCAAAATATGAAATCACGCAATGCATCAAGAAGTGGGAAGGAGAGGAGGGAGGAAAGCTAAACTTTGCAACATTGGAGCCAACTTGCTGGGCTGGGCTGGGCTGAGCCTCCTCGAGAGCACAGTGGGGATCCTCCGCGAGGGGTGGAGAGCTGGCCAGCCAGACAAGCAGCCAGTACTGAGGCAACCGGTTGTGCCTCCCATGAAATCCAGCTGAAGGTGATTCCCACCCCGTGGGGAAGTGGGGGCGGACGTTTTGTAAATCCATGTGGAAGGGGAAGCCACCACAGCAGCAGTTTGCAGGAGTGACGGAGCCCCGCAATAAGGCTGAGTTGTAAGAGCCATGCTGAGAATGGGGTCTGTGGTGTCACAACACCCAACAAAGACCCAAARCATGAGGAGATCCAGTCTCAAAGCTTATCATCTATATAGACATGTTACAGCGATTGCGGGAGGGGGAGCAAACTCAGAGGGAAGGGAAAAGGCTTTCCCAGCATCTGGGAGAAGGTCAGGGCTCCCGCACCCTAGGTGCTGATGGCTCAACCCCTGCCGACAGCAGCCGCTGTCCTTCAGGGTGGACATGGTGAAGGGTAAGCATGAGCAAATGAAGCAAAACCAGGCAAGGCTGCGTTCGACGTTTATATTGCCAAACACAGCTGCAGATGGTCAGTAGGAGCTTCAGATTCAAGATCCACTGCAAGGGCTCAGGCTCCTTCCCTGGCTGCATCCTACTGCTCTTAGCACTGGGCTTGGCACCACACCTGTCCTGTGCTTTGTGCTTCATGCTCATCCTTGTCCCTGGTAACTCATAACAGTGGCAGAAACTAATGGAAACAGGAGATTGCGCATTTGGCTGCTAGCTGCAGCAATCTACGGTGTACGATGGCAAAAACAGGGAAGTGTTAGAAATGGGCACCCTCTTGAGTGTTGGATCTTTGGATAATTACCCTTATCTGCATCCGTCATGGCTGGGAAGGTGGGATGGTTGCATCGTATGACACCAGGACACTTATCTAGCGACATCTGAGACGCCAGCCGTTTCTCTGGAAAACGAATGCTGGCATTTAGCATTGCAGTCTTGGGCAATGGCCCCATCAGCTGCTTCAGGGGAGGTTGGAAACAAGTCGCCCATCACACACACCTTGGGAATAGCTGCCCCGTGGCAGGGATGTGTCTTCTTATCCCAAGGCAGTGACTGACAGTTGGTACCCTGCAGCATGAGGCTTCTAAATTTCCATCCTGCCCAGTGTCACGGTGGATATTTGTGATTAATATCTTCCACGAACTTTCTTTTCTAAGAGACCAAAAGTAAGCAAAGCCTTCTTCAAAAGAAAACGAGTCAAATATTTTCCTACTTTCCTGAGCAGTTTTTTGCAGATTTGATGCAATTGGTAATGAGGTTCCAGGTCATTTCTTATTTTGGGTACCATCTGCTGCAGTGGGAAATAACAACCAAATGTATTTTATAAACACCATATGAATACGGTTATTTTTGTCTAATAATGTCCAAATCCTCTCTCCCAGCTAAGTAGATGCTGAACTTGAAAAGACGATTCCTGAACATGAGTACAGCTTCAGAAAGTCTATCACTTCCAAGCAGACACACTCAATATAATCCTTTTGCAATAGATTTTAGCATTTTAACCCAAGTGTAGAAAGTGGGCTGTACAGGGCTACCATGACAGCCAGCTACAAGTCTATGTGTTATGGCTTATGCATATTATGCATATTATGCATATTATGACATGACTATGCATGATAGACTTACCGTGGAGACTCTACAAGAAGAAGAAATACTTCAGAATCCACATTATTCTTCCACCTAGCCTTTATGCAGCATTTTTCATCCTGGTGTCCAGAGGCCTTTTGTCATGAAAAAAGATACGATTATTTTTGAGAAGTCTGTCAAGAGAACTGTTCAACTGCCCGCAGATGCGACTTGCTAAACTAACCGTTTGCCTCTGAGGATGCTCGCTGTTAATAGGATGGCTCCTGCCAAAGCATCTTCTTCATTATGTCCCCACCAGTGCTTTCCAGCACCCACCTGTAGCCCTTGCGCATCTGCTCCCCTTCTCCTCTGTTCCTGCCCCAGAAGTATCTGGGAAGAAGTATGTAGATAGGATAAAAGTAGATCAGCTAGATGTGCTGAGGGCTCGAAAGGCACCTATTCTGTACTATTTTGTCTGCTCAGTCTGAAGAAGCAAGCTCGAAGCAGTGTCACACAGCTCCTGAGATAGCCTGGCACAGGCATTGCCATCAGACATATGACCCCCTTGAGAGGCACCCTGCGGGGTCGATGGCACCCAGCTCCGCCGCCTGAAGGAGTTGCTCCGGGGAGAAGGAGATAGAGCAATTGGGGTAATTGCACTCCTAATTTTGGCTGGAAGGAAAAAAATCTTCCTGGCAAAGAAATAGTTGACTTTAACTACTGGCAGCAGCATAGTAATGTACCTTCCAGTTTTGTTTTTTCTGCAGCTGTAATTAATTGACTCCTTTGTAAAATTCTAGATCATGAATAATGAAATATATTAAATAAAAACAGGCCTAATACTGACGCCTGTGCCATTCCATTAAGGATCTTATTGAAACAGAGGTAGTTCCCATTGCATTTTGTTTAAAGAAGGTTTCAATTCATGCTTAGACACAACACAAACTAGCATCTGGTCCTTTAGCAGGTAGGATTTTGTGCTGCGTGGTATGAAGAACCAGCTGAAATCAAGAAGTATCATAGCTCTTGCCTCCCACTTTGTTTCCTAACCTACATTTGCCTGTTGTTCAGGGAACAGCAACCTGTGGCTGTGACTGGAGGCAGATCATTTAAGGAATTTTTTTAACCACATTTCATTATATTCTAAGATTTGAAATCAGGTAGATAATGACTGCAAAAATCACCTCTTAAATTGGGTGGTTAATAACTGCATAGATTGCCTCTATCTTTTCTTAATTTTTTTAAGCTTGTCTCCCAGGATTTAGCATTTTTATTGGAATCTTTCCCATGGTCTCAGGGGACTGGGCAGAGACAGCACAAGGAGGAGGCACCGTGATGCAGCCAGGCTGGGAGAGATGCCTGCAGGAGCAGGGGTGAGAGCTGCTCCTCCTCGCCTCCCACCCAAAATGTACGGGGTCATTTCTGAGCACCGACCTCTTCCACCTGCCACCCACAGATTCTCTTTTTGATGCTCTTATCTTTAGTCTGCATGCCATGACCGACCATACCTTTTGGGGTGTTTCCTTCTCCTTTTCCACCCCAAGTTCCCGTTTAGAAACAGATTTTAAGTAACCTTGCGCTAACCAGATTGGCCACTTCTTTCTTGCATTTTCCTCTCCAGTGCAACATTGCCTTGTTTTTATTTCAATGTCTTATTTACAAAAAAAATCCTAGAACAAGATCATTCTCCCTCTTTTAGTCTCAGACATGACTTCATCTAATTGCAACACCCTGAATGAGGATCTAATAAGTGGGGTGGAGTAGAAGGGAGCCCGTTTACACTGCCGGCCACATCTGGTCACAACTCTCTTTCCAAGCCCTAAACTGCCCCCTACCTCAGGCCTGGCAATGGTGAAAATACACTTGAATAAGGGAGAAGACAACTAGAAAATAATGTACCCATATCTACGCAAAAAATAAAGCACTTTGCCCATTGTTTGAAAAAAAGTAGCTGGCAAAACCAAGCAGGAGTTGTCAGAATTCAATAAAAAATCAACAGTCCGTGGTGCGATCTGATTTCCAAACAGCCTCCTCCCTGGAGCAGCAATGCCCGTAGTGGGAGGCTCAGCTTCACCAGGTGACGTACCGGCCGTGCTGGCCCTCGGCGTGAGGGTGGATGTCCCCTCCGSGTGGGCTTTGCCCACCGGCAGCGTGCTCTCCTTGATGCTCTTGCTGCACAGCATCAGACCAGGGGTGGGAAARCCTCTTCTGCGGAGAGCTTCGCCCTTGAATTTAAGCAGCGAAAACACACCTACGTGCTTAAAAAGAAAGCTGGTCTGGACAAGGTTGTAAACTGAGGCCTTCACCAAGCCTTGGTTGGGTTGGTACTGAAGTAGGTGGAAACAGTCACTTCAAAGGTGATGACTTTTGGAAACCTCAGGCAGAGTATCTTTATAACAAGCCAAAAAGTGAAGCAGATAAGCTAACCAGCTGCAGCTTAGTCCTGCTTTCTACTGTTGGATTTTTCCCTTTTCTTTAGGGAAAAATCATAGATTTTTCTCTCTTCTTTTTCTTTTTTAGTACTTTTTTATCCCTAGATGTATGTTTGGATTGGTCCMATTTTGGAGGTCAGGTTTTGTGTAGTCCAATACTTTCCAAATCATTATCCAAACAGGTTTTCAAATACATTTCAGCCTAGCCAAGATCACAACTTATCTTTATTAACTTTTATTTAGTTATTTATTTACTTATATTTATTTACTTATATTTATTTATTTACCTTTATTTATTTATTCTTTTATTTATTTATTCACTTTTATTTATTTACTTACTTTTATTTATTTAGTGAAATAGGCACGTACCTAAAAAACTTATATAAAATACTGTCATGCTGGGGCAAAGAAGCAGAATCGACATTTAAAAAACAGATTTGAAAGACAGCACATGTTTTTGCGTGCGTGTGTGTGAGAATGCATATTCTCTAGGTGTGTAATTTGTCCGTTTTGGCAGGGCGTGATGCTAATTGCAGTGTGCTGAGTTCTCTGAACATGGACTTTGTGTGTGGATTTTCCCCTCCTGAGTATAAGACCATTTAGGCTGCATGTATTTTTAAAGTAAAATTAGATGCCTGTGGAAGGTTTACAGTAATTCACTTTCATTTTAGAGCTGTTTTTTGAACCAGAACAAATAGATGAGCATCTGTTGCCCTGAAAATGATACAAAATGTAGTCACCAGGCAAAAATCAAACATCTCTGAAAATGATTATTTTGGCTACATAATCAAGCAAGCAATTATTGCATTATCTACAAAGTATGATCATACATTATTAATACATTTTTAGAGAAAAAGGTTTTAGTAAATGCAGTTTTTTCTGGCTTTTATGATACTCGAGACCCAAACATAATTCTAACTGATCGAAAATACTTCACAGATTGTCATTTCCCAGTTTAAGATGCAGTTTGGTTGGGCATGAGAGACAGTAAGGAGGGAGCAGGAAGAACAGAAGGATATGGACATTTGTGTAAGTGATTACAGACATCCTTCCTATGTGTCATGCATAGCCCAAGCCAGAGAGCCAATTTTCCAGTGGAAAAGGATTTAATGAATGCAAACAGTATAGTGTGCTGTGCTATATACAGGACATTGTATTCACAAGTTCAGATATACAACCGGGCAGGCATTTTTCACAGAGTACCAGAGTTTCATGAGATGCAGAGAGAACATTTTCAGAACTGGGAAAAAAGCCCAAGTGAGGTGCTCACTGACCTTTGATGTTCTGGGCTGCAGTGACTTTACAAACTAATTCCCGTCTTTAAAAGCATCTTAAAGTGGGATTAATTTCAGTTAATTTTGGCGGTCTGAAAGTTAGGCATCCTGACCAAGCTCCCCCCCCCAGCGCAGTTTATTTCTGCAGCCCACAGCAAGACTGTTTCACCTGTCTTGGATGCTTACCCTGTGACAGGATGAATCACTCAAGCCTACAAAGCCGGCGTTTATACTGCTGAAGCTATGGGAGGTGAATCCTTTAATCATTAACAGTTTCAGTCAGTTTGTAAATGACTTCTGGAAATGGAAACTAGGTTTCCAATTAATTTTGGGAAGTTGAGTGTTACCTCAGCCCTGATGTGACCGAGCTGTACAGTCTTCTTGCTGAGCTGCAAGGGCATAATCTAATGCCACCAGCTGGAAGAGAGATTCACAGCCAGGTTTTGGGGCAGGATGTCTCTGGGTTGTACTCTACTTCCTTTTCTAAAAGACACTTGAAAGCATATCCTAAAATGTCAGCAGGAAATACTTGTGCCTTATGGACAAATAGCCCAGACTGCTTGGGGACTCATCAGTCAAGATTGCTTTAAAGATAAAGAAAACATGAGCAAGACCTAGCTGGGAGAGATCTGCTCAAAACTTCTGCTAGTGCCAGAAAGTCTACTAGAAAGAAGTTAATGGGGAGAGAGAGAGAGTGTGTGTGTGTGTGTGTGTGTGAAAACATTGGCAGGCAGGCCTCACAATAATTAGTTATACAAATTGCCACTAATGGGTGGCAGTACCGAACGCCATGGGATAAATTCATCCTTGGCATGAGGAGGGGTAATTAATCCTAAATGCACCCTTGTGATATAGGTAAGTATTATTATTACCCCAGTTTGACAGACACAGGGAGGTGGTGTTTTGCCCTTGGCAATTCAGCTTTCCAGAAGACTGACTAACATAATTTATGGTGGAGGATTACGCTATGCTCTTTAGATGACATTTCTTGTAACATCGCAATGCTATCCCGTAAAGAGCTGCACGGGGTAGTTAGAGATTTTGGAAAGCTGATCCCCAGCTAGAAAATTCAGCAAGCAGGTTCATGTCGGGGTGATCTGGAAAACCTTTAAATACACAACACGGCAGTGTATGTGCTGGCACAAATGCCTCGGTAAGGAAAACGTGCTCTTCAGCAACAAAAACTTTCTGAGTGTCTTTTTTCTTTTGAAAAGTCACACTTTTGGTACATAAACACCAGCTCTGCTCAGCTTTTGAGATTTTCTGTAAAACAGTCCCTGCTGAGGCTATAGGGCTTTCCCTGCAGCACGTAAACCATGCTAATGCAGGGCTTGAGCCTGTCCCCCTCCCCAGTTCATTTGCTGGTAAAGACTCAGTGACTGTCGGCTCAGTGTGCCCAAGGAAAGAGTACTGCTGCGCGTTGGTAGGTCTCCCAAGCAAAGGAACATTTTAAAGTCATGCCTTCAAAGATGTGCTATCCATAGCACGAGGAGACGTAAACCATGTACCATGTGTTTAGCGTGTAAAGGTTTCAACACATAGCAAGTTACAGATTGTATGTTGAAGGAACATACAGATAAATTGTATGTTGAAGGAATTTCCTCCGCAGTGATCTGTAAAGCCCATAAGCTATCTGCATTTCCTGTATGTTTTCATTCAGTGCAAATATTTTCAGATGATAATAATCTGCTAGGACACAGAAATCTAACTTTCTTGGCTGAGAATGAAGCTTGGGAACAAACAAGATCAAACAATCTAATTTGGCTGCAATTTAAGCACTGCTTTTGGTATATGTTTCTAATTATAGGATATGTTGTGGAAAAATAGCGTCTTATTACAAGAGAAAAACGCAAACAGCCTGAATTATGGCTGCACAATCTTTACTTGATTACACAGGAAAAAAAATTTAAAAGAGATATATTTTCTACTCATGGTTCAGCTTTTAACGATCTGAGTCAAATAGTTTATAACTAAACTTAAAATTCCTTAAATTTTAAAATTACTTAAAATGTAAGAAATACAAGCTGCTGGTTTCTTTTCTCTGAAAACTGTTGCTGGGACCATTTTGAAGACCTTGGAGGCAAATAAGTCTTTGAATGCTTTCTTAATTTTGAAGTCCAAGATACAGGATACTAGTTCTTTGAGCTAACATGTAGAAAAGGTCTAACCAAAAAATTAATAAAGAGGCACACCAAGAGACAGCTTATCGTAATGTCCTCATGAGTATGTTCCCTTCTGTGGAACAGTATGATGGTCTTCATGTGCAACGCAGAAAAAGTTTTAAATTAGTCTTCAGAGAAATCTTTGGACTGGAAGCATTTAGGTATATATTAAAATATAATAAAATAAAATGCATTTTACACATGTAGGCAACCTAGTAAACTAAACCCTGGCATTATACAATTGGACAAATGCCCATGCCTAAAAACAACCCCCTTGCCCACTGGGGTGTCCTCTCTCCCCAGACGGGCAGGGGCTGAGAGCCACAAACTCGGGCTGGGGCAGATTAGTATGACGGGCAAGTGCCAGGGACTACTGGAGATGCCACCTGCCGGCACCTTCCCCGTGAAACACGTGGCTCCCAGCTGGAGTGCCTGGGCTGGCCGTGGTGCCCTACAAGGAGCGAGGCAGGCGCTGGTGCCCAGGGACCACATCACTTAAGGTTTCACAGATAAAACCTGTCCCTTGAATTTCTCCTTAAATAAGCTGCAAACCAGGCTTTACATGCCAGGAGAGAGCACCTGAAGGAAAGCAGTGAGGCTTTCCCCATCGCCAGCTGGGGTACTACTGCCAGCTGCTGCCCAGGGCAAGGTGAAAGACCCCGTGTTGAGAGCCTTGAGTAGCAAAAGGCAGCCCAGCTCTGGCTTCTGTGATCCCCTCTCTGAGCTCCCTCAAATCACGGGGAATGGAGCCACTCGAGTGCCATTTCTGTCCCTTTCTGAGCTCCCGTGGTCATACAGGGGACACTTTGCAGTCTGCATTATCAAAGACTCGGAAAGTGTTTGTTCTTCATCCACACTTGGAAAAAGCCGGGATGCAAACCACTCAAATGTCTTCAGAAACCATTGGGAGCAAAACAATTTAGAATCATTGCTTCTCTCATGGAGGCAGCGGTTGCCTCTCTGATTAAAGCTTGAGCTGCATTGTGCACTGAAGACGGAATAAATGTCTAAAAGGTCTGGTAAAGAGAATTACAAAAGATTTCAAACTGAGAATCCCATGAAAAATAACGTAGGAACTGGATTGTCTTTCTCAAATTTATATGCTGCTGCTGAGACTGCACTCTTTAGGATGTATTTGTATGCATACACACGTGTTTACACAAGAAGAGAGGGAGAGGAGAAACCCCCCGACCCAGGCAGTTTCAGTTTAACCCTGTTGCAAAATGTAGGTGGTTTATTATATTTTCATCTCGGCGGAAAGGAAGCAAAAGGCCTTTACTGGGAAAGCTGCGAGGCCTGCCTGTCCTGTGAGCCGCAGATGCTCAGGAAGCTGAGGCGCTGGTGTGGCTTGTGCATAGGAAGTGCTGCCCCCCCCATACCCCCCTTTGCCCTGACCCATGGCCCCCAGCCCCCAGCCCCCGGCCACTGCCACCACGCCAACCCCTGCCGCTTATCTAAGGTACGGCTGGCTTCCTCGTACCCTGCCTGGCATGTAGCAACCTGCCGCTGTTTAATTGCATAACGAAGCAGTTGCATAAGAGGATCTTAAGAAAGGATCAAATAATTAACAGCGAATAACCGCCACTGCGTGTTTTGACAATCTGAACCCGGACAAAGTTACGGGGGAAAAAAAACAGCACGAGAGAATCTGTTTCCTGAAATGGTGCAGGGCTGATTTAAATCCCATGTCACTTTTCCCAGCCAAAGACTTGGCCTTAATTAGTCCAGACCAAACCAGCTCGGGCTTAATCATTTGCCTATTTTAGGAGTCATTCTCTAATCTTCAGGGACGGCTTTTATCTAATGATGGGTTATCTTTCACAAGCCCAGGGAAAAACACAGCTCCTTGCTGTTGCGACCTCTTGCACATCTTCTGGGTCCTGGCCCAGGGCAGCCTGACATGGCCCCGTGCCATCCCTCACCAGAGGACCAAAGTGATGCTCGGCTGGTCCACTGCAAACATATTGCACTAAGGGGACCCAAGCATGACTTGGTCAAGTACGACTCTGTACCAAGTAAGAGACACAGAAACTTGCCCAGAGATGGGATAAATGGCAGAAGGCATCAGGAGGGTCTTCTGCCTCTGAAGTAGCTGTAGATGAGAGCTGCCACTGCACCTGCCGAGAGCGTGTATGAGCACAGGGGACATTTTGCAGGAAAGCTGGCCTTGCAGTTAAAGCACTATGGTGGGGTCAGCAAGTGAAGGTTCCCTTTGGTGTCCTCACCCAGGTGACAGAACTGAGGACAATTAGTCATAGGGCAGTTAGAAACCCTGGGACAGAAGATATGTTGGAAATAAGAAGATACCTCATACATGGGCATTCATAAAGACTTGTCCGCTACCATGTTATACCAACGTCCATTTGCAAAGCAAAAAAATATTTCTCCTTGCAGAAAGCAGTCAAGCTCCTTGAACAAGGAGCTTTAGCTCACACAGTTATTGATAATCACTGCCAACTTGCAGCAGAAAGGAGAAATACTCTTTTCTACTGATGAATTCCATGTCTTTGGATGGGATGGTCAACGGTGTCCATCAGTAGCAACCCAAAAAGGCTCTACCTGGGAACCCAAAAGCATGTATCATTCAAGAGCCTCCTGACACCACAATCGCATCTCCTGTAACATGTGTCACCTGAGGCTCTGGCAGAGGACCAGTGTATGTCTGGGAGCTTTTTTCAGTCTTTTGGGAAGGGTAGGGAGAACTCCACAGAAAACTAACACAGGATACTGCTCTTGCCTCAGTGCGAGGGGGCAGCTGTGTGCCGAGGTCTGGCCAGTGGCGCTGGGCAGGATGAGTACTCCTTCCTGGGTATCCTAAGGTAGCACTCAGGCATATAAAGAAAATGTTCCGTTATTATTCATCATCCATAATAAAATGGCATTAAGTCAGAACCTGCTATTAACTCTTTAGTGGCTGTACTCAGATTCTTTCAGCGTGAGTTACACGCTAATGCAAAATGCATTATGCTTTTATGGTAAAATCCCAATGACTGCACCAAGAGGTTAATTAAACTGGAGAGAAGAAAATAAAGAGGCTTTTAGAATGAATTATTCAGGAGATCATTAAAAATCAGGCACACATGAGAAGCATGATACTTAGAAATCCTAAATGTAAACATACATTCCTGGCTTAACGTAAGATTAAGAAAATAAATAGAAGTTATCTATGCATTGCTACTATCTATCGTTAAACAACAGAGTCAGTTTGCATGCCTTTAAGAACGGCTTTTAATTGTGAACAACATTTTTGGTGCAGAGGACTATGGAGGGTGAGATGGATGCTCTAGGGGGAGCAGTATCAAATCCCTTCCTTGCAGACCTCCTCCTCACCACTTCAGGTAATGCAGGTTGGGGTACAGCGAACACAATCTGGATCCTAGCTCTAATGACACCRAGTCACCAAGTGCCATGATGCATGGGGCACTGCCTGGCAGAGCGGTCGTGGGGTGTAAGCAGTCACTGTCAGCCTTTGCCCACCACTGATCCCGTGGTTGTGCAGACTCAGATGTTCGTGCAGCCCAATGCCACTGGCTGCTCCGCGATTGAGAAAAAAAAAAAAGTCTGGAAGCCCAGATTTTCTAGGGRGAGGCAAAGAAAGCAGTGGCAGGCTCCCCACTGCCTTGGCCCCATCCTGGCCTCGGGGTCACGCGGCATGGCTCTAACAACAGAGCCATTTCTCTTTCTTCCTGCTCGTGTCTCTGCTCTCAGAGCGGGTTTTGGCCGAAGTTGGCCAGCTTGACTCTACACCAGCCCCGCAGTGTGTGAGTCACCTCCTGAGCTGTCGGATGTATGAGAAGCCTCAAACACAGATGCTTTTTCTCTGAGAAGACTTTGCTTGACGGATGCTGGGGAGATCAGCAGATTCACCGAGACTGGCCCTTGTGGTATTTTCTGAACACTGAATGCTTTATTTGTCTCCTCTTGTGAAGCTACGGTGCTGCCACTGGGATTTTCAGCTGTACAACTGCCATTTTGCACTTCGAAGAAACAGCAAATGCCTGAATTAATGTGAACTTTCTGGGCCCGAGTCTCATAGTTAGCAAGTCTCCACTGGGGCAATGAAAAGTGAGGTTATAGTATGTATAAATTATACTTATGCCCCATTTGTGGTCCCTTTACACAGTCAGAAAGATATCAAAAGGTACATGAACATTAGGCCTCCAGTCTAGATTACATCTATTTGAGTCAGGCAGGAGACGGAAGGAATTTGCAGTGATAAAACATGGTGCTTATCTCTGGCTCTGTGAGACCCTTCGTCTTGAACTGTCTTGAGGTGCAGCCTGCAGATCATTTTTAAAGCTGTAATAGAGGGGGAACTTGGATAATGCTATACCACTGTCCCAGCCTGGAGCCACGCTCTGCAACCCTTCTCTCTCTACATTTAACAGGAGAATTTGACAATACAAACTCTCACATGCGATTTCTTTTCATTATTAAACAGCTGAAAACAATTATTTCTTTACCTTAAAAGCAATTGCCTTCTATTTCCATCAAGAAGTGGCTATTGTGGACATGAAAAGATCCTGCTTTCTCCAAGTTAGCTCAGATATTTGAAGATAAATACTGCAAAACGTTTACTTGAATTCTTCTGAACAGACTGGATTTCAGGTTGAAGAGCAATTAAAGAACAAGGCTTGGGGATCCCAAGGATGTTATGAACTCTTGTCCCACCACGGCAGTTCAAAATGACAAATGCTTTGCAAGTTCAGGCATCTATGTCAAGTCTCTGCCATTGTGAGGGAGGCATTCTTGTAAGGTCAGCTGCTGTCATGAAATGTTTGCTGTGATCTTCCCTCTTAAATGGATTAACGTGGGCACTTATTCAGCCTGGATTTGGCCTGGATAAAGAGCCAGAGGGATAAGTTTCTAGGGGAAGCCTGAACCCAGTGCCTCCGATGTGAGGTTTTAGGGTTTAGCCTTCTCTAATTTATGATAGTGTTTTGTGATGTTTCACAAAATCTATACTCCACAGAAGAATAATTACCTACTACTAGAGAAAAAACTGCTTCTCTATCAAGCCACAGACATGACCTTTGAGTTTTGAAGAGTCTTTCTTTCTGATCACCTTTTCTGGTTTCATCTGTAATTTGCAAGATGAACCTTGTGCTTGAAGCCAGCTAACGCATAGTCCCTGCTACGATGACTGGCACTATCATCTGGGAGGCAAACCACTAAGTGCCAAATAATCTCCTTGGAAAACACACTCTTTGCTCCTGAGTTCAGACTTCTTTGCTAACAGCAGCCACACCGGCTCAGCAGCCGCTGCTACGGAGCTGGCAGCCTCCAGTCTCTGCTCCATGACCAACCGTCCCGCGCAGAGTCCAGCCACCACGCAAGCCACCCAGGCAGCCTGAGCAGCGCCAAAGGGCATGCATGGGCATGGAGGGTGTTAGGGAGGATTTACAGGAGGAGTTTTGGTGGCTGCTGCCTGGGCTCTTCCCAGGTGAGCTGGGCGAGGAGGAACACAGTACTGCCAAGCACTTTCCAGGTCTGCAAGTGAAAGCAGTGGCAGGTGGGGAAGGGGACTCAGCTCTGGGTGAGCTCCCCTAAAGATGTCACCCTCCCCACAGCCCTCGCTTTGCACTAACAAAGTGGTTGTTTTGCCCCACCAAGACCTGCACCTCAGAGTTATTTCTGAAAAGGAGCCTGGCTCTTCTGTCAGCCTCCCTGTGTCCTACCCAGCCTGGCGCAGCCCACTCCTCTGTCCGCTCTTGCTGCACTTACCCTGGCTGCCACCTCACCCCACAGCTTCCCAAACGCATCCCACTTTTACACGGCTCCCCCCACAAATTCTCTGGCAGGTGTGAACTGCTGATCCACACACACCACCCTGGTCCTAGAAAGCATTTCCTCCAGGCCATGAACAGCCAGGAAACTCACATAGGCAATTTTAGGAGCATTATCAAATCTCTGCCATCTCAGTTACCGCTAGCTTTTATGCATCTTAATCCAGAAATCTTTGTCTAGTGTGGCGGATACCTTCAGCCTATGCAATGCTTCTGCCTTAATCCATGTGACTGTGGTCTTAAGACTCCCTGGTCTAGCAAGGGCAGGGCACAAAGCACTCTGTGTAAATACGCCCTGGGATTTGTTTTTTGAAGGGCACAGTCATGTATGTTCTCTGCTATTGTGGCTTTAAATGCAGATGTCTCACAAATGTGCAGAATTTTTTCACTCTTCTTCTGAAAGAAAAAAGGCAAGTGACAGGACATGTACTGTGTGCCAGAGTTTGTTTTACAGGAGAGGATAGGGACATGTGCCAGGACAAGGTGTCACCGTTTAACTAACTTTCCTGAATATTCAGATGAAGCTGGTGGCACATCAGCTCCCTGCTCGCTCTTGGCATCGAGCTGTCCTGCTCGGTAGCTCCCCATCTTCTGCTCGTTGGCTGCCGAGTTGTCTAAGCTCATTTGTCCCCTCAAGACGGTGTGAGCCACACTCGCACTGTTTTTTCTGTTGGGACTTAAAATCTTAAAATGAGATCTTAAAAGAATTAAAAAACCTTTCAGCTATTCTTTTTCACTAGTGTCTACTGTTAGCATGGTGCAGTAGTTAAGCTAAAGATTTTATGCCTCCTTACACCAACTATCGCAATGGCCATGGGGATGATGGGATGTGATGGAGGAAGGGTTGATATTCAGTCCCTGAAAGAGAGTTTTGTTTGTTCTCCTTGTGGGAAGACGATCAGTCCAGTTTGCAGGCAAAGTGAGATGGACTTCTCTCACTCTTCCAAAGTGTGGGTTTCCAACAGTGGTGACTCAGTCAAGTCAGTGCAGAGCAGTGGATGTTGGATGCACTTGAACACGTTAGAGTGCAGCGTAGCTGGCTCTAAGCCATTTCGGTGTGCCACATGGCAGCCATAGTTGCACAAGCGACAAAGCAGAAAGCTAATGGGGTTCCACCAGGGAGAGGTGTCTGCAGCCACTGAGGGGCTGAGGATGCACCTGACCCTGAAACAGCTCTGCTGGAGTGACTGCCTGTGGCCTGCAGCCAAAAGCTTTGCTGGAACCGGGCTGCCATGCCACCACAGCCGCTCTCCCCTGGTGATGGCTGGGCTCTTCTCTCTGACGGCTCAGTGATGGTGTGAAACAGCAGCAAGTGCTGGGAACCGCACGAAGCAGGCTGCTCAACATGGGATTTGGAAGACCCATCACAGCTCCAATGAACAATACGGGTTTCTCTGGGAATCCCTTTTAAACTGCGATAGCGGCCCCATTTCTGGTGTGAAATGGGTTATAGAAATGAATGCTAGAAAAAAACTGCTGACAGCTCATCCAGTCTGTTCTTCTACCCCCATGCAGGATCTGCAGTTCCTAATCCATTTCTGGAAGACATTGCTAACCTGTCCTTAAAACCCTCCAGGATGGTGTTTCCACWGCCTCCCACATTAGTACTGCAGTACTTCACTGGATGGGTAGAAAGTAAGGAATAATGTTTAACCTCAGGTTCCTTTGCTGATATTTCTTGTCCTAATCACAAGGCTTTTTTTATTATGGTACCTTTTGCAAGGATCTTCTATTTGGCATTTGTTTGCCATTTAACTAAGCTAAGCAAAAAGGCCTCTGTGAAGAAATACAGTTAAGAACCAGTGTGCACATGCAGTAGTACAGTCTGCACAATCTGGAGGTAGCGGGCTCGCTGCATTTCAAACTGGCTCTGAATGAGGTTCCTGCCGTTCCTGCATTAACTTGTCGTCTTTGGGTTTGCTATTCAGACTGGTGATCAGTCTGAGGCTGCTTTTGGGAAAAAAAGGGTATGTGACCACTGAACCCCTCTGTGCAGCAACAGTCCTTGCTCAGCTGCCGGGTTGGTGATGTGTGGGGAGCACAGGGGAAGGAGGAGAAGCTCTTGCTGCTGGCTATGGTGGCTCCTTCTTGCTTAAGGGAGACAGCTGTGGAGAGCACATGAGTCCAAGAAGCCTTGAGGCTGCAGAAATGCCTCAAAGGAACCTGTGAGTGAGGCTCACCTTTCCCCAAACAATGACTGATGTGAATCTAGAATAGCTTTGAAAGAAGTTTCACTTACCTTGGTATAATCCAGCTCTTAGAATACCAAATATCTTTCTTGGTGTTAAATAGATACTTCTAATTTCCAAATAAATGGTTCCTCCACAGTGCTGTGTGGACTTGTAGGAGAGACATGAAGGTCTAATACTATTGGATATTTGTAACGATAATGAAAGGGACATCCAGCGTTCTGTAGAACAGAAGAGAGAAGCTTCGCCTCCTCTATTCCAGTATTTATGAATAAATCAGAAATATTTGAGTCATGTGAAAGCAACTCACTAGGCAGGGTGTAGCATCTACAGAGAAACAGTACACAATCCTATTCATAAGGTCAAGATCACAACGCACAAAGAACCCCCCCAAAAAATATATTGTTTTAATTCTGGCATTTCTGACCTTTTCCATGCATAAGTTTGCCATCATAATAATGCCATTTAAACATGGGGGGTTGTGGGCATGAAAGTAAGCCATCATTACAAAGCATGAAGGCAATGTTTTCTTGAGGGACATAATTTCCTTTTGGTAAGAAGGGCAAACATTTCCTTTCTTCCTCCAACCTCTCCAAATTCGTTTGGAGAAGGAGGACTCCCACATGGGAAAATAACATCCCCAAACTGACTGAAATTCAACAGTCTTTTAAGCTACTGAAAACAGATATTAAAAATACAATTCTTGAATGGCCCCAGTAAAAGCTCATGCTATGGGCTATAACTGTAATTTAGAGAATAAAATCAAGTCTTCGAACTTAGGAGGAGTGGAAAAAATCACCTTAAAACATATGTATCATGTTAATTGCTAATTATTGCATGTAGTCAATGCTGGTGGGACTGGGAAATCCAAAAATTCACTAATAAGTGAATTCACTAATAAAAGGTGTGAAATCATAAGAATTGTTTCAAAGCAGGAAATTAAGAAGACAACATCTGTGTCCTTTTTATCAGTCCAGAAATGTTTTAATGCTCCCACAACACCTTTCCAAGTCCTCTTTTTTCCAGGAACTGCAGCTCCAACAAAAAAAGTTAGAAAATTTAGTCCATGTATTAGGAGATTCAGAATAAAATTAAAATTTTTTACATTACTTATGATGGTGGATGTCTGCACTGTAGAACACTGGAGTAAATTGATTTTTAATAACCAGCTACTGATTGCCTCCCATGCCTTACATACCCATGTGGTAGGAACATTAAAACAGCAATATCCTGCTACATTTCAACCTTACACTCTGCTGAAGCACAGCTTGCAGTCGTAGCTTTTCGAGAAGTGCTGCACAAAATTAAGCCTCTGGGCTGTTTGTTGTACACAAACCCCCAAAGTAGCTGATAAAACAGCTCGTAGTCAGCTTGAGAGAGGGAGCCAAGAGAGATGCAGTATCTTAATAAATATTTCAGTGCATGTTTTAATTAGTATACAACTTTGCAAATAACACATGAAATATTTTTGAAAATCTTTGAAACAGAAAGCTTTGGGTAGTAAGCATTGCTGTTTTCTTCATGAGAACCTCCTCTTTCTCCTCCCCTTTGCTGAGATCGCATACGTTAAATACAAGATCTTAATACAATATTTACATTCCTGTTCTTTAGCACAGAAATACAGACTTTTCCAGGCACTGAGCTTCTCGGCTTCCTGAGTCTCAGACAACACCACCATCCAAGGATCCTGCTCATGTACTTCACTTCACGACACTTTTCTTACAGCAGCTGCATGGCAGGATCTTCCAGTGGAGGTATTGTCAGAGACTTGAGAGTGCTGAATGAGCTGTAAGGCACAGGTGCTTGTGTTGGGATTTTGCTAGGGCAACTTAAATCATTTGGGACTTTTTGAATTCTTGAAAAGAGGAAAGAAAGTGGAGAGATGCTGTCTTGACCCAGCCTGTGAAGGACCACGCTCAGGTTCATGTGTGCCACAAGACAGGGTGAGCGTCTATGCCTGAAAGCGTGAGGCAGACATACAGAAAACTCCACTCTCAACCCCTCTGCTCCTTGTGAGTCAGAAATCTGCAACAGAGCCCCACGGAAGTGGTAAGCCCTGTCCTGCATATTTTTACAGATTTTTTTGATGCGCTGATGCTATTAGCTAAAAGAGCAGAAGACGCTCACATTAACAGGATGTTAGAAAGGCTCTGCTCTACTTGGGTCTGGGCCAGTAACAGGCATGGTGAATAAGCTGTGTGCTCCAGGAAAGCTACTGAGCATCTTCGAGTCCTGCTTGTCCTCTTTAGAGCATGCCTTACATTTGGCTATATTTATAAATCCCTCTTTTAAAAATAGCTGGTTTCCTTCCTGACCAGGATACATTAATGACATTTATTGGCTGTCCTGCATGTTTTACATTTGGTTTCTCTAGTCACATTCTCATCAAGTAAATGTGTACATATAGGGTGGCAGGGTGATCACTTCCAGAGAGAGCGTACTTGTGTTTCTGGGAACCCATTTGTTCATGTGTCAATACATTCACTTGTGTGTGAATAATACTTATTCATATAAATAAAAGACTCTTCGCAAATATCTATACAACAATTGTATGAAGGCAGGTGAAAAGGATGCAAGCATGGCTGATTGAATCGTGAATCTTTGGGAAAATAATTTTCCATCAATCACCCAACTCCATCCACTCAATACTTTGAGAAGTGTGTATCAATGGACACAGTAGCGCTACACGACTTATCCTTCTGTCACGTGCACTAACATCAGCACCCTCTGACCATCGTTCTTCAGCCCCAATTTAGCAGTATCCCTGGAGCACGCGATGAGCAACCACCACTATGGTCCTACACAAGGTGTCAGCAGCAGCTGACTTCTGCCCAGAACCATTCAGCCTTGGTTGTTTCCTGGTCACAGGAGGATGCAGTCACTGTGCCACTTACAGTGTGGTCCTCAGCTTTACAGGGCTGGCTTGAAACAGGGGGCTGCTCTCTGGTATGCCAGGCACCATGTGGTACAACTCCATTAAGCTGCTCAGGATCACCAAAGTGTTCAAGCTTTGGTGCCTCTGTGCAGAGCTGGGACCATCCAGCATGGTACCACCATCACTGGCTGTGGGCCCAATGGGAACTCCTACAGCAAGCTCCTGACTGTCCAGTTAGGAAGCTCTGTGGTTTCTCTTGACTGGAAGACTTGCTCAGCCCCAGCGTGTATAAAAGCMTTATTTTAATTTCCCATATGCTGCTCTCAGTCAGAAGTGATTATTAAACCCACTCATCTTGATTCTTCATCACTGTGGCTACTCTGCACTTTTTTACCCCCAAGTAAAGCGTGCACAGTATGCTCCTGTTCTTACCCAGCTATTAATTGTTGTATTACTTCTGGGAGGAGAAGACAGCTGAGAAGGAGGATGAGCAGAACGATAGCATCAAGGTCTATAGTGAGATGTCACTTCGATTTTGATATTAACTTGCAGAGTGACACAAGCTTGGTGCCCCAACCCAGAGAGCTTTTAGCCAATTCAAGTTCAGCCCAGGCACAAACTGTGCCTAAAATTTGAGAGGAGGGGAAACAGGCTTAGCTGTTCCTTAAGCTCGTGTATGTACCTTTGACATTTTTTAAAGCAAAATTATCATTGTAGAATAAAGATTCCCACTAACTTAAGATCTGGGAATAGGTATGCTCTACCCTTGGTAGAGCCGTGCGGATTTGCACCATTAAAACATTTCTTATTAAAACTCTGACACGTACCAAGAAATATAAGGATCCACAATGGATATTGTTTACTTGTTTGTAGCATTTTAGGAGCAAAAGTGAATTGCAATGGATTCAGTACAATTTGAATTAAAAAGCCAGATGAAGCCTCACAGTCCTTTCAGACTGATAGCTAATCCCTGTGAAAAGGGCTATGAAATGAAATGATAGTTTCAGGGCTAGTTCTGTTTGCTTACTTAACCCAAAAGCCTTGTTAATGCCTATTAAAATGAAATCCAGTGAACAACAGGCTCTCATGTTTATAGGTTGTCAAGTTAATTTCCATATAGCTGCTCTGTATTCCTTGTCATTGTTGGCCAAGGGTTAATTCACCACAGGAAAAAGTGCAACAAAATACATCACTTTAATCCCTTTCTTCTGTAAAGATGAAGCAGTAGAAAAGGAAAAGTAACAACTGGGAAAATGTTAAGATCTGGAATTTTTTATGTAAACTTGTCAGCTGTTCCTGAAGTCTGCAGTAATAAACACTCGACAATAAACAGTGAGGACTTTTCTTAAACCTCTATAATGTAACAACTTTGAGAGGGAAAAAAAAATTGTTCAAAGGCTTTTTCTGAATGCATTTGCATTTCCAGGCTTTGTTGTGTTATCTATGTAAAATGAAGCAGTTGCTCTTTTGCCACTTAACCCTTCACAGGACACTTCTCAGCACCAAAACAGTCCCATGGCTGAGCTTGGCAGAAGTTGTCAGAAACTGTGATATCTTGACTGGTAAAATCCTTTCTGAAAGCTTTCTGCCAAAATTATCCCAGAGTTTTTGAGTCTGCATTTTGTCCTCCATTTATTTCTTTCACCCCTGTAGTCTTTTTCTCCAACACTCCTATACTTTCTGCTGAACTGAGGTTCTTGATAAACCGGTATTTCCAAAACTGCTGGCATTCCTTATCCCCTTCATAATCCCAGCATTGCACATCCCAGCTGTCCTCCTCCATACTGAATCTCGTCATACTTCATATAACCTCAGCCCCTGAGCCATTCCTGTTTTCTGAGTCCATGTCCTACCAAATAAAAGGCAAAGGACCTCAACATCAACATTTGCTTTTTCTATTATTAACTGAGACAGGCTGCTAATGCTTGGGCACCAAATAAACCAAATGAATGAATGAAATGTTCAGAGGCCCAGATGTTTTCAGAATAAGATGGGGCATTCAGTTCACACAATTGTTCTGCCTTTTTTTTTGTTTTCCTGCATGGTTCTTTCCTGTGGAGTGTAGGATATATTAACTTGCAGCCGCAAAGTACTTGAAACGCATCTACTGGATCAGCCTAGTACATCAGTGAAAGATGGCTAACAGTCTTCCTTTTCCTGTGCAGCTGTTGTTTGCAGAAAGGGATAATTTTTAAGTTGATTTATTTACCTTAGACTTTTTTTTTTCCTTCTTTTAATCAGTGAACATCAGCACACTAATTGTTACTAGTAGCTCTGAAACAATGAATAAACCTCATTGATACAATTAGGATTTTAATAGAAAAACATCCTTGACTTGCAGGTGGAAAGCTAAGGACTTTTGTCCTCAGGAATGTTGATATCACAGGGTTCCCAGTTAAAAAAAAAAAAAGAACAAAGGTCCATATATTCAGTTAGAAAAAAAAACAGCAAGTCCTCAACTTGGTCTTTTAATGTAAGGGGCGAAATTTATATATGGTTTTCATGGTCTTAGTAAATACCTACCTGCTGTAAATTATTGCTCATGCTCTCTTTAGACTGCCCACCATGCTAGAACGGAGCGATCTCCACTGGCAAGGTCCCTTGGTTGCAGAAAGCGGACGTGGGAGTCCCCCAAGCTCTTCGGGGAGGGCACAGAAACCATCAGGATAGGTACCACTGCTGCCCCAGTCCTGAGAACCAGCTGCTGCAAAGACACCATTGTCATTTCACACCAGATAAAACTTCTTTTTGCCTTCACAGGTCAGGAAAACTTAACCTTGTTACTGTATGTAAAACACCTCACTGAAGTGCTGCCTCCATCCACAGTACAAAGTGCAGGGGCACTTCGGGAGGGGGTCAGGCACAGCCTCACATCCCAAATATACTGTCCCTATTTTTTCATTTACTGATGCTTCCTACAAAGCTCCCCTTTCCCATTCACTGTTTTTTTTCTCTTTCTGTCTTACTGGTGCAGGCTGCCTCTCTGTGGCAAGAGTTTGTATGCAAGGAGGTTCTGCAAAATCCCCCTGCCTGCAGCCTCTGAAACGTGCAAGGGCATTAGTACGCTCCTGGGACAGTTTTCATGAACTTGCAACAAAACATTGGAAAGCAGCTAAGAAACTCCACTTTGTGCTTTGAGGAGTTGAGGGCTTGTGCATCGCCTGGTTATTAATCAAGGAGGACCACCCTGCATTGTGTTTGCCTCAAAGACACAGTATGCACGGGCTTCGCAAGTATGAAGAGGGATTGAGACACACGTGGCACTGAAAGCAAACAGAAGAGGGTGAGCTGGGAGTCAGCATTCGGGCTCTGCAGTGACTTTGGGCAAGAGCAGAGGAATGGCTACGGTCTATCTGCAGGGTGGAGAGGGAGGCAGAAGCACTGCATGGCCACCAGCCAAGCCTCCTCCAGAAATGAAGCAGCAGAGAATCCCTGGCAGGGCAAACATTGCTCTGCGCCTGCTTCAAGATCTGAAGTATATGATCTAGTGTATAGGCTGCTGACCTGTAGAGTGGAAATGCAAAGCCTAGACCTAGACACCTACCCTCCCTTTTTGTGTAGGGGGAAAGTGAGGTGCCTTAGAAGTGCAACCCAAACCCAACCGTCCACAGATTGGGGAGCAGAGTTTGGGAAATTAACTTTCTTTCTGGCAATTAAAGTCCCGCCAAGCTTTGCTTCGAGCACTTCAGTCTTTCTTTGGCTGTAGCCCTGAACCTCTCTGGGGCTATAAAACTGATAAAAAGTTTTTTTGGCAGCCTGAGCTCACAGAAAACATTGATGCTCTGGGGAAGGATGAGGCCTCCTTTCTCCACCCAATGCAGCACATTTCACCAGCAGAAGATTTCGGAGCGGCTAGACCAGTGAAGGGTCAACATTTTGCTATTGCAATAGACACCCTCCCCACCAAAGCTTTTTTGGCTTTTAACGTACATCTGCCTTACAGGGATGAGTTTGGCTGTAAACAGACATGAATCAACTTTCCACTGAGGTGTCTTGCATGGGAAAGTGCCCAGACATCAAGATGGAAGAGCTTCTCAGGAAACGCGTCCATTTTGACACCTCACTTTGTCAGTGCCACACTGCTTCTTGYCCAGTGGCCTCAGAGGCTTCTGGGGAGACAAGGCTGCCATGACCCACGGCTCCCGGGCAGGCRATGCTCACTGTCGCTAGCACGCTAACTTCAATTTTCAAACTACAGAGACTGATAATTATCAGGGGGGCGGGAGAGAAGGCCCAGTCAAACAAAATGTGTTACAACTCTGCTTTTTAGTGCTCTTGGTTGATCATTATCGGCACAATACAGCAAACCGAAGTGTTAGCTTCTCCCACGAGGCAGTTTTTATAATTTCAAAAGGAAAAAAAAATGGGAAAAGCAGTTAATCCTCTGCTAATAATGAATGGCCGCTGCTCTGCGGCCTATGAAAGGCAGGACTGTCTGCGGCACAGCGGGCGCGAGGACTTGGCAGGAGCCGCCAGGACCCTTATCTGTTTTCCCCTCTCGGAAGAAGGAAAGCTGCTGTTTTTCCCTTTCCTGTTTCTTTGCTTGGAGAAATCTGTTACTTCCCCCGAGATTTACATCCTGCCCTGTGTAAATCTTTGAACTGTTCTCTTTAGCATTTCACTCAGGGCGGCTGCTCACTGAGAAACGAGGCTTCAGGAGCATGGGATAGCGTTATTTATTTCTTCTGACGTTAGTAACCTATGAGGCAATGTTCATCAAAGAATTGCTTAGGTCTGTCTGTGCTACAGTCATGCAGTGCTACTCACAATATGGGGTGATTTTCCTTAATTAAATCTCTTGATATTGTTTAACACAATGGACTAAATATGCTAATGCTGTCTGTCTGATTCCACTTGTTTCTTAAAACAATATTCATCCAGAACTGAATATTGCTTTAGGTATACTTCTTAATGAATGTCCTATACAAAAAGAAGTGATGTATGTAAATATCTGCATTCTGTGCAGGCCAGTAGTGATTATACTGTAATTCCATGGTCATGGACAGTCTTTAATGTTTAAATTATTCACTGCTAGCATGTAAAAAATTCAGGACAGGAAATGGAGGAAGACTATTTCCAAATTCAGAATATGCACATACACATACATGCACACATATATGTGTAACTTGTAGTCCTCAGTTAATTTAGTTCACCTATAAACACAATATTTTTTTCTTTAAAGCAGGGCACAAGTGACAAATATCTAAGAAAAGAATGCAGTTCTTTTACGAAGAAGCTTTGTCCTCAACCTGTGACCACGGAGCATCTCTACTTCTGGTCTCACACAGATCCCACCATCAACAGAGACAGAAAGAAAAAGAAGGGGATTCTTGAGAAAGGGCAGCAAGGGTTCCTGCTTAGGACCCGAAAGCCCTGTGAAAGGAAGCAAAGGAAGGCTGCGCATCAATTAGTAAGCAACTAGGAAGAGTACAGCCCTGCAAAGAGAAAAGCCTAATTGCTCTTTTCTGTTAATGAGGGTTCTGCAATCAGTGCTGCTGCTCCTGGGATCTGCTCAGAGCAGCCGCTGAGGTATTTTGGGAAGCACCTAACGCTGGGCGACCTCCCCAGGCTTGGGGGTGGTTGCTGGGCACTGTCTTCTTCATCCCACTCCCAGACCCATGTTCCTGTGACAAGGCTGCAGGTGCTGCTCCCCAAGCGCCGGCTGCCTTCCCCTTCCTTCCCCTGCTCCTGCTCACCTCTTCCTGCAAAGACAGACCGGCGGAAGCCCAGGGAGCTGGGGAATACAGCCCCAGCCCAAATGGGCCTCACCAGGGTGGCACTATAACTGAGGGTGGGCTTTGCTTTGGGGAGATGCTGGTAATTTGTCAGTCACTGGGCGCTATCTCTGAAGTGAAGGCATGCCATGAGTGCTGCCAGAGAGACACGTTTTCTCAGTGGGTTATAAATAATTGAATTCTGATGTTCAGGCAAGTCCTTTAGTTTCCTCTGTTCAAGCCCTCTGGAAATGTTGTTGTTGTTATCAGGCTCTCTGATGCCTATTCCTGTCAGTAAGCAGTGAAGAAGTCGGCTCTTTCTGAAAAGCTTTTTCTTTGGCACTCTATTGGTTGTCACTAATAGCATCTTCTTTATTATTGTTGTAACAGCTGCACCTGATAACCTTGAGGAGGGATGAGATATCTGCACCATGTTCATCTTGCCTAACACTAGGCATCGACCGCAGTGGCAGGTGCCTGCATCTGAACTTAGTGCCTGGGTGCCCATCCTGCCTGAGGAGATCTCATCAGCTGAGATCTCGTAATCCATCTGGCCAAATCTGACCAACTACTTTAGGCAAGAGTAATTGCTCTCTGTATTTTATTGACTCTGCTGACTCTAAAGGGTGCTTAGTCACCAAGCTGGAATGTAGATGTGCCTCAGAGGCACCTAAAGTCAGGTAAGAGCCATCTCTCCCTTGTTGCTCTGCTGTGTATAACAATCACCTGATTGCTGACCCAAACATTTCAAAATCAGAGCTTCTAGTCTGCTATATTTACTGAAATTTGCTTAAATGCTTGAAAATTGTTTGTTTGCTTATAAATGCTTAAGTGCAGTGCAAAACTCACCAAGTCTTTAAGCTTGCAATGTAGGAGAAGCAGTGGCAGTCCCTCACACCAGTTCCCCAGTTTTGGCAATTCTGCGGTGCTGCTCAGTTCCACTGGACTCTGTTGTGTTATTTTAAATCTCCAAAATATGTTACAGTATGTGGGAAAGTTGTGAGAGACTCCTAGGGCTTGTGTTTATCTTCTTGCTGCAGAATGGCAGCTGAAAAGCTCCAGAAGAATGGCAGTGAAACTTGCTGCCGATAATTCTTTATTAATTCAGAGAGACTCAGGGMTCTGGTTACACATGCCTATTCAGAAACAATCACTTCATTCCAGTGTACTGGAAGAAGTGAGAACCCGCTGCATGGGGCTGCAGTATTGCAGTAATTCTCCTGATTAGCTGTTGACATTTTTTGAAAGACAAAAGACGTGATTTCCAATGTGCTGGGCTTTTTACTAAAAATGAGCAGTGATCTGCTACCATATCCTCTCTCCCGCTATCTACCCTGTACCCTGTGGAGAGCAAGGGCACAAGACTATAGCCTACATAGTCCAGTCATTGTTTCCTTCTCATGGGAAACAAGACTTGTCCATTGACCAAACAGCATTTGAACATCTCATATGACCTAACCAGCCTTCCTCGCGTCACGTGGCTGCGACCCAACCTTCAGGTGCAGAGAAAAGAGAACAATCCCCTACCTCGAGGACACATCCAGAGGAGCAAATTGCTATCCTGGCTATACCGGCTCACATCTCTGCTCACAGCTGCATGATGCTGGGAATGAAACTTGTGCCTCGGTGAGAAAAGGGGAAGAGCTGACTCACTGCAGCTGGTGGGTCTGTAAGGATCTCAAATGGACCGAACAGATTTTGCTTGCAAACTGAATGTGATTCCTGGGAAACTCTGGCACCCACTGCGGTGAGACCGGACTCTTAGTGCCTGGTAGTAACAGCAGACAGGTCAAACACACCCCACCGCTTTGCAGAAGTAGGAATTTGGTACCGGATAGCGTGAATGGTGGTTATATTCCCACTGTCATCTCAATGGCTTGTTCCAGATACTGCTCATGTTTTGACTGATATTTTCACTAATCATTTCTGAATAAAAGAAATTTCATTCATCTCTTCATCTGACCACTGTTGCTGGAAAGAAAAACATTTACACACACTTCTTCCTGGCACATGAATTGATGGGTTAGTCCAGCCAGCAGTGGCAGTAAGACTCCTTAGTGCTACCTGCCTCTATTTTATAGAAAAACAACGCTAGCGTATCAGGCTATGATACTGGTGTAGATTTTTCATGATGAATTAATTCCTGTTTATGACCAAAGGTGCTAGTAATTACTGAGGAACACTCACAATTTGTTCCAGCTCAAGGACCCTATTCTTTACAAGAGGGATGATGACTGGTGCTGGCCTGGTCTGAGTACAGGGCTCTTCCCTCCCAAGAGCTGTCCACCTGGTAGGGAGGAAACTGTAATTCAAGACATGAAGGTAAGCTACAAACAGGGGAAAAAGCAGYGTGGGTTTATTGAAAGGCAGGTAGTGCCACACTAATCCAGTATCTTCCTTTGACAAGACAGCTGATTTTCCCAGCAGATTTGCTCTGTTTTGATTTTAGTGAAGCATCTGACATGGTGCCTTACAAGAAATATCAATTAAGAGAGGAGCTATACCAGAACTGTGACCTGCCTAAGAAGCTTGCTAAAGGGGAAATGAAACACAGGCTACTGAGAGGGGGGAAGCACGACACCACAGGGCAGTCACTAGAAGAGTTCATTGAGGATTGGTCTTTAATTAGTGGCTGCACATTCCAGCAGTGGGAAGGCCACTGCTAGTGCCATTGAGAGCTCAGGACTGAGCTTTGGTAAGATGGGAGGTAGAGAGGGATTTGGGACTGGCCAGCAATGGGTCCACCAAGGTGCCTGCTGTGCCACAGGTTCCTGCACCACCCATGCTGGGCAGAGCGTACAGTAAACATAACCCACACTGTCGGACCATTGCAGACATTTCATATGCTGATCCGAATACCACTTTGGATACCACAAGAGCTTCCAGCTTCACGGGCATAGGGGGATACCAGCAAGCCAAGAGCTGATGGTGCTGCTGGATGCGGAGGTCTCCCTGCCACTGGCTTGCCCAGCAGGTGTGTCTAAGAAGATGGAGCAGGTCCTGCTGTCATCTTTTTTGAAGGTTGAGAGAGCTCAGGTGACACATCTGGCATTACATGGTCACATTATAAATGTAGAGAACTCGCCCCCAAGGGGCGAGAAGGTCCAAGGGGTTTCCATGTGTGTATGCTATATACAATGTGCAGCAATGTATATTTTACATTTATTTATCAATTTTACATTGATAAATTACATTTCCCCTCAGGTATGTCACAGCTGTAAGGATAGGAAAGAATAAGGGTGAAAACACATTGGTTTTGCTTATATTCTTGTAATAATCCATACACTTGTGCAGGAATTGCAAGCAGCTCTTCATTAGGGTTTTACAGATAATAGCCTGTGGTTTAACCTCGTTTTCTGGTCTTAAACTTTGCTTTCTGATCTTTCTTCAGCAACAGGTTAAGCTTAGGTGAAGGAAAAACCATGGGAGGATGTAGCAATACCTTCTCTACCTCACTCTAGCCAGAAACATCAGGAATCCACAAAAAAAGCTGTAAGGAAGAGAATTCTTATGTCCCAATAACCCAGTGAAACTACAGCCTCTAAAGAAAGGCCTGGAGTAAACAGATACTTTCATGTACCAGTGGATGCTGTCAGGCAATTACTGGCACAGCCTTATATTATCAAGGTCATTGGCACCTCTGTGGTACCTCCTTTCTCCCGAGGAGTGACCTGTGGCAGCTGGGCAGCCTGTGCCCCTCGGCGCACCAAGGCAGGGGGGCCTCCAGTGGACAGATGTGCAAAACACCACCTTATTTTTCTCATTTTCGTGTTCTGCTAACATATTCCATCTGCAAGGCAGTTGTCTGTCTAAAAGTGCATTCATTCCCATGGTACTAAAATGTCCTGAAAGCTATTGTGAGCCAAAGGTTTTTACAAACACCTTTTATTTTAAGATGAGGCAAACGATTGTTTTTTTTTTCCAAAATAGTAATCTCCAATTAATAAAATTGTTGATTGCTGGGTAGCTAACACAAACAAAAGCTAAGACAAATCTAAGATATTTTATTTAAACAAATTATGCCATTTGGTAGAATAGCAGAGGAGGAAGCAGACGTCTTATTTACATCACTGCAGAGGGTCCAGCATCTTCCACTCACCAGCAACATTAACAGTAGTTCATACTCCTATGAGTAAGAGCTCCCCTTTCCAGTGCCACCATCTGTTTCATATTACCCCTTTCCCCCGGGGACACCCAGTTTCTGCCTAGCAGCTGGACACAACACAGCCCCAAAAGGCAGCAGCCAGTGCTGTGCTGTGTCTGGGTCTGCAATGTGTACGCATTTATTTATTTATTGTCTGCCCAGTACCTACTTATTGCCCAGCTGGCAAACCAAACTGTACCAAGAACAGCTGACTTCACTCAATGACTTGTCTCTCTATGGAGATACTCATTCGGTTCTCTTTCCTCCACCCAGTGACTGATTTTCATGGAACATAGAGGAATTTCATATCTTTGAGATTGCTAGCTTTCCATCAAACCTGGCCAGCAGGTTCAGAAGTTATTAGTGGGAAACAGACAGTGTGATCATGCACACTTTGTTTCTTAGGAAACCAGCGTAAAAATAAACCATCTCAGTGGAAATCTGAAGTTACCCACCTTCTGCCAGATTGCTTTCAAAATCCTGTTGGACTTGTTATTTCCAGATTTCTGAACAGAGGCATGGGTGAGAAATGCCTCTCTTTATCTAACACGGATATTCATATATTTAGGTAACTATATCCCTCCTGCCACTGGACCCTTTCAGTTCTCTGTTTATGTTTGCCCACGTTCTTGGATGGCATTTATTTCTTCGTCACTTCCAAAGTGGATCACTGAAACCTGCTCTAGCTGGAGTTGAGTATAAAAGGCATCCCTTTAAGGTCCTGTCTTGTTTAGGATAGAGCTGCCTATCTTTTGCAGATCATATACATACATCATATACCACCATACATACAAATGAAACACTTCACCAGTAGCCAAATATCATGCAGTCAAACCTAGTTTTGAAATAGGGAAGCTTTCCAGCTCCAAACTTGTCATTCTTTTGTATTTATTGATTAACAGACCCAGAACAGATATCTACATAAACCCTTCCTGTTGCCTGAAACAAGTACTTTGGTGATGAGATAAAACTGTACCTACATTTAGCCGACCTGTTCTCCAGCTAGTCTGTCAAATGACACAGTTTTATTCCATCTCTAGAACAATTAAACATTATCTTGTATAGAGTGAATTGAAACATTCAGCATTTGTGAATGTAGGAATGTGCACATGCATATATGTGTTACATATATCACTCCTCCTGACCCAGGTGGCCACCAATGTTTATGAGCTACCTGGAACTGCCCGTAATATTTCCCACTTGACCCTGTAGTCCTGTTTTTCTGAGCACCCTGCACTCACACATCACCTTACTTGCTGTGTTCTGGGGTTTCTGCAGCCCTTCAGACTGTTACTACCCTACCTGAGGTGGCCACCCGAGCTCAGCACTAGCTGTATTGTCTGTAAGGCACGGGCAGCCCTTGTGCTGCCCTGATGCTGCACTAGCGAAGCCTTGGCTGAAGCAGCATCCAGCTCTGCCATGGCTCTTGGAGTAAGGGGTAAACAAGGAAACAGCTCAGGGGAGAGCAGAAAGCGTAGCAAAGAGGTCCCGCAAACCCCACTGGGCAGGAAGGACTGTAAGATTCACACTTGCTTTATACAGAGAAAAAGCAGCGGAGAAGGCACATCCACCAATAGGCAAATGTTACAACAAAGACAGCACTGGTCAAGAGCCTCTGTTTTTTCCAAGGCAGGACAAAAAGAAGCCACCTAAATTTGCAAGAAACAGACTGAAGCTAGACTTGAGAGCAAACTGCCCAAGTGAAAATGAGTAACCACAGGGGAAACAGAGACGTGCACATGCCTGCAGGGCTACGACCTTATTGGCGTCACAGAGGCGTGGTGAGATGGCTCCTATGATTGGAGTGTTGGGATGGAGGGATACAGGGTCTTTAGGAAGGACAGGCAGGGGAGACGAGGAGGGGGTGTCACCCTCTATGTCAATGACCAGCTGGAGTGCATGGAGCTCCGCCTGGGAATGGATGAGGAGCTGACCGAGAGTTTATGGGTCAGGATTAAAGGGAAGGCAGGGACAGGTGACGTTACGGTGGGGGTCTGCTACAGGCCACCCGACCAGGAAGACCGAGCTGATGAGGCCCTCTATAGACAGATAGAAGCAGCCTCACCATCACAAGCCCAGGTCCTCATGGGGGACTTCAACCACCTCGATACCTGTTGGAGGGACAACACGGAAGGGCATAAGCAATCCAGGAGGTTCCTGGAATGCGTCGATGATAACTTCCCACTCCACGTGGTAGAGGAGCCAACGAGGAGAGGTGCTATGCTGGACCTTGTTCTAACCAACAAGGAGGGGCTGGTGGAGAATGTGAAGCTCAGGGGCAGCCTTGGCTGCAGTGACCATGAAATGGTGGAGTTCAAGATCCTTAGGGCACTGAGGAGGGCGCGCAGCAAGCTCACTACCCTGGACTTCAGGAGAGCAGACTTTGGCCTCTTCAGGGATCTGCTTGGTAGAGTGCCATGGGACAAAGCCCTAGAGGGAAGAGGGGCCCAGGAAAGCTGGTTAATATTCAAGGATCACCTCCTCCAAGCTCAGGAGCGATGCATCCCGACAAAGAGAAAATCGGGCAAAAACGCCAGGAGGCCTGCATGGATGAACAAGGAGCTCCTGGACACACTCAAACACAAAAAGGATGCCTACAGAAGGTGGAAGCAAGGACAGATAGCCTGGGAGGAATACAGAGAAATTGTCCGAGCAGCCAGGGATCAGGTTAGGAGGGATCGAGTGCACCCTCAGCAAGTTTGCAGATAACACCAAGCTGAGTAGTGCGGTTGACACGCCTGACGGATGGGATGCCATCCAGAGGGACCTGGACAAGCTCGAGAAGTGGGCCCGTGTGAACCTTATGAGGTTCAACAAGGCCAAGTGCAAGGTCCTGCACCTGGGTCAGGGCAACCCCCAGTATCAATACAGGCTGGGCGACGAAGGGATTGAGAGCAGCCCTGCCGAGAAGGACTTGGGGGTACTGGTGGGTGAAAAGCTAGACATGAGCCGGCAATGTGCGCTCGCAGCCCAGAAGGCCAACCATATCCTGGGCTGCATCAAAAGAAGCATGGCCAGCAGGTCGAGGGAGGTGATTCTGCCCCTCTACTCTGCTCTGCTGAGACCCCACCTGGAGTACTTCATCCAACTCTGGAACCCTCAGCATAAGACAGACACGGACCTGTTGGAGTGGGTCCAGAGGAGGGTCACAGAGATGATCAGGGGGATGGAACACCTCACCTATGAAGAAAGGCTGAGAGAGTTGTTGTTCAGCCTGGAGAAGAGAAGGCTTCGGGGAGACCTTATTGCAGCCTATCAGTACTTAAAGGGGGCTTGTAAGAAAGATGGGGACAGACTTTTTAGCAGGGCCTGTTGCAACAGGACAAGGGGGTAATGATTTTAAACTAAAAGAGGGTAGATTTAGACTAGATATAAGGAAGAAATTTTTTACACTGAGGGTGGTGAAGCACTGGCACAGGTTGCCCAGAGAGGTGGTAGATGCCCCATCCCTGGAAACATTCAAGGTCAGGTTGGATGGGGCTCTGAGCAACCTGATCTAGTTGAAGATGTCCCTGCCCACAGCAGGGGGGTTGGACTAGATGACCTTTAAAGGTCCCATCCAACCCAAACTATTCTATGATGTGATTCTATGAAAGGCTGGCCAGAGAGAATATGAAATTCCTACCTTTGGAATGGGGATGTTCTGGATGTTTTTACGGACAGGATAGACCAAAATCTACTAGGGCTAGCCTAGGTATAATTGACCCCTTAGGTATTGCAGAGGGTTGGATAAATAAAAGGATCTTTGCTGAGCTCCATCCCTGTATTTTCTATCCTAAAGAAGAAACAAATACAGAAAGTTGGACCTACCATCATTTGTGTATCAGTATGGGGCAGTCAGTGTGGTCAGGCAGTCCTTTCATGCCTGAAGATTTCTAAAGACTGAAAAGAAAAGGAAGAAAAAAGAAGGCAATGCAGACAACAAAAAGGAGCCTGAGAAAAGGTGATAAAATCTTTAAAGTATGGAATGGGGAAACGTTTGGGGAATTAAGAGTAAATGGAAAGAAAAGGTGTATGCGGGAACCCTGCCCTTCCGACACTAGATGGCTCTGCAACCCCGAGGAAAGCTTGCCTTGCTGGACGTGCTTCCTTTCTCCTCGGAAAAGAAAAGTAGCAAACGGACACAAAGGTGGTGAGAATGCTTCCAGTCTGTCTTTATTAAAGAGGAGCAACACTGCAACTGCAGATCTTCTCCCCTAGATTAAGGAGTTTAATTACGCTAATGTATTTTGATTGCATGTGCTTCGTGCTTCATAATAGCCTTTAAAATATTTTATTGAACGTTATTGGATGCATTGCATAGAAGTATACATTGCATTGCTATATATGCAATATAAAGTTAGAGTAGTTAAAATACAAGAGAAAATAAGTTTTAACTACTGACTTAGTATGCCATAGATAACTTGAAGTATTGTCATCTTTAAATTTCGTTTGTTAGTTCTTTTTACAGAAGTTATTTTTAAGATGAAATTCATGATTTCCATCTATGTTCAAGGCTGCTTCCCAAACCTGCTCTGATTTGTGTGGGGGTAAAGGCTTTTTCTGGAAATTAATGGCCTCACTGTACTAGTTCATGGAAGAAGAGGCTAAAGGGGCTAAAAATCAAAGTCCCCAAGTCCTTCTGCCATGCCAGAGCACCAGAGCTGGCTCTTCTCTCTTCCATCGGCAGCTGGTCAGTAGAGGGGCGTGTTGGTAAGTGGAGGGAGCACGGAATGCGTGTGCACCTGTGCCGCACTGAAGCCGGTTGCTCCCATTTGGGCAGGGACTCTGGCAGAGAAGTTCAGGGCAGTGGCTGGTTTCTGAACAGATGCAGGTTGAGATTTATGTCTCAGAACTAGTTTCTCAAAACCTGTTTGTTTTCAGCGAACAGTTAGCCCTAAGTTAGTAGTTCGTGTAATTTTCAGTTTGATTTTTTTTTTCACATGTGATCCTCTTCTCTCCTGCTTAGTTTTAACAGAGTTGAAGTGCACTGATGGCTTGGATCTCATGGCACAGGCTGTACAGTACTGGCAGAATCAAGCATTTTAGTAAGAATCCCTAATGTAATATCAGGTCTGACCAGTTTTACAGAAGGATGGGAGCGAACAGTGAGCTGATGTGGTACAAGAATACCAGGAGAACTGAATGCAGTTTGGGTTTGGGGAACTTTAATAACCTGAGTATGATACAAAATTTTTAAACAGCAAGCAATGCAACTCTATAAATAAACATGTTCATTGCCAAAACTTTATATACTTTCAATTTTTTTTTTTTTTTTAAATTTTTGTAAGTGCTTTTACTTATATCAGAGAGGTAGAAAGAGATCCACTGAAGTCAGAGCTTTCTAGTTGCTGTTGTAAAGCATCAGTGCTCAGAAAACCGTTAGCATGAAGGTAATTTGGTTTTGGAAGAATTTGGATTCACGTGACACAGAGACTGCCCTTCTTATCTGAGCATGTTATATTAAGCACTAAAAATTTCCTCAGATTTTTGCCACTTTCCAGTTATCTTTCTGTATTTTTGTTGGTCTCCTGGTAGGGAACTACATCTCTATCGGTCTATCCAAAACACTGTTGCTAGGGAAGGTCACCTTGCTTTTCTGCTGTTCTTCCTTTGTCACCTCATACTGAAAGCTGTCACTGGCTTCCTGTCTCTTGGTGCATCATATCAGATCTCTATTTTCTCATTTTCAGGGGTTCATCTACTATTATCTGTATGTATCCAGCTTCTGTATTTTATGAAGAGGAATTACACAGGCTTGCATAAATGGCTTATTTTTAGAAGCTCATCAAAGCTCCTAATGCAAGTATTTGCCAATAACATGAATGATATGCTTGAGTGATATCTGAACTTGTTATTTACATTGTGATTTACAAATAAAAGTTTTCTCATTGGACTCCTTAGACATCTGGTTCAGAGAAAAACATTTTTTCAGACTGAAGTTTAAAATCTCCATGATTACCATATCCAGGTAGAGTTTGTCTTAATTTTGTGCCTATTACCTGTTGCATTCTGCAATAATCTGTTAGCGATGGCTTAATTAAAAAGTTTTGATTCTGTGTATGAGAGTGAAGGAATGTGTAATAAAAGTCCAGGAGCAATCTGAGTGAAGAAGGGGTTTCTGAGAGGGCAGAGGGCACTGCGGGCTGTGCAAAACTAGGCAGGAGACCAGTGTGTGCATTGGTATGAGACTGTTACAACTCGTCAGGAGTCTCCTTCATGTATATGAGTATGTATATTTGAGTATACATACTCAAATCCATGTATATGAGTGTTCAGCATCATATACATGGATTTAAGCACAGCAGAGATATAACTTCATTTAGTCCCTTCTCTTCGTGTCAGATGATTCCCCTTTAGTAGCTACTTGCTCACATTTGTCACCTTCTATCCACCTTCCATCTCCTCTCTTTGCATTACCAGCAGGGAAATCCCTGCTGAGAGCACCAGACCCTGACATGCCTATAGGGCATGCTCTGCTGGGAGATGAAATTTGAACTAACCTCCACTTTGTTGTTACTCAAAGACTACATCAGTTAGTAAATATCCAGTGTTTTCCTCCTAAAATCCCAATTACAATCTTATATACAGCACTAAGTACTTCTTCCTGGGCCAGGCAAGATTTCTATATTTCAAGAAATAATACTTAGTTTTACATTTCTTGGAGTGTTTTAGTTAGCTTCTTACGCTCTCCTGTGAAACTGCAGTTTTGTCATTACGGCATCAAGCCCCAGTCTCGATGCTGTGGAAGAAAAATGTGAAGCAGCTGATGGAGAGCTGTTGGTCCCATTAACTAGTCTCAACTTTATTATTTTGTGTATGTGCTAACACTGGAGCACAGAAGCAGGATAGGATCCCACAGCACTAAGCAAGCACTGTGCAAAACGGGAAGTGAGACACAATCCCTACATCCAAAAGCTTTACACCAGCCTGTTTTCCTATCGATTGAAGCTAGTGCCTTTTTTCCATGTGCTGAAAGCAACTTAACAGATAAGGTGAAGACAAGACCCTGCTTTCCTACCTTGGGCTCAGATGGTTCAGTACCCTGGAATACCATAGGAATTATTGTGCACAAAAAATAATCCTGATCTGTAGCAGCCACAGAGGTTTAGTATGAACTTTGAAGGTATATGCAAGGGAGAAGAAGCAGAGGACCATTGTTCTCTGTGTAAAGCACAGGTAATGGAGACCATGTACAGGTCTGTGAACACAGTTGAGGAGGGACATTGCAGTTCAGGAGAAAGTGCGGAAGAGGGTTGCAGTGAAAGAGGGAGAATGGAAAAATGAAAGGAGGTTTGATTATGGTGAATTTACCTTCAGAGGGAGAAAAATCTAGGGCCCAGAGGCATAGCAAGAACTGGCAGCTGGAAGCCAAAGCCATATATATCTGATCACAGTGTTTGATCAAGGGCAATTATCAGTGATGGCAGACTGCTGGGGAAGTGGTGAATTCTCCACCTCTTGCTGACTTCAGATGAGCACTGGACCCCTTCTGGGAACTGCTGAGGCAGGAGCACTCTCGGGAGAAGAAATGGCCATGCAGCAAGAGTGGAGGTGAACGTGCTGCATGACAGATCCCGGGTGCTCACCCCATGCTCACCCGGGTTATGTCAAGGGATGCCGTGGATGAGAGGGAGCGCCCCAGCTGAGCCCACAGGCAGATGGCACACCACATCCCATCTGCATGGGTGTATCAGTCCTTGCGTTGGCCATACACCGAGTATCAGACTCCATGCAAACATCACTCAATGAAACTTGAGGTTCTCATACATGTATCAAACCATTATAGTGAAGTAATGATCCTCTCTAGCTCACTAGTAGAGCCAGGCTGGTTAAAAAGAGGTCATCGAAGGTCCTTGAGGCATCATAGCCATTGCATCCTGCTGAGAAACCAGGAGTGCTAGCTGGTTAGAACTAGTTTGTGTGATGGTTCCTTGGCCATCTCCACCCAGGCTGAGTAGCACACAGCACTCTTCACTCTGTGTGTCAGAGGAGCATGCAGTCAAGTGGGGAAGAGACTGCCCCATATACTGGGCCAACACCCACACCTGCATACTCCTTACTCTTGCTGCCGTGCTTGTCTGAAACGTGGCCAAAATATCTTAGTTTAAAATTTTCTTTTGAGTAAGTAACAGCTGTTACTTACTGTTTTTTCTCCCCTTGGGCTTTTTTTAAATAACAAACTCTCCAGCAACTCTGCATTTGAGAGCTGACCCAGCTGCAGCCCCAACTGAAGGCCAAACAGCTATGACAAACCTAATTCTGTGCTGCAATTTGAGGGAAAAGAAACACAGCAAGCTTGGCCTGAGTTAGGCTGTTCAAATAAAGCTGCATGAACTTTCACACTTTGTATTGTTTGTTATGATGTTTTCCAAATGAACCACAGATGTTTTGCTTTGTTGGGTATTTTTCCCCCTGGTTGAGTCACCTATTATCCAGGCCAGATCTGGGCAGCTCAAACAGGAGTCACCATGAAGAAGTCTCCAAAAGAAGGTCAATAGTTTATTTGATTTTTAGATAATCTTCTGCACATACCTAAAAATATAATGAAATAAGCGTAATCTCTACTAATGACATGGTGTAAAATGTTGGGAAGTAATGGATCCTATCCAAACTGCTTGTGTTCCCCATCACTTAAATGGAGTCAGTGAGGATGAGTTAGGATTGAATTTTGCCCATAGCTTGCAGCTTTTCCTCAAATATTCTTCTCTGATTACAATGTAGGAGTAGAGGATACTGAAAACTTTCTGAGACAACCTTTGAATTTAACTATATATCTTCAGCCCTCTTGAGCAACTGGGATCCCGTCAAGCAAATCAAACTGGAAACATTATGTAACCTGTCAATGTGATGCCAAATGACCGGAGACATGCTCTGAAAAATGCCAAGTGTCACAGCAGGGCATGGAGAAATCCCGTACTTTTCCTTTTGGAAAAAAAATAGTCACTTATTCTCTGACAAAACAGATCTCTGTCTGGCAACATGTTACTGCAGCATCCTTTGGGGGTGATCCTGATGTGCAGAAAAAAAGACAATTCTCTGGCAAGAGTTAACCTGACTCTCATTCAGCAGTCTGCTGAGTCCTTCCTAGAAAGGAGAATGGAGACCTGGCTACAGAGTGCTGCTTGAGAGTAGTAGATGTCAGCCCCTTTGAATCAAAAGTTCCCATCCAAACACATCTCCAGGTTTTTTACTGCATGCTTCATTTGTTTTTTGTTTTCAAAGAGTTGTGTAATAATACATCCAGATCCCCAGAATATATGTTATAGTTTTAACAGAGCATTGTCCCTGGAAAGTTTTCAAAGTGTTTCTGTGTATTTGCAGTATCTGTAGTTAGCACACTCAAAGCCAGAGTGATTCATTTCCTGCCCAGTGGCCATTTGTTGGTTTGTACATTTTTTTTTTCTTGTCTGCACAAATTATATTACAAATATAATGGGAAAATCACTACTTGCAGATAATGAAAGTGAAGGAATTAAAAATTAATGCATACAGCAGAGAATGTCAGCCACAGAAACTTGCTTGCAAATGCCAGTGCAGAGCAATATTTTGTATTTAAAAGCCGTGGTCAGTGCCTAAATCTTTGCAGTTAGGGGGTCAGTAATTTGGAATCAGCTAGAGCCTTGGGTTACTTCTACAGTGTAAGTTCCTGAACAGTGAAAAGGAAAAAAAAAACCACATATTATTGCTTAATAATTGATATTTCAGTGTATTTTGGTTTGGGGTGAATCTGTGCTAATCCATAATGCTTTGTATATCTAGTCGTTAATGACTTCTTGTTTGAAAGTGCGGTATCTCTGCAGGTTGTTAGGTGCTACACACATAGGTGAGGTCTGGGGAACAAGGCATTGCTTGTGACATCTGAGTCTTACCAAGTCCAGAGTCTGTCAAACCCAGGTCCATGATAGTAAAGTACACCTTATTATGTATTGGACAACTTCCCTGTATTTGGTCTATTTTTACTGAAGAAAAATATAAAGAAGCCATCAAGCTCTTCTAGGCAGTCAGGTCAAAGCAGCCACTAGCGAAACAGGAGGCTACAGAAGGCTTTAACCAAAGCATTCACCTATTCCTATGGCTCACCTTGTATGTTTGTATGTCCTAGGAAATCACTTTGCAATGCCAAGGGCCAGGCATTGCTTGTTTGAACTGATACTGGGAGAAAAGCAGCAGAAAGGCAAGAGGAACTAACGATGAAGATACAAGAGCAGTAGGCACTGAACTTTCATATCACTGCTCCCAGAAGAAGTGAAGCTAATGGGATGAGACAAATGTTTGGACTTCTGGGTAAAAGATCTAACTCTTTCCTATTTGAATTCAGGAAAATTCAGGAAAAAGGGGCAATGCGTTTCTTGAGAAGTTTATACCTGTTTATATCTACAGGTTTATATCTGATACCTGACTTCATCCCCTGATTTTCTCTTCCTGGGGAGCCCTGAGCTTCAGCTAGTATTAGCTAGTGTCAAGAACTGTGACTGGTTTCTTGTGGAAAGATGACAGGACTTTGTGGTCCTCTTGAACCAAGAATGAACAAATAGTAGAGGTTCTCCCATACCTTAAACTTGGTCCGTGATGTATGAATTTAAAGAAGCACCCAAATAAATGCTGGATGTTTAGCAGAGGAGTTTCAAACAGAATTTGAAGGCTTCACAAAAATAGCACAGAAAAGGTATTTTGCCTGGGATGCTTTTTTTAAGCATGGATAAAATCTACAAACTCTTGGAGAAATGGGAAGACCAGCTGCAGCACTCCCAGTTTGGAAAAGCAAGAACAGCAGCCTGGCTGCTATGAACTAGAAATATGGAGGCACTAGGAAACCTCTGCCCAACTTGGCTCTTGCTGGCAGAAATGAACTCCTACAAGGACTTAAGAAACAAACAGAAATATTTCCTGAAGGAAACCAGAAGTTTTGCAGGCTGTTGTAGAATTCATCCACTAGAATAAAGGATCAGGTCAGTTTTATGATTATGACTGTTTTCCAATCTGTTTCTAACAATGGAAAGGGGAGGGACTGAATCATCCCACTTCAGATACTGCAAAGATCACAGAATTACAGAAAGGGCAAGGCTGGCAGGGACCTCTGGAGATCATCTAGTCTAACCCCCCTGCTCAGAGCAGGTTGCTCACAGCCATGACCACAGTCAAGTTTTGAATATCTTCAAGGATGGAGACTCCACAGCCTCTCTGGGCAAACTGTGCCAGYGCTCAGTCACCCTCACAGTGAAAAAGTGTTTCCTGATGTTCAGAGGGAACATCCTGTATTTCAGTTTGTGGCCATTGCCTCTTGTCCTGCCACAGGGCACCACTGAGAAAGGCCTGACTCCCTCTTCTTTACTCCCTCCCATCAGGTATGTATACACATCACTAAGATCCCCCTGATCCTTCTCTTCTCCAGGCTGAATAAAGATTCTTAGCTCTCTCAGCCTTTCCTCATATGAGAGGTGCTCCAGTCCCTTAATCACCTTCGTGGCCCTTTGCCAGACTCACTCTAGTATGTCCATGTCCTTCTCGTACTGGGGAGCCCAGAACTGGACCCAGCACTCCAGATCTGTCTCACCAGTGATGAGTGGAGGGGAAGGTTCCCCGCTTCAGCCTGCTGGAGACACTCTTCCCAGTGCAGTCCAGGAGGCTGTTGACCTTCTTGGCTGCAAGGGCACATTCCTGTCTCGTGTTCAACTTGGTGTCCACCAGGACCCTCAAGGCCACCTCTGCAGAGCTGCTTTCCAGCCCTTTGGCCCCCAGCCTGTACTGGTGTCTGGGTTATTCCTCCCCAAGTGCAGGACTCAAATTTTCCCTTGTTGAACTTCATGAGGTTCCTGTCAGCCCATTTCTCTGGCCTGTCCAGGTCCCTCTGCATGGCAGCACAATGATCTGGTGTATCAACCACTCCTGATTTTGTACTGTGCAAACTTGCTGAGTGTGCACTCTGTCCCATCATCTAGGTCATTCCTGAGATGGGACCGCTTGTCAATGCCCTTGCGGAACAGTGCATCTCTCATGGTGTTGCAGAACAGTCCCCTGGAAATCAGAGTGAATCGCCTGGATGGTGTACAGATCATCAGTGTGTGGCTTGGAGACAGCCAGCAATATGAGCAACCCAGGGAAACAGCTGAGAGTGAAGACAAAGGCATGGGGGCTTGGGGTTGGGAGGGAAACGGATGACTCTACCTGAGCTGCTGGAGGACCACCAAAGTCACGTATTCGTAGCGGATAAGATAGCTACCAAGGATTTCCAGGATAAATTGGCAATGAACCAACTTACAGACTTTCAGCTGGTCTTCAGCTTATGGACCAAGGTCAGTGGATGAACGCCAAATGACTCTGAATGGCTCTGGAATTTGCCATGTTACTTACATTTTTTGTTGTAGTAGTGCACCAGAAAAGGAAGCAGGTGCTAACAAGGAAGATGGGTGCAGATCATTATAAGCCTAGTAACTCCAGCGCTACGTCTTGCTGAGAATCAGCAGTTCTGGTATGACTCATGACAAAGCATGAAGAACCAGAAAACAATTAAATTCAGTTTGTAATGGGCAACCATTCAGTTTCAAAAATAAAGAAATGGTCACAAGGCAGAAGAGGATGGAGCATCAGAAATACAAATCACTCTGAAGTGAATAAGGGAAGGGACATGGAGCAGAAGGGGAAGCATCTGAGGGTATGAAAATCAGCTTTATGGTTAAGTCTGGATGTGTCAAGAGCAATTGTAGGTGTTTCACTATTGAGTACACAATGCATAAGAATAGCAAACACTGTAGTCATAAGACAAGACATGTAAGATTGTCTGGAGACCRAGGGATTCTGGCAAAAACTGGGGTTGAAAACCAGACATCTCATTGCTTAGGGAAGAGGTCAACTCAAAAATCCATTTGGACAGTATTACAGCTTCTGAATTTGTAATAAAAGCCAGGAGTAGTATAACACACTGGCAAATCCAAACATGAAGATTATTTTTAAAAAGTGGTTTGTGCAATGTTTGGGCAATTTTCAGCAAAACCAGTTAACCTGCTTTCAGAAACTGCTATGGCATCCGCTCACTGTGAAAGGTACCTTGCAAAGCAAAATTGGGGAATGATCAAGCTGCACCCTGACACCAGCATCTTGGCTGGCTCTAGCTGCCAAAGGTCTTGTGGAGCTGAAACAAGGAATGTGATTTTCTTGTAGATATTCACTATCCAACAAAGGCAATCAAATCCATCACTGGATTTTCTTCCTAATCTGCAGGACCCCACACATTGGCCAAACATCTATATGAGAAGAGTATCTGCTGTACATGCAGCCATGCATATTCATACTTCTCTCTGCTCCCCTGGCATGCCCAGACTGTGCTGCAGCTGCCACAGAGATTGCATAAAGCCTGGAGAAGTCTCTCTAAACACACCCTGCTCTCTGCCTGTTCCAGCAGTCTGGACAAGAATTTGAAAAGGATGTTCTTGCTGTATTACAAGCATCTCTACCAGAGCAAACCTGGGCTGTGTTTACTCTGCTTTTTGCTGTGTGGAAAAAAAATTGTTTATCACTGATCTCAGTTGGAGCCATTTGATGGTTTCTTTCTGAGCTCACTTTGCTTCCAATTCAATAAGAACTAAAAATAATAACATGGATAATCTAATTGCAGATCAGTAGATATCCTGACCACTTTCAGTCTCAGAACATGTATCCCACGTACACTAGACGCACATGCAGTGCACGAGCTTCCTAGCAGCAGTAGCTTTTCACCTAGAACAAGGGTGACATTTGTGAACCATAAAGCCTATCAATGTTATCCCGCTCAGTTGATATAGTGCAGAGACTTTCTTAAAATAAATAACAAATGTTGATCTCTCTCCCTGATTGCATACCATGGCCAAGGAAAAAACTAAATATTTAAACCCTTGAATTGCATAGGCACTGGAGAAATCTTGGAGAAAAGAAAACAGGAAAGCATTTGTAATATTAAAAATAGATTGCTTCCTGGAAGTAAGAACCCTGATGGTCTTGTTGACTTGTTTTTTTCATGTTAAATGCCATATCATACAGAAGCACAACCAGTCAGCTCCTGATTTTCTTTGAAATTTGCCTGAAAAACAAAATTTATATGGCATATTTTATACTTTGTTTTGAATCTTTTATATTTATTTTTATGTAATACATTTCTATGTGAAAGATACTGTTATAGGCCATGATGTGAAAGACTGACTTAGAGCCCCCAGAGAAGTATCTTAGCCTTAAAGTCATAAGTAAGTAGGAATAAGATAAATATTCCCCTAGATAATTAATGTCCAGGAAAATAAGTGTCATTCTGAAAAGCTGGGCATTTCCAGGGGAATTCCCCACAAGGAACATTGCTGGAAATGGTAGAGATTTCCAAAAAGGAAAAAACATTAATATACCTACAGGCTGCACTACAATTTAAAACATGCATCAGGGCTATGCATCCAAATACTTATGGGCACCTCTTTCRTCATTATGATTTTACAGCATGGCACCGCAGCTAACAGAAGCTGTTGAGACCACAACAGCCTCGTGGTCCACTGTTGTTATCAGCCAGTAAAAGGCAGGTTTACATGTGTGGTTTCATGTCAAAGCCCTGCAGCTCAAATGTGAGGAACAGCCCCCTCGCTGGGTAATTGTGAGCTCTTGGCGAAGTTTTCTTGAAGGAAAAGGCCACCTTCAGAGATGGGGAGGGCAGCTCTTTCTCTGCAGCTGTGAAGCTCACTTGCAGATTTCAGCAGGCGAAGCTTACCTCTCAGCATCAGCTGAAGTGGAAAATCCACTTCTTTGTCCCGGTAGCCCATTGGTAGTCCATTACTATTGCATAGATACAACAAACAAATACAGTGTGAACTTGTTATAAAATGGAGCAATCAGGATTATATGAGGACCTACACACTAGCAGGTAAATGCCCAGTGAGTAACAGTCACCCAAATGCAGAGACCAGGCAAAGTCATGTTCCCAATTGCATTGCATAACCTTTCTTCTGATTTTTACCTTTCCAAGTTCCCAAACTTACAAGTGAAAAAAGAGTAGCTAGAGGCAACACCTGGAGGTGGCTTTTGATTTCGATTCTTATCAACTTCTTCTGTTGCTCTGAAAAAGTGGAGATAGATAGAAAATACACTTTTTAAATTGATGTCCTTTCAGACATAATCTTGTCTATTGATTATATCTTAAATACACTTTTTTGCCAAAAAATCAGTATAAATGTTATTAAAACTGTTGTAGCTTTCTACTTGGGAAGGATTAAAATGAGGGATACTTTTTCCCTAAAAGAGACACAGGTTTTCTTTAAACATAAGGTTTTCTTTAAAATTCCATTTAAAAAAATAATTCTAGTATTACCTGAATGTTTTTCCTCTTTCAGTTTCTACTTAAGTCGTTCTCTCAGGTTTTTCAAGGCAAGGAAAGTGAGTTTTCTGAGTTTTCCTCTGGCCACTGGGCAGTTGTGGGTTCTCCTGCTCCCAGTAATATCCCAGTGCAAAAGACCCATGAGGAAGCAGGAAGACATTTCTCACACAGCTTTTTCTGCAGCACAGATTTTTTTCACCACTGAAGACAATGGTGGTTCCTGGTACATTCCAGCCTACGAAACCCGACAGTCTGCAAATGTCGCTAAAGATGCTGCAAATTTTGGCGTGTGGGAGTCTTTTCACTCAGTCGCTGAGATACGTCTAGCTCCAGAAGTGGCACGGATACTAGCGCAGGACTCGGCTGCCAGAACAGCCGTGCGCTCAGTCTGTTATTTCTCTGCACTTCATTTTCCCACCTGTAAAAGGGGGAGAGGACTTTTTCAAACCTTCACATGCACAGCTTCATGGGAGCCTGCGCAAGTACACCTTCTTTCAGTTTTTTTCATTTTTGCTGTTACCTCAGCTGTTGCTGGGTATCATTGCAGATAAAAACTTGTATCACAGCAGAAAAATGACTACAAAGATAAATATTCTGAATAACATTACATATTCTACTAAAACTCTTGCCATAGACATTTCTGAGTTTCAATGGCAGCTTGAAGCACATTGTACCTTGCTGCCCTGTTGATCCCTGAAATACAGACTAATTCCCCATGAAATCAATTGTTTATACACACCAAAGTTGTGTCCTCATGCTTTGGCTTAGATAAACATTGGCCAAAGTAGTTTATATTCTAAGGTTGTTTTCCTTCTGAAAGATGATCCCTAAAGTAACTTCAATCAAAAGATGTGCAAAGGTGTATGATGATTTTCTTCTTCCAAGGGTCTTTCAACAGATCAGCTTAAGCTGATCATTCTTCAGCTATGCTCAATTGTTCTATGAGTGAATTACTTGTTTCTTGCTGTTAATGACAAGTTTTTATTAGGCAAACTTTTTTTTTTCCTATGAAAATATTACACCTGAAGATTAGGGCACTGCCAGTCATTTTTATTAACTAGATAAACACAATCTTTTCTTTTAAAAGCATGCAGGTTAATTGCAGGACAGATGAGGCGAGTGCTAATGACATCCAAATAGTGATGGTAAAATCAGTTTGTCCATGTGCAAGTCTATGAACTCTTACCCTTTAAGTGCTTGGACATGGCTCGGTGTTAAAACCTCGTCCCTCCAAGCGCATCTCATTTCACACCCCTCAGCCCCTGGAACTTGTCCCTGCAGGTTATGATAGAAAGCCCTGACCAGCCGGAGTGACCTCCATCCTGGTCATGCTTCTCTCACTACTAGTGCTGTGTGGGAAAAGACAGTAAACGCAAAAGAAAATGAGGTTTCCAACTAGCCAAATTGGCTGGAGGAAAGGGAGTGAGAAGGCTCTCTCTTACACTTCTTTCTCTTTTCCCAAGCCTCTTGAAGAGATTCTCCTAACCATAATGTTCAGTTGGCCAACACAATGAGACAGCCTTTGCCCCACTGTTACTTTTGGCTCCTTTTCACTGCACTCCTCCAGTCTCTCTGGGTAGTAGGTCCAGCTGGGCAGAAATGTATCTGCTACCCTGCCTATTCATCTTTACCTGTCCTCACTTCATCCAGGAGGTGAGGGACATCATTTTCCCAGGCCAGTTATCTCCATTCCTGAGCCTGTGGTTGGTGACTTCTCAGCCTTGCTTACCAGGGGAAGAGAAGCAAATGTTCAAGCATGATTTCAAACTCTGTTATGTCCCTGCAAATGTGAATAGGGTTATTGCAAAACTTGTCTCCTCTTATGCTCCCTTATAAAATCTTGAAAACTAAATCAAAATAAATCAAAATAACCACGAAGAGTAAAAACACAACAGGAACTTGACTTAGAAAAATGGAAGCAAAACCAGATGATCAGATAAATGCAAGCTAGCAGGAGCAGAAAGAGAATTCATCTGTTTTACCGAATGAGGAATGCAATGTTGGGAACCACTTTCAACTGTTAGAGTGCCAATGCCATGCACAAAACCTAGGGCTGGTCAAACTGCCCTGCTTACAAAGGGGTGAGTTCATCTTTCCCTTTAAGGATGGATTCCTGGGACTTCAACGGCTGATGTGAAAGAAGAACCTATTTCTTTAGAGAAATTCACCAATGCTTTGAAAAGGGGATGTGGCATAGCTTCTGAATCATGAAGCAGACAAAGACTTCCTGCCTCAGTCTGGTGGTACATCCCTTTTATCACTCAGATGATACAGAGATCAGAACTGAAAGCACATTTTCTCTCTGGAACAAAAACATGGGTGGCTTCTGTGTGAAGCAACATACAAGTAGGATGTATTTGGTGTGATACATTTTATCACTTCTGTGAATTAGTGTATGATTTATAGATGACAGAATTTCTATCTGCCCCTTTTCAGGTAAGTCTGACTTTTTTTCTCAGAAAATAACTAAAAGTGTGTAAATTTTTGCAGAAAGTATTCCAAACAGTGTCAATTTGGAAACATCAGCCAGACCTGATCACAGTCATTTGATAACATAGAATTCATTCCTTTTCACAGTAGTTCAGTGTTACAATAGAAAATATACATAGATATTTATAGTATGATTTTGTAAAAAATGTATACAGATAATGTAACAACTGAAATAATATGTTCTATTTCAGTTTGGAGTTGTTCAAAAGCATTTTTGAGATTTTTGAGAAGTTTCAAGTCAAAATACACATGGTCCTATGAAATAGTTTCAATTTTACTAGAGCAGAATTGTTGTATGAAAGCTTGCTGCTGAAATATTTTCCCAGTACAACGTAACGCTTTGAGTCATAGAATAATTTAGGATTGGAGGGAGCTCTAGGGGTCATCTAGTCCACCCTTCTGTCCAAACCTAACTTCAAAGTTAGATCAGATTATTCAGGGCCTTGTCTCCATCACATTTGTAAAATCTGCAAGGTTGCTTCTCCGGGCTCATAGTGCTCATAGTGAAGAGCTTTTCTTTATATCCATCTGAAATTTCCCTTGCTCTTACCTGTGACCATTGCCTCTTGTCCTTTCACACTGCATCTCCAAGAAGAACCTGGCTCTAACTTCTCTCTATGCCACTACAGGTAGCTGAAGACAGAAATTAGGTCCCCCTGAGCCTTTGCTTCCATAGGATAAACAAACCCAGCTCCCTCAGCATCTCCTCATTGCTGGCTTGTGTTCAACTTCTTGTCCAACAAGTCCCCCTTTTTCCACAAAACTGGTCCCAGCCCGTGCTGCTGTGTGGGGTTACTGCACCAGGATGCAGGACGTCTCAGTTCTTTGCAGGTCTTTGTTGAACTTTGTGAGGTTCCTGTTAGCCCATGTTAGCCCATTCCTCCACCATCTCAAGATCTTGCTTGAGACGGCCTGGAATGACCTGGAATGGTATGACAGTCCCCAGCATTTCTGTCCGACACATCATGCTACTTATATATCAAATCCCCTATGACTACGAAAGGCATACTGACTTCCAGTGATTGTCAGCGTGCTTCGTCTGTGGAAAGGTATTGAGCATCATGTATTGAGCATCATGCTTTTTTGTTTCCTTCTCATGAAACAACCATACCTGAATGTATGTCACATTCTATGTGACATACTACATGTATGTAGTCACATACCTGTGACTATTTTCAAGCATCCAGAAACTAGGATGTCTTCCCAAAGTCAAAGCAGAGAAAAGTGCTTATCATTAGACCAGAAGCTAGGACTGCTCAAGGTGATGGTGCTGACAGGTGCCCCCCTCTCCCTTATTCCTTTTTGGAACTACAGCTTTGAAGTTTTAGGACTGATTTAAACGCATAACCCTGTCTTCTTTCTTTTTCTTTTTTTTTCCTTTTTTTTTTTTTTTTTAAATGAGGGAAATGCTATAATATCTCTTTCCCCACTATCAGCTTGATATTATGCTGGTGAAATGACGACACTTTCATTAATCTCAAGGAGCAGAAGATGACTTTCTTATTATCTCTCATTTGCCATTTATTACGATGGGAAGAAACCCGCTTAACTGATATACTACCTAATGGATGAGCAAGGAGGTTATAGAAAGGTAAGCAGTAGTAATAACAGTTGTAATGGTAGAAATCAGAAGCCAATAAAACACATCTGACCTGACCTCAATTAACACCGACATGCACTCTCATTTTAGCAGTAATATCAGGTGACTGCTACAACATAGTTAAAGCCCAGAGCTCTGTTTTCAAGGGATGCTGGTGACAGTTCTGTTTTCAAAACAAACAATTAGAGGCCACAAATCAGGATACCAAGTTAAAATGTGGTCTCCTGAGGATCTTGCGATCCTGAGCTTGAGCTCTCAGATAAACACAGTGCCGCTACAGAGAGAGTCACGTTGCTTTTCTCATTCCAGATGATAAACAGGTGTAACCTGCAATTTTAAAATCCTGCCAGGAGTGGACCAAACATCTACAGCTGGGATGACACAGGCCCTCTTCCAGTTTATAAAGGCAGATAATATAAGATACTCACTGAGTAGCAGGCTTAACCTTTGAGGTTAGAAAGTTCAAACCAATTTGTTGAGGAAAGCTAAAGGCTTATATTAACAAGTCTCAGGAAGGGTCCGGGCAAGGAGAGGGGTCTGGACTAACAGTGATATGGAAACTCCTACAGTCAAGAACAGTATTCATGGTGGGTAACTCAGGCTGCACCTACATTAGCATTTTTGTTCCTTTCTGAAGGAACATTTTGGAAGCAAATCTTCCACTCCCCTCTGGGTGAACACTTTGGTCATGTTGGGGCACTACAGCAGAGTGTGCAAACTGAGGTCCCTTCAGACAACACCGGACAGAAAGGTGAGCTCTAGAAACACAACTGACGTGTCCCAGCCACTCATGGGCATTCAGGCTATGAGACCAAACTAGAAACATTCAAAGCAACCTCCTCTCCCCACATACAATATGGTCACTGAGTCCTTGGCACCAACTGATTCACCCTACAGAGCTGCATTCATGCTAACGCAGAGATAGCCTTATAGACAATTTCTGTTGGTCAACACAAACAAGAGTACTTACTCACATGAAATTACCCAGGTACAATGGCAGAAAGCCAAGAAATATTCTCCAGGATGATGAAAGGCTTACCCACCTTCTGACAGATTAAATTTGAGCCTGCATCTTTTCTATGCCTAACCAGCRTTTGCATGGGAGGGTATCCTCCACACAGCAGAGTGCCTGTCCTTCCCAGGATGATATCTCACATGTTGGAAAAAGGCTCTCAGAAATAGTCTAGGGCCAAATCAAAACCAAACATGTCTCTTCTATGGATCTCAACTGGACATGGGAGCCTCAGTGCTTCTGAGGATCCAGGCACTTGTTCTGAGCTTTCCAAGGATCTAAATATGAAATTCCACATACTGGTCTCCTCCCAGTACCTGAAAGGCAGTAGGGTTTATGTAATGGTGTAAAGTACGTAAGGATGTAACAGTGGCCTCTGGCTGGACTGGCTGCTGCTTTCTGTACTAACTGCAGCAGAAAGCTCGCAAGAACCAGGGTGAGAACAGTGCAGAGTCCAACCCTTCAGTGCAGCCAATCCAAGCATGGATCATGGTTAGTGCAAGTGAGTAATGAATAATCCAGAATTAATTGTTACAGTCATCTGTGGATGGAAAGAGCAGTTTTGTCCTGAGCTGCTACCTGAATCATTCAGCAACGAGAGACATTTTACACTTGGGTTATAAACGGCCATACGCCTTCATTAGGGTATCTCACTTGCTTCCCAATTATCCCTGCTGTAGACCAAGGCATATTTCCTCTTCTATGGATTGAGGCATCTCGCTCTTTTCCAGGTTTTCATATTGAATCCTTTCTAAACAAAAGTAGTGACTCCTTTGAGTCAATATATAACCTGGGCAGGAACAGCAGAAACTTAGTGTCAGGTATCGTCTATAGTTTGATCCTTTAACCTTGCAGTTTGACATCTATATATCACCACAGCTAGAGCCTTTATTTGCCCATCTAGTATCATATAGACATACTGAATAGAAAACGTAAGAGATTAGACCCCTGTGGCAGCCCCCAGAGGAGCTTGTAAGGCTGAGGACCAACAACCTCTAAATACTTTCTTGGCTTTCTGTGGTTAAATGACTAAAGTGACTCTGGTCCCTCCAGAAGTTGTATCCACAGTCCACTGAGATGAATATCAAAAGTAGCTGACTTATCTAAAAGATTCTTAATAGACGATGTCTTCAACTGGTGTCAGGAAGATGGATTTTATGAAATACCAATGGACGATTTCACAACCCCAACTATGTTTGATAGAGATGAGTGTTACCCATGCCACTAAATGAGGTGAAAACACATGAAAATGCTTTTGGTTAAAATGTGAAGCCACTACAGATTTACACCATTGAGAAGCCTTGGCAGTGGATTCATTCTTAATTTGAAGGAACAGATGATGAGATCAACCTTTGCTTTAGTTTGACTTCTCTGATGATAAAGAAAGCTACCACCACTCACCTACTGTCACAATGAAAATCCTTTTGTGCATGTTTTTCCAGTTCTGGCATCCTATTTAGCAATTTCTTGGTACTGTTACTGCTACTGCAGGTTGCTAGTACAAATAACCAATATATAGAGAACATAAATGTTTGCCAAATAAAAGATGGTCACACCAAGAGACCAGATGGGCTGCATCTGAAGGTGTTGAGAGAACTGGCTGCTGTAATTGCAAGGTCCCTCTCTATCATCTTTGAAAAGTCATGGAGACTGGGAGAGGCCTCTCTCTAATGACTGGAGAAAAGCAAATGCTACACGCGTCTTCAAAAAAGGCCAAAAGGACAATCCAGGGGAACTGCAGACTAGTCAGTCTCACTTTGATCCCTGGGAAAATCTTGAAGCAAGTCCTCTTGGAAGATATTTCTGGGCATATAAGGGAATGAAGGTGATTAGGAACAGTCAGCACAGATTTACCAATGGTAAGTCATGTCTGACCAACTTGATTGTCTTCTGTGATAAAATAACTGGATTTGTAGATGAGAGGAGAGCAGTGGATGTCATTTACTTTGACTTTAGTGAGGCTTTTGAGACTGTCGCTCACAATGTTCTTGTGTCTCAAGTTAGGACATTACAGTCTGGATGGGTGGATAACAAGATGGCTAAAAAGTGGTTTGATAATCAGGCTTAGGGGGTTAATGCGTCATCCTCCACCCAGAGGCTGGTAATGAGTGGGGTACCACAGGGGTCTATCTTGGAACCTCTCGTGTTTAACATCTTTATCAATGACCTGAAGGAGGTGGTGAAGTGCGCTTTCACCTGATCTCAGATCTGACCCTGCTTCAGCAGGAGGCCAGACTAGAGACCTTCTGCAGTCCCTTCCAACCCGAGTTACCCCATGATCCTGTGAGAAGGCATTAAGTGCAGCCCATGCTGTTCCTTCAGAGGATATTAGCATTTGAAATGCAGTATGCATCAGCATTCTTTGCACTTCATCACAGAGCCTGCTGCAGGCAGTTTCCCCTTTTCTTTTTCCATGCCATGGGTTTGTTAATCACAGAAGACCATGACAGGTCAAGTGGCTCCATTGCTTACAGATCACATGCTGAAGCTGTGATTTAGTTTTCTCTCTGTTCTTACTTAGGCAAAGAATTTCAGTGTTCAGCTCTTACTTTATATATTCTAGCTGTCAATATGGTTTCAAATCAGTACAAGGTTTTCCACTCAAAGAGTTAAAAAGAGGAGAAATATTCCAACACTAATGAGTCAAATACTATAGCTGAAAAAGGGCTGCGTGTCCTGAAATAGGCTGGAGAGGATCAGTGCTGTAACTAAGTTTCCGTGTGAACCTCTGACTTTTATAAATACCAGAGACTCTTTCCTTTCAGATCCCAAGTTTACCTTCCTCATCTGGCTTGTTGCTTCCTTTAGCTGCACTGGGAGGGGACTGCTGTTTTGTAGGGAGAAGCCTGGGTTATTGTTGTCTAATTTGCCTTGTTGGTTTTTTCCACAAATACTGTCCCATGGGGCTCAGAAACTGTGAGACCAGTGAAAGGTGATTTTTCTATCCACAGTTTGTGAGATCTTGCAGAGATAGCAACAAGTAAAATCTTGGCTGGATTAAAATCAAAGGTGAAACACTGCTGAATTTCAATGAGGACAGAGTTTCACCCAGTTCCTTTTGCAGGATGATGTTCCTCATAAGGAGGAGGTTTGTATGAGGGCAAAAATCCAGTGAACTTCAGAGAAAACATGTAAGTTTTCCCTGAACTCTCTAAAAAAGTATTCAATGGTTGTGGCACGTTATGTATGGCATTTAACTTTTTGCCTAACATTGCTCTGATGGTTCTTGCAGACCCCGGGCAGGAAATTACTCTAATGTAATCATACTGTCTGTCTGTCCGTCCTCCCTTCCTGCCCCCTGCAGTGACTTTTTAATCCACTGACCATTTTAATCCATTAGTTTTCCATTTTATTATTTTATATATACTCCAGTGCTGTGGAAAGGCTTCAAATGGAGTTTGTGACTTAGTAGGCACTAAGAAATCTGACCACGAGAGCTGGAGGTGCAGCTTGTTCAGCTTTGCTGGTTCCAGGCTCAGAGGGCAGACCAGGAGCTGTTCCTGACAAGGGATTTCCTATGCCTGCCCCCAGCTCCGTCTGCCCACGAGGACTCACAGCTCCCAGCTTAAGCCACAAATTTTGGAGGAAAAGCAAATTTCCTCCAAATTTGCTGGAGGAAAAATTTGGGCCAGCAGATTTGGGCTGGAGGAAAGCAAATTTTGTGCACAGGTTGATAAGATACCCAGGAAAGACCACGGAGTTGCAGCGAAACAGATTGTGCTCTGAGTGCATTAAGGAGGTCTGATGAGGCTATGTCAATGGGGGCTCGACTCAGTTTCTCTCTATGTTCCTGCAAACAGACCTGTCTGCTTTCCCCTTTTATTCCAATCTAGGGTGACATTAATATATTCTTCCTCTAACAGGTTTTATTTTAAAACACCCTTATCTGGGGAGGGCTGAGTTTAGAGTAATCCAGCTGTAACCTGAATTTTCCCTACTGCTTTCCTAGCAGAACAGTAAACGTTTGTTCCCAGGGACTGATTGACAGTGCCAATCACAGCCTTACTTGCATCTCCATCTATCCCCAGCAATAATTAAGGAAAGCTAGACCAAATTTATACAACCTTGCTCTAAAGATAGTGGGGAGGATGACTGAAATGTTAAGGTGTCATTGTGTATGTGAAGCAAGGGAGTAAGACAGAAAGAAAAAAAATGTTTGAATATTTAACACCTAAGGGTTCATCTTAAACATTTAAGGTAGAGTCTTTTTAAAGGAGGAGCAAAGTAAGTTGTTTCTGAAATTTCCCAGGGCCCCACCCCAGACTTACAGGAATATTTGCAGAAGCAGCTTGTTTACAAGCTCATATCATATCTCTCACATGGGAGAAGACTTGAAATGAGACAGTGGCTTGCTGGAAAAGCATGCAGATAGCAGGCTATAAGCTGAAATAGGGATTTCCCAGAGTGCAGCTTTATCAGGCTGTCCACTCGGTTTCTTCAGCCTTATGGGAAAGGCTTGGAAGAAGTCAGACAGGTTAACTGCTGTGTTATTCTCCTGTGAAGGTCTCTTACCCGTATGCATCGCTCGCGGCTTGTACAATCCCTGGATCCAGATCTCTCCCCTACGTGCTGTGCATGGGCTGACAGAGCTGGAGCAATACTGCCAGGTATTTGGTGCTCAACTGCACCAAATACCAAGCTTCAAATCTGACAGGGCTTTTCTGCTCAAGCTCATTTCTAGGCAGTTATTTGTCTGCAGAGAAGCTGTGGATGTGCAAGTCCCAGCAGCTTCAGGACTGAGCTCACTGTATTTAACTATGTTTTGTTGCTGAAGATTTTTCCAAGGCCAGAATATCTGAGTGTCTCTTAAAGGTTAATATGGCAAGACAACATCCAAAGACACCAAAGTAAATAGTGTTTACATCTCATGGACTTTCAGCAGTTGTTTAGCACTTCCATGCTGTAGTCTCCAGGAATTTTTTCCTTGTAAAATTACTAACTACACATGCTTCCCAATGATGTCAATGAGTTTTCCCTCTCTGTGCATTGCTGAGCATGGTCTGATTTAGTGTTCAGCGAACTTTGAGCTAGAAACATGGAGTGGCAAGAAAAATGTGATTTAGTTTGTCCTTTATTAATTACCACTTTACATTACCCTATGTTTTTCTCTGTCTTAAAAAAAGAGTAAACAGGTTGACTTCTTTGCCAAGATTGTGTGGAAATACAGGATATATATATTTAGCACTAGTCAATCTGTTGAGAATGAGTAGGAAACCCATCGGTTCCTGAGGCTGTAGTAGATTTCCTCTGCACAACTTGTCAGCAGCCTGCTGGAGCTGAGGATATTCTGACTGTGTACTTGAAATGTCAGGAATGCACTGTTTATTTGCAGCCAAAAGGCTGAAAATCAGGGCCTAAAGTCTCTCACCCAGAGGCTGCGCGTCTCTTCAACAAGCTGCTGACACGAGGTATAAGCTGTGCAGCTGGTACATGGTGGCGCTGAAGCATCACTGAAATGGGGCTGCAGGCTGCAGGCTGCAGCCGCAGATGCGAGGTACGGTGTCTGATCCACTGCCCCTTTGTTCTCTCTTTGGAGACACAGGAATTTTCCAAGGGCTCAGGACCACGTAGAGCAATTTGAGCAGAATTCCCTTTACTAACCTACACGGTGCTCAGTGCAGAGGAGTTTAAATGTGTGTTGAAAACCACATGCTTACGGTCTTTTAYGTGCAGCCTGGAAACTGTAACTCTTGCAGAGAATTACTGTGTCAAGACAATGTTTTAGGTAACTGTGAGAGCTTACAAGTTAACTTACAGAAACCTCAGGGGGGGTCATACCACAGTATGTGAAAGCACCCTTCTACGAGCTTTAGCAATCGATAGCRGAAGCCTAAGGAAGAGTGAAAGAGCAGGATAAGCACACAGAAAATTTCTCCCAAATATCCTATCTCAATTTCCCACGATTTGCAGCTCAGAGATTTCTTGAACTTGTGATGGCATCTTTATATTTAGTACCTCTGGATACTTTCTTCTTCCATTAATTTGCTCCACGGTTTTCTGAACTGACGTAAATATCAGCAACGTGTGGAAAAGAGTKTCACAGGTTCACCAAGCACAAATGAAAAGTATATTCTTGTGTTTGTTTTGAACTTGTCCCCTGTTACTCTCAGCTGATGCTCACTACTTCTTGTGACGGAGAAGACAGAAAACAGCTTTTCCCTACAACTCTTCCCCTTCTGTGAGGTACGTACAACTTATGTGAGGAGCTAGTGAAGTATTACCGTTCTTCTTCTCTGTAACACAAATAAAAGAAAAKCAGAGAACTGCTTTGCTGAAGACTTCATGTATCTACAGGAATATCTCCAAGGTTACTTGAAATCCTTTCAGCTAGTGAAGAGGCTAAACCAGTATAGAGTGGACAGGGAAAAATGCCTTTCTTGCCATTTCGAAAAATACTCCAGATGGAGCAGTGGGTCGCTCTCCCCCTTTGCTGCTGTGCTGGTACCTGCTTACAGCCACACAGACACACCGTGCTGCCTCTGGAAAAGGCTACAATGGCTTTACTTTCACAAGCGGTGTTAGCCGGAGGAAAGACAGATGCTGTGCCTCTCCACCACRGCCAGCACACACTGCTTTCCCTCCTGTGGCTGCCACGTCCCTTTGCAGCTGTGGTGCTTAGCAAACTGTGTCCTGGGACTTATTTGAGTTCAGAGTAACCTGAGAAAACCAATCAACCAAACAAAAAAACCCCAATTTGTTTTCAGTCAGCTCTGTCCTTTGACTGGTCAGGCAGCTGCTCTGCTGGCACAAAAAAGCATGCAGCAGGGGGTAAGGGTTAAGCCTGAGGGTCCTGAGGAAAGGTAGGGCAGTTTCTTTAAGTTACCACCTTATGTCAGAGTAAGTGTCAGGGAAACACTGGGCTGAGCTATACTGAAAGTATATATACTGCAAGTATGGCTCATGAAAGGAAAGCTGCCTGAGACGCACCTTGGGTTTTTTACACAAAAGAAAGTCATGATATTTAAGCTCTGATTAACTGTCATATGCCTGGACCTAAGGAAAAGCCCTTAAAAAAGAAAAAACACTATATAATGAAAAATAAAAAGCACTTCAACAATTCAGATGATAAATCTGTCACAGACACTTCTGTGGCAGACAGTTCTCCACCTTAGATCACCTTAGATCAGTGAATTTTTGCAATGGGTGACAAACACATTTATGGCATGGTGATTTGAATAAACATATTTATATGAATATATCAGTTTGTTTGAAAGCTATGTAGTGGTCAGGAATTTTAATGAAGTTTAGGAGTCAGAATGGGGGGAAGATGTTTAAACATAGAGCAATGATTTTCTGAAGTCTACTTGTAACACTGTCATTTGAATGCAAAGATTCAAGACTGAGGACAGATTTTGCAATCCTCTCTTCAATGTCTAAGGCATCTATCTCATCATGCAAAGCCCAGTTCCAGCAGAATTATGAAGATTCCTCCTTAAATTGACTTCCAAGCTGGTCCCATAACAGACTCAACAAACTGTGTAGCCGTTAAGGGACTCTACATTATACAATATTGATTTTTCTAATATCCATATAATTATACTGAGATGCAAATTGCTAATAAAACTTAATAAACCTCCTGAAAAATTAGCAACATTAGCCTGAGAGCAGGCTTGAAATGCCTAAAGCCATTGTTTTGATAGCATTACCAAGCCATACGTTAATAATTGTATCGCTTTAGCTGCACGCTCCCTGCTGTTTTAGTACTTAACTAAACTGTAATGTTAAATAGTTGTTGCCAGTTTAAGAAGTTTATCAGACAATATAAAGATGTCTTTGTGATTGTAATTTAAAACTACAAATAAGTGCACCCAAAAAGTTCCACTTGTGAAGTTATCTCCTAAGGGCTCCGGTTATGGGTGTTACCCAGAGTTTAAAGTGAGTTTTTATACCCCCGCGTCTTAACTCAGTAAGTAACTGATAAGATAGGCCATGCTTTCACTCTGTTCTGCTAGTTTGTGGTGGTAAATTGTGCCCCTGTTTGTGCCGCGTTTGAGCCATATAGCCTCTGCTTTCTGCATCTTATCCCTCCCCGCAGCCAGCCAGGAGCCAGAGCAAACAGCCTGGGAACGGGGCGATGCTGCGCACACAGGAGACAAGTCCAGCCCAACCCTTGGAAACATTTCACCGGCCAAAAATAGCAACGCTGAGAAGATGCCAGCAAAGTTGGATCTTGACATTGACCGATGTTTGCCGATGCTGCGGTACATCTGTCACGCGAATCAGTTGACATAATGCTGTCCTCTGCTGACTGTCCCACACCCTCCTTCCTCCCGACGGAAGCCGGGTATCTTGTGGAGACCTGCTTGGGAGGCATGCCAAGCAGAGGTCACCTTCTCACCAAAGGGCCCTATTTAGAGGTTTGGGGAGATGCRAACAGATTTTACTATGGGCTAGGAATATTCTGGCTTGAAAGGGAAGGACTGAGAGGATAGCTGTCCATAAAATCCTAAATAACATGGAAAAAATGAGTAGGGAATACTTGGTCAGTGTACTGGAAAAWACCTGCAGCCATCAAGTGAAAATCTGCATGCAAGAAGTCCTTGCTGCAGGATGTTGCAGATGCTAAGGGTTTTACATGGGTTCAAAAAGCAAGTGGAAAATCCATCAAAGGACATTAAAGATAAGGGCCCATTGCTGGTTCAAATGCCTTGCCCAACTGATCAGCTCTTAAACCTTAGCCTGAACATGGTGAACAAGAGTAATAAACGGTGCACTCTGCAAGTCTGCAAGGGAAATCCTAGAAAACTTTAGGGATAAAGTGGCCCTATTTCTGCAWGAAATATGTACTGCAAAGCAGCCTCCAGATGACTAGCAGTAAGCAATGCTGGTCTTCCAGTCCTATGGTGCAACCTGATGGTCTCTAACAAGCAAACCCCCTTTGCTCTTCCTTGGTTCCTGCTGCTAAAGTACAACTCTCCAGTATAAGGGCCTATGCATATTTGAAAAGGACATATACAATTATTAAAAMTTTCTTTCAGCCTTTTGCTCCTCTCCCCTGCTCCATGCCAATGCAACACTGCCAAGTCCAGGCAGACTGTCAGTCCCAAACCCAAGGCCACTGCTGCCCGCTGGTCCCCATCAGCTAAACAGGGTCCACAGAGCCGGGGTCTGGTACACCGAGAACRAGTGGTGGAAAACAAACTGCAATCTCCAACCTCAAAGGAGTCTGGGAAGAGATTGTGGGAATTACATTCTGAAACCAAAGAAATGAAACATCACAGATAATCTTTGCCACTGCAGTGCGTGACAGGTATAAGCATGGGTTAGTGCAGTCCACCCAGATGTGCAAGAAACTCCAGTAACCAAACATGACTTGCATCCCTGCAGTTAATTCCTAAACGTGGATGCGCTGCAGTTGAAGGTGTGACTTTGGCACATACAGAGGTTATCCTGCAGCCAGCTTTCTGCTAGGCAGCTGGGTGCCAGCAGCACGGGCTTTGCTGTGTATTGATGGGTGACGCTGCGCCAAGCAGAAGGCCAGGCTGCTGAACCCTCGCTGGTACTGCTGCTTAGCCTGGCAAGGTGAAAACTATCTTATGTCTATCTACAATGTGATGCAATCATGCTTCTGACTGTAGTGTGAAAACAGACCAAGAGAAATAAAACTAAAAGTAGCTACATTTCCACTTGCTTTTGTGAAACCATTGCTAATCATGCCACTTAGCATGACTATATCGAAAGAGAGAGCAGCATGGAGCCCAGGGAAACAGCTCTGTGGGATGCTGAACAACTTCGGCTCCCCTGGAAAACAGAATTAAACCTCAGTTCATATATTCCACCTTTTAAGAAGGTCTTTTTTTGACCAAGACTCAGGAAACCACATGACACTGCCCTTTTTCCTGGCACCGGAGGCTGTGTCTGACACTACAGCTCGGTCTGGAAGCTGAATTCATTTGCTCCCCCCCCAAAACTTACAGAGCAGCCATCATTCACTGTAACATGTCATCCTAACAAGCTGTAAGGCAAAGATACTTCACATTTGAACCAACTGGTGGCAGTCAGTGAATAACATCTAGGTAACCAGAACACCCTTCATCATGAACCTGATACGTTTAACAGCTAATTAAATCTGTGTAGGGATTAGGCTTTACATTGTATAGTTTTATGGTAACAAAACCTGAGCTTCCTAAGATTACATTGACCAGCTCCTTATCTCTGATGCCGAGATGTTTATCAGCACCATATGTTATGAGCTCCTGCTATGTTTCCCGATGACCTTCTGGGACTTAATCAGCCCGAATGTCAGGGGTTGAGGAGCTGAGGACATATATTATGACACAGAATGCAACGCTCAGCCAGGCAGAATGAAAATCCAGGGCTGAAGTCCAAAGAAAAGGTCTTTGTTGGTTAACTTCTGTCCCTAATAAATTTGTCAATTAGGAAGAACAAACGTTAACTTTGTTTTCCTTGCCCTTGCTGTTGCTTTGTGAGGTCCCATACTGCGAGGTAACACAGGGTGTGTACTCAAGTATCAGTGATGAGGGGAAACCTCAAATGATTCATGGTTTGGGAATGTTTTATATAAAAATAGCAAATTCTAGCTTAATATCTGGAGGCTATAGATGCTACCCAACTCTGTTTTCCTGCCTTAGAACATCAAAAAGAGATGCAACTAGCAGGAAATTTTTGTCCCCAATTTCAACGGCTCTGTGATTGTAGTCTTTTTTAGTCACACATTGCTTTTAGAATTAACGAGCACTCCATCCCAAAAGTCCCCAGGCATGCTGCTTGGGGACGATCACATCAGAAGAAGACATGGAGGATCATCATAACACTTTCAGTTGAATATTTTTATGCTTGTGTGAAATACAGTTGCTTGTGACTGGAGATGCGTTAATAAGAAAAGCTTAGGCAAGGACTGGATTTTCCATGCAAAGAATGAGATACATTTTACAGTGTCTTTTGCAGGGAGAAGGACCTAGCTACCATGCTCCAATGCCCCTGCATTCTTCAGATRGGCTGTGTTTACATTGGTAAGAGCTGACATGAGCCATCTTCAAGCCCCAAAACTGCCTATTTCAGGCATGGCTCTGCTCGATTCCCCACATCCAAACCCACCAGCAATTCCAGTTCATTTTGGCAGTTCTTCTGAACAGGAGGGGTCAACCCCATCACTACTTCTCCCCACTCCTACCCAGCTGCTCACAGTGATATGTTTGGATCCCTAATCTCGAGTGTCCCTTCTGTTTGCAGCTCATTGGGCTCAAATCCAGGCTGGAATCTCCCACACATTTCATGGATAAGGATGCTGATCCACATGCTGATGCTTCACTGCATGGCTGCAGAATGGAGATAAAGCCAGGACTGGTTTGTGAGGCATTTGCAAATCTGTGCACTATATGTCTGTCGTTTCATTGAAAATATCCTTTTTGGAATTTAAAACGTCTACCAAGACACATGTGGCCTGACTGGGGTTTAGCTGAACGTGCTGTATTCAGAGTACAACAAAAAGTCCAGGTGTTTTAAAGGACGTAATGGCCATGGTCTAAGAAAAGAATTGTGCTACTGGGAGCCAAATATATGAACACATTTATAGAAGCTTTGCTTGCTCCTGAAACTGAATGTATGTAGTTTTGTTTTTTTTTTTTAAAAGAAGCTAATTTCCTCTCCTAAAGCAGGTGTGCACTAGTTCCCACATTTTACAAGCATCTTCAAAATGATTTGGACCCACAAGACAGTTTCAGTGACTGACAAGGATTGTAAATGAGAAAACTCATGAGCTGAAATGGCTCTATTGCAACTTCCATCAGTCTGCATTATGATGGATGTTTTAGAGGTACTACAAACACACAGGGAAGCATCTGACTATGTGTATGTACGTGGCACATACCGTGTGTTACACCAAGCTGGAGAGGAAACAAAACTACAATATTTAGATGTCTAAATTGAACATCCCAAACCTTGGGGAGCTCCAGATCTAGGGTAGATGGACATCAGTGACAGATCTCCATCTCCACCTCTCTGCCAGGACTCTCCAACATGATGGCAGGGTACCCATCAAGCTTCTGCCAGTGTCTGTATTTTATGTCCATCGTATAATACATAGAAGAACATTTTCATTAAAGATATTGAAAAATATTGGGGAGGGGGGTGTTAAAGAAGGTAGCATTGTCTGTTAGGCATATTCTACTGGCTAGACTCTTGCCTGGGAAGCAAGGTAAGTGTCAAATATATACATGAAAATACAAGTCCTTCCTAGAAGCCCTTACAGCAGATCTAGGAAGCCTCTCCCTTATTTTTCTACCTGACCTCCCAGCTCCTGCCTTCCTGGCTGTAAAATGCTTTAAATTCAGGGAGAGGAATGAATGAAGAAACATTCAACGCTTGACACCCCACAGCCTTGTAGTTGGGGCATGCACTTAGTGTGTAGAAGGTATTAGTCCCATATTCAGCCTGAGGAGAGTTTAGCAGTGAGATGTCCCACTTTCTAAACAAGTGCTTTCACTATGCAGTAGCCTATGAAGGTCTCATTTTAAACTGCAATAAAGAGAAGTGAATTAAAGTCTGAACTTTGTGGTTTAACTTCCCTTGCACTTTTTTAGCGTAAGCTGTTACGATTCTTTGAGTCCTGACACCCCAACGGTGGCCAGCCTTGCACGGAGAATGATGGCGTACACAGTGCAGAAGAGAAGGTCAAAAAGCAGACAACAGAGTGAAAAGGTGGGAGCTTTAAGTACAGATTTAAAATAAAGGAAGATGTTGCTACACAAGAGCAGGGACAACATTTCAGCTATAAGTGGTGAGATGGAAGAAACACAAGTGGGAAAAGATGAATAAGGCTTTAAGGGAAACTGCTACTCCCCAAGCAAAAGCCACAATACAATTAGATCAACCATTCCCTAACTGAACATAATAAACTCTTTCAGAGGCGATTCAGTCTGTACAAGGCAGTCTATTCCTCTGACCACTCCTCTGAAGTCACTTATGGCCAACTACTAAAAACCACTGAAGTTTCTTTACTACAGGCACCCACAGAAATGTTCATAGACCTGTACAATGGTATAACTAGATTCATTAACTGGCACTTGATAAACTTCCCTGTCAATAGACAGGATATAAGAAAATACATGCAAGAAAAGCAAACAGATCTACTCATAGCCCCYACCTCTAAATTTCCAGTCCCTTTTAATAAAGTGAAAAGTTTTAGCTATTAAAATTTTTGTGACCCTTGTAATGCTACAGAACACCGATACAAAATGTGAATAGTACAATATCCCTTATATAATATATATATTTATATTTTAATATATTACATTTATTTCTACATAAAGAGGCTATAAATACTGTATATGCCTTATATTCATGGTTCCCAGCATTTGACATTATAGTAAGTACAAACAAAAAAAAACCATTATAAAAATACAAAAAAGAACTCAGTAGAAATAGCTTTACATTTTAAAATCTTGTAGCCTGCATTGTGTCTATCAATAGAGCTCTGGGACTACAAGAGCACAGGTAAGAAGTTGTCCAACAATTAGTCACAATCTCACCACTTGGAGAAGATCAGAGCTGCCATGAAACCAGTCACAGATTGGTTAAGATCTCTGCCAGTGCAAACCAAGATCTCTGCCAGTGCAAACAGACCTGGAGTTTGCAAAGTGAAGAAGTCAGACCTACATCTGAGGGAGGGGGGATGAGATGAGAAGGTAGGGTGCCCTTAGGATACCCCATCAGGACCACAGGGCTCCCCACAGTCCTAAGGTAGATTACATTGCCCTTTCTACCTGTTGTAGAGGCTGGCCCAGTGGTGATTCAAAGTGGGGGGCATTTTCTGCAGCCATTTCAGGCTAGCTCAGAAGCAGGTAGGTGCCTGGCATGGGCCAAGGGTGCCAGGGAGGACGAGGGGCAGAGCCACCCCGAGGCCACCCCCAGAGGGGATGCATACCCCTGGCACCCATGTCCCATCTCTTGGCTCAACACTCTGCCTCCTCCCTACTAACCAACCTCGCCAGGCAAGTCTTCCAAGGAAATGCAGCTCATGAGGTCTGGTACAGCAACTTTTTTTCTCCGCCAAGGATAGAGACCATCGCCCCCACCTATATTTAGCCCAGCCTATGTTTAGTCTCAGGCCATCGGTGAGTGCCAGAGCCTTGAGCTGGAGGTTCCTTTTTTTGTTTGTGGAGGTGCAAGCAAGGGATAACTCTGAGAAACAAGAAGCCAGTGCCGTGCTGTTTCCTTCCTGTAGTCCAGCCGCAAGGGGAAAAACAAAAAAAAAAGAAAAAAAAAGAGCAGGGCTGTGCCATTATTTCGTACAAGTAGAAACATTTAAGTTGAACGCTGTGCCGCTGCCTACATCGGGCAGACGCTCGGCATGTCACCGGGGTCCCAAAGGCCACCACGCTGCCTCTGCCATCGGGTTGGCACAGCACCCACACACCGCAGCCGCGGCTTTGGACCCTCAGCCGCCAGCGTCTCTCGGCGCTTTCCCGCAGCCTGGCATCGTGCAGTTTTGCTGCCAGATGCTTCTGCATCCTCTTCAGGAAAAACAAACGTCTTTTCTTAGTGTCATGGATGCCATCTTTCTATACATCAAACCTGAATACCACCAGTCCAGGCAAGGAAGGCACATCCCGGGGGGACCCAGAGCCACCGGCTTCGCCCTAGAGCGGTGGGGAGGCGAGTGGCGTGGCGCCTTCGTAGGCGAGCCCATGCACGCAGCAGAGCGGGGGCGAAGCCTCCCGGGCGCACAAGAGTTCAGTCTCCTCGCTGGAGCAGACGGTGGTGTCCATGTCATCCGAGTGGTACCCAGACTGGTACCCGCTCGTCTGGTTGGAGGCTTCAGACATGACGGACTCGTTACTCTTGCTGGGCACCAGCGTGCTGCAAAAAACAAGCAGAAACAGGACTGAGAGCGCTGTGGAGACTGTCTTCTGGAGGGCAGGTGGGCGATTCCTGCTGGCAGCTGCTTTCCATCACAGCAATAACCAAAGCAAAATGGTGCACTTAGCAAAACTGGCTTCAAGCCTTTTTAAACATGCACTTGATTATAAGGAGAGATCTTTTTATACGCCCTAACTTCACTAACGCATGAAAGAGATATTCAATTTTATGACGATACAAGGAGTTAGATTGCGACCGCAGATGAAATGGAGAGAAAACTTTGAGAGGCTTCACCCATTTCAGCTGTGGTGCAATCATAACTGCAGTATACCTTTGTTTGCTCTGAAGTTGTCCTGGAAAAAATAATTCCTGAGAAGCTCTCAGAGAGCATACGTGAGGTTTCAGCTCCATGAACGCCACTGTGCTTCCTGTGAACTGCACAATGAAACCCCTGTACAATGCTCTGAAAATACACCCAGGTACATCCTGAAAACTCAAGAGTCAGCTTTAGAAAAAAAGAAAGAAAAAGAAAAAAAAAAGAGCTCTTTGTCATTGCAGACAGGCCCTCACAAATACACTCAATTGTGTGCACCGGCTCAGTTCCTTCGAGGGGTGGTTGATGCTTTTGCAGCTGATAAATACAAGTCCTTTCTGCAGTGCTGGCTGATGYTTCCAACAGCTGCATTACCTCTCCTCTTCTGGTACCAAATGCGGATGACCAGGCATACAGTGCACAATTTTTCTCCGTGTTTTTAAAAATACAGTAAGAAAAGATTTTGTCTTCTAAAAAATTTTACAAACCAATCAGTCTTCTGACATACTGCAAGCAAAAGGTCATATTCAATCCTATGTGCAGCCTGAGCCTTACCTAAAGGGTATTTTCACTTGTTTATCGCTCTCTTCTAATGTCTTCAGCTCTTCAGATGCAAGAACCATCCCACTATCTGTCTGGTTTTCCTGCAAAGGTGTTAGAAAGGCATTAAATGGAAAGGKATAAAAAAACAAAAAAAAAACACAAAAAAAGACATCAACAGGAGGAAAAGACATACAAACAACAGACAAACTCACCTCCTGAACAACTTTTACAGTGGTTACCAATGGGACATCTTCAAATGTTTTCACACTCACAGGGCGGCTTTTTCTTTTGCTACCTTGTCGGTACTGACTGAAAAGAAAACAAAACAAAAAGTTTTGTGTCCACTATCCACAACTTGGCTGCAAACAGCACAATGATAYCAGAATCCTTTTATCTCTCTACAGAGAAGTTAATCCTTTTGTCAAAACATATTATGCAAACCTCAAAATATCCATTTATTGAAAAGGAYGAACAGCCTAGAAAGTGGCATGTTTCTGACCTTATGCTCCTGATAACCTTGATCTCTGAGCAAATTCTAAGAAATAGCTTTGAGAAAACAGCTGCTTTCCTCAGTTACACTGGAGGGCTTCACTTCCTGCAAGCTTCGCTTAGAAGTACAATAAACAGAGGAGCCTGGAGCACAGACTTGTGTCTCTTCCTTTGGACTGCACTTCTGAGACCCCTGGCTGGACCTAGGACAACAACAGCAGACTCAGCAGACTGCCGCCCTTAAACCATGGGGATCGGGACAGGGAGTGCTACATCAATCTTGAAGGCTCTTCTCCAAAAGAAGCCCTCYGGTCAGGATGACATCCATAAAAAATATTGGACAAAAAAATTAAATTGACTTTCATGGAGGTACTAATACAGCAAACAAAACAGCTACCCTCAGCTTTCTGTCTAAGTGGATACGGAATAAAATGGATGTTGTCCCAGTTAAGCAGGACCAGTTTATGTTCCTAACAGCTAACAAAGAAAAAGCCATGGAGTTAGAAGAGAAGCCTGCATCCACTTGAAGCGCAAAGCTGGAGGCAATTAAGAGCATCATTCATCCCATTTCCCAGCTTTGAGTCTAGCTATGCTGTGTCCTGCCTATCTCCAACAGGTATTTATTTAAACTGGTGAGGATTTTAGAAGTTCCCTGTGTAGCCTGCTCAGGTGCTCAATCACACTTCAGAATGTTTTTCAAATATTAAACCCAAGTATTTGCTGCAAATAAGATTTGTCTTATTGCTGGGGACACAGAATAATTAATTAGCATCCTCTTTCAAGCAACTTTTCATACACTGAAAGCTGTTACTATGTTCCCTCTTCATTTTCTCTTCCTAGACTTAACAAGATCAGTTCTTTCAAGATCTCTGCACTGACCATGTCTTCTGCTCCTGTTACTCTGCAATGGTATCTAATCCACTTCCCACCCAACCCTGCCAGGACCAAAAACATCTAATGGACAATCTAGTCCACTTACCCTCCTGGACAACCTGACCTCGAATCATAGAATCATAGAATCATAGAATCATTAAGGTTGGAAAAGACCTCTAAGATCACCGAGTCCAACCGTCAACCCAACACCACCATGCCCACTAAACCATGTCCCTAAGCACCTCATCTACACGTCTTTTAAATACTTCCAGGGATGGTGACTCCACCACTTCCCTAGGCAGCCTGTTCCAATGCTTAACCACTCTTTCAGTAAAGAAATTTTTCCTAATGTCCAATCTAAAAAGTGATGAAAAGTTCATTCCACAACTTGGCTTCTTAGTCTGAAAGCTCCCCGTGTGCTTGCATTTAATTGTCCACACAGGCACAGAACTGCATGGCCAGGACTACAGTTACCAGGGTGGTGAGGACTGGGAATCCCAGCCTCTTGAACTGAACRACTCCTCAGGTATGGAAGTCCTGTCTCTGTTCAGCCCAGACAAGAGTCAGCCTACAYGGGCTACAATGAATGAGATCCTCCTGGTTAAGCCAAGCTACTGTGCAAACAGGACCAGAAATAGTGCGCAGGCAGAGAGAGGCCGCACGTGGAGTCTGACTCCTGCCCGGTGGCGGTGAGGGCTCAGCTGACGTCCTGACAGTATTTCCTGACACGTGTTTGCATTTTATAATAGACTGTCCCATAAAAAAAGGGCCAAAAATGCCCTACAGGAAATCAAAATCCATCTTCCCTGCTATCCACCAAACCAATTATTCTCTCAAAAAAAAGGAAACTTGGATTGGTTTGACTTGATTTTTTTCTTGACAAATCCATGCTGGCCATTTTTAGTTACTTCATTTTTCTGCGGGCATTTACCATTATTTATCTGATCGTTTATTCCAGGATCATTCCTAGGATTCAAGTTAACCTGATTTCAGGGTTACTCCTTTTCTGTTTTTTCTAAAAACAGGCATTATCTTTACACTTCCTTAAATCTTCTTTACCTCACCTGTCTGTTCTTAATGACAATCTTTCAAGGTTCAGAAATTGCGTATCTATTTCCTAAGCCAAATATGGCAGATGTTAGGAGGTCCTGCTGATTTTAATTTACCTCAGCAATCTAACTATTCTTTAATATTCTCTGTGTTTTCCCTCTGCTTGCTTCTCCTCCTCCAGCTTTGATTTAGAGATYATATTTATCAGCCTCTCCTCATAGTTAGTACTTTTGTGAAGAYTGAAAAAGACATTACTGAACAGATCAATCTTTTCCACTACATGTATAGCAAGATCCATGCCTACAAAATCATTTTCAGCTACCAGAAGAATAAAGCCCCAAAACATGTCTGAAGCTCCCCACTTTGCCTCTCCCAGCATGGTTTCCACAAGTGCTTTCTCACAAACCCTGTCACCCTGTAAGGCAAGAGAAAAGAGGTTCAAAGTCTCTTTAAAAGGCTGATGGAGAGGTTTTACTTCTGTTCATAACAGGAAGTGGGGACCAGGAAAAGCCATATAGGAAGTATTAGAAGTGGAAAATAGGTGTGATGTTTTCAGTGTTAAATCACGCTTTTGTGTCTTTTAAATATTTATATTTTGGAATGCCCCACTACGAAAACATGGGGTTGAGAGTTCAGCTCTAGGACCATAAGTTCCACTGAAGTGCGAAATCCACTGCCTACCTAGTCTTTTCCAGGACCACATAAAAATGGGATCCTGCAGTACTCAAAATCATTGGGAACTTTGTTTGTCTTTGGTGGATATAATACAAGCAGCGAGGGAGAGGTCTCCACTTTGTGGAAACCACATAGAAACTGCCAGCAGAGTCCATCTCTGTGATGGTTGGATCCATCTSCTATCTTTCTCCTTCTTCTGAGATTGCAGCAAGCACCCCAGGGCTCCCAGCATCTAAGCGGCTGAATTTGATCTTGGGYAGCACTGGATGAGAAAATATCTTTCTCCTTTACATCCTGTGCCCAAGGTCCTCAAAATGTCCAACATAAGCCCTGCTTAATTGCATTACTACAAACTCCTTACCGGTGGAGTCACCTCTGCCACAATACCCAACAGCATCTACCACTATTGGTCCATCGTGGATGCCCCAGGAGCCCACCAGAAGCAAGCAGTAGACAAAATCCAGTGATGACACTATTTAGGTCACATTCCCCTTGGCTATCAATTCATGACCTATTTACCCACGTTTCACTTTAGGAGSGGAAATGCCAGGGAGGTTATTAATGACATATCTATTACCATTAATATTTTAGGCAGCTGCAATACAAGAGTGCRAACACAACTGAATTGGATCGATAAAACTTTGTATTTGTTCTGGTTCTTAAAAAATAAATAACAAATACTCTCGCGTTTTTTTTAATGAGAACACTAAATCTTGAAAGGGTAGCAAAAAAAAAAAAAAATTCCCTAGCATTTGGGGAGGTAGGAAACTAGTTTTTGCCTGCAAAACTCTACAGATTCATTCTTATCCCTATGGAGGAGGTTAAATACGGACCGGGCAGCTGAAGTCTCTTCCTTTCATTTTCCCTGCCCCCAGCATGAACAAAACCTGCCCAGAGGCCCCAGTAGGATGTCCACCATATAAAATACCTAATTCCTGCTGTGTTGTCATAATGGAATTTAGGATCACAGACTTCCTCTTCCTCCCTACAGGAAGCAGGTGAAGTTGGGAGAGAGAGACCCGAATCCTCTTCCATATTCAGCGATACTGACAAAGGAAGGACAACGTAGTCTTTACCATCCTGTAGAATGCAGTGAAAAAATACAAAAATTAAATAAGGCTACAGAGATACACCGACATAAACAGCTACACGCACGTACATGGAGAATGCAGCAGTCCAACAGAGCTACCTTGGTTGTTTTATTAAACTATGAGCATTATACCACCCTTGCAGGAGCACCTTCATTAAAAGAGGGAAACTTAGTAAGAGCACTGCCAAGTATTTTTCAATAAAAAAAAGAGATTTATATATGACATACCGTAACATAATGCATAAACTGAACTTTTTCTTGATGTCTTTGAAATAAAAARTTTAAATTTTAGTAATGTTTGAATTGCAATGACACAAAGAACATCACCCTGAGGGAAAAAAATAACCTTCAACTGAAAGCGCGATTGAGTTGTACTACAGCATATGAATCATAAAGCCTAAATTAAGTATAAGAAGTAAATGAAACAAAGAATGAGATGGAGATAGCAAAAAAGGAAGTTTTCTATCAATACTTTGGCATCTAACTTGATGTGAATAACAACAATAACATTTTTAAAAATTTCTTCCACTTGTTTACATTTCTGCTCTAAAGTATGAAAAGAAAAAATGCATCCTTCAGTACTGCATGCCTATTATTCTTATGTCCCATAAGAAATCATTTTGTAGATTCCCCCTTTTCTCTGCTTTTTTTGCATTTATCCCTTTTGGACTACAATATGACACATGTATAATTAGCTGTAAGTTCTCAGACAGTAAATCATGTTTTTCCTTTATAGTCACAGTAAACTACAGTTTATGACAAGAGAGTCTAAATCATTAGTAATCCAACCGTATTAGGTTATGGGCAAATACACATACAGTATGTTCTGAACATATAAGGAAACACGTTTTTTACTGTGAGGGTGACTGAGCACTGGCACAGGTTGCCCAGAGAGGCTGTAGAGTCTCCATCCTTGGAGATATCAAAAAAACATCTGGACGTGGTCCTGGGCAACCGGCTCTAGGTGCTTGAGCAGGGGGTTGGACCAATGACCTCCAGAGGTCCCTTCCAACTTCAGCCAGTCTATGATTCTGTGATACATAAGATTCAAGCTGCTCTGTAGGAAAGTGAACAAATTCTATCCTTTCTGAGTTTTGGTATGCACAGAAGACACGATACTTTGGAAGGACAGGTAATTCCCATCACTACCAATAGGTTGGAAAGGGAGAACTAGTCTAATAGGAGAGCACGTGGCAAAATCCAGCCTCCTTCATCTGAGTGCTCACATCTATTGCCCTGGCCTTGTCTACATTTGTGGTGCATGAAGAGGGAGCCACAAGATGGACAACCAGGAGGGAGGGAGGCCTGTGTACCCCACCTGGAAGCAGTGGGCTCTCTTACCACAACGCCTGTACATTGGACAAGTCTTAATATGCTTACTCGCATGGAGCTGCTGACAGGCAGTGAAATGCCTGTATCCTTGTCTTCCAGAAGAGTAATTAAAAACACTGCATCCCACATCCTCACATATGGTAAGATATCTATCTTCGGCATAGTAAGATCAACAGCAGCTACCTGCTGAAATGCCTCTGCAGTACGCAGAGAAATCGGCAGCAGAGCAGGGAATTGAGCCTGTGCCAACAACTCCTCAGCAGGACAGCTAAGTAACCACAGCAGTGGTGTCACGGGAAGCCCTTGCTGGCAGGGCAAGGTGGCTTTTGGTTACCACAACAGACCTCTGCAATCTTTCCCCCCGAGGTCATTCTTCTTTGCCAGTTGCCCCAACTGCCGGTCAGTAACAGGAGCGGTGGAAGAAGCCCAGGCTCCCTGACAGCTTCAGCAGACAGCACCCGGCCGTGGGATTTYGTGGTGGCTGGCAGGACAGGCAGGGTTCAGCTGGTGGTTTTAGCAACTAGAGGATACATTTCATGTACCTGACGGACGTTGGCTTGCAGTAAATTCCCCAGGTGCTCCACCAGCTCTGAAAAAGTTGGTCTCTGCTTAGGATCTCCGTGCCAGCAATCCAGCATTGTTTGGTACCTAGAAGGACAAAGCCCATTAAAATATCACCATAAAGAAAACAGCACCTATTGCTTGCTCAAGCACCTGCTATTATTGTGGGGTAAATGTGGGCAGCTGGAAGAACAGTTTCTCACATTTCTGGTGTGGTATAGTCTGGTGCTCTCATTCTTGTTCCTTCTTTCAGTCTTCTGCAAAATTCCTCATCAATTTTCACTCCAGGGTATGGCGACGCGCCTAAAATGAGAGCAACRGTAATTTTAATGCATTAGACTCTTAAATTCTGGGATTAATTTTCAAACAAGTAATTTGCTGTGGCCTGAGTTAATAAGGTAATTCAGTATATTTGGATGTGCAAACAATTTATATTTATGATGGCAACAGCAACTGATTGAGTAAATGAGGCACATAATCACATACTGAAATTGTATGAAGAAGCATTTCAAGTCCATGTTCCTACATTTACATTTTTAAGGAAATTTGAGTATTTTATTTTGATGGAGAAAATAAACAGGAAATTTTCAAGAAGTAAAAAAAACATGCTAAAGAGGATCCAAGAACACTTTGACTGTTTTCTTCAGACTCTGTTGTTTAAAATTTAAGATGGCTCAGTAAAATTAAAGTGACTCACCTAATGAAAATATTTCCCACAGCAGAACTCCAAAGGACCATACATCACTCTGAATGGTATATACTCTATCAAAAATGGTTTCTGGTGCCATCCACTTTAGGGGTAGTCGGGCCTGAAAGCATTTCCGTAAACAAAAAGGTATCACAGTTTAGCAAAACACTGAGTTTCCACAAACCCATTTAAGGGGGGAAAAAAAGGAGTCCTGACTTCATATTAATTCTTTCTCAAATAGAGAATCTGAAACTTACATCTCCTTTCCTGACGTAATCTGGGTCTTTGTAGATGTCTCGAGCCAAGCCAAAATCACAGATTTTGACGACGTTATTGTCTGACAAGAGGATATTACGAGCAGCCAGGTCCCTGTGGATGCACTGCAAAGAGAAGTAAACAACTTCATACGCTGCCTGTCGTCACAGCTCCAGCCATGGGGCTGATCTCTTTCACATATGTGCTCTCCTACCCTCAAAGGCCAGATAATTCTTAAAACCTTTTAAGAAAAAGAAACCTCAGCAACAACAGTTACTGGCTTTAAGTGCTTTTTTGATGGTCACAACTGATTTGGCTCAGGGAGACTTGTGTTCCCAAGTCCAAACATACATATGTTTATCCACTATGCAGAGAGGGCCTTTGAAGTTAGCTAATTAATTATCCTAAGAAGCTGACAGAAAACAGGTTCAGATCTGATTACCTTTAGATTTACTTAGGTTCACTCAAATCTGCGTACTGCACTCTGAAAAACATACCACACTACAACACCGATTTGATTCCAACACAAATTAATCTTGACTACAGACAGAGAAGTCCGTGCCTTTCCTATGCAGAATGACAGCTTAGCCAACAACCCAAAGACTTCAAAACTCAAGCCTCAATAGCTTGAAGTAAAAAAGCCAGGCTCTGAAAGTGGCTGCAGATTTGCTTCTAGTATGGCCTAGAAATACAGATCCTGGAAAGACATCCTTGTACATATACACACCAACCAGGATGTATAAAAGGTAGACAAATGTATGTTTTTAGAAAAGACTCTGAAGTCTGCTCTCAAACATGTAGCCTGCACTCTAGAGCAGTGTTATATTCCCTGCTTCTATTTCCTTTTCCCATTTCTAAGTATTTTTTGTTTCTATACAACTGCAGGCAGTTCCTCGCTCTTGCTGGAATTTACATCCTTTGAAACATGTACTATAGGTATTTAGGATCAAACCACTGAAAAGGCCAAAATGCAGGTGAGGTGCTATTGACTGCCAGGGTGTCTTTGGCAAGAGACTCTGCAAGGAGTCATCCATGAAGTTTCATAGGTGAGCATCGTCTCTCCTCACACTGCCCTTCCAATCCCACTGCACAAGTTACAGGCAACCTCCTCAGAGCAAACTCCTTTACTCTAGCTCCGGTTACCAGGGATTTGTCCCTAATTCTTTTAATCGTCCTCATAAGTCAGCTCCCCTCCTTCAACTACTTAATCATTCTTCCATGAATCGGTGACCCATAAACCTTATACAGATCACTAACATTTGTGTCAATAAATGCAAGGGCTATTTCACTCTGTAGTATTAATGATTCGGGTATGTCTTAGGGCAAAAAGAAAACGTTGCAGATGACTGCTAGTCCAAAGATGAACATGCTGTTTCCTTCTATAGACTTACAGCACTATTTCCTACAGTCAAATAAATAACATGCCACTCTTCCTGAGAAGTTCCTTACTTTGCGTGAAGCCAAAAACTCCATTCCCCTCGCCACCTGGAAGCTATAACAGATGAGGTCCTCCATGGTCAAAGGGTTCTTGCAAAGGTCTTCAGGACCACCTGCAAAGAATCAGATGACAGTCAAACATGCCCTTTGTCACTGATTTCACCCATAACTGCTTCTTAGGTAAAAGTCCATCTTAACCTTATGCCACATTGAACTGGAAGAGCAAACCGAGCCCTTTTTTGGCTGTATAATTATCACTAACAACCCTTTTTACACCAAACTAGTCCTGTGTAAAATAAACTTTGAGATGATGGGTTATACCCCAGGCCTCCTTGCTTATTTCCAGAGTTCCCACCAGTGGAAAGATTTGCGAAACAATCCCGAAAGAAAAACAACCAAAACTCAGCTCACAAGTTCGTAGGACAGGAAAGGCTTGCTGTGGTTTCAGCAGATGAATTTGGAAACCGATGAGAGGGAGGCCCCACCTAGTCCTCACAGGGGAAGAATATGCCATGGGGAGAAAGACTTGAATTTGGCAAAGCGCCCTGCTAATTTAGGGTAGAAGAAGCCTAACCTCATCCTCTAGTGACCTGGAGGAATCATGTACTCAAGTATCCAACAAAGATACCTAGGCATTTAGTTCCTGCTGAAATTAAAAACTCAATGACTTTGCTCAGCTCTTGATTTTAAGAAGAAATCTACCAAGAACTACAACACTGGTGGCTAAAATTCATCTCAAGGCCTGCTTTAGGTCTACCTACTTCTTACAACATCCCAGCTCAGAGGGTCAGTGGTTACACCAGAGAGGTCTGAAAAGGATTAAAACGGTGTGGAAATGCATAAAGTGCATGCCTGACATTACCTATTAAGATCGCATTGAAACCACAAGATTATCCTCCCTGTCAACATGTTTTTCTTTGCATTAAATGATTTTTAGCAGAAGTCGAGGTACAGGCAGTTGAGCTACGGCCTCCCTCCTGACCAGTCTGATCCCACCGCCTCCTGAAATCAGCGGTCTCTGAAACAAGTTGGCAGCACTGAGCGCTTCGTGCTGTCTCTGCCAAAGGAGAACACGGCAAATGCATCAGTGAAACCGCTGCAGAGGGTACGTGTATCCAGGGGAGGCTTTGAATGAGCGGGTAATTCAGGTTTCCTGTTCCTAACAGACCACCTGCGCAGAGGGAAGACAAATCAACTTCTCTGCTAATAAGCAGTGAAGCAGATGGCATTTCACGATATTTAACTTCTGGATAAACACTGAGGAAATTCAGTTAGCATCCTGGCGCATCCCTCTCTGCACTGCCTTCGGAGTTTGTGCTCTGCGATTTTCCTTGAAGACACTGGGACATTAAATAGACGGATCTCCAAAAGTCAGTGCACTAAAAACGCACCCTTTTCAGACAGGACATTACCTGGGATTGGGCTGAGGGGTTTGGGATGCTGAACTAGATGATCCATAGCTCCGGAACTTTGGTTATTCAGGAAATACCTCGCACACAGTTTTGAGGGAGCTTTGGAAATCACACGGTCCCCAATGTCCCTCATCAGCCCCCACCGACAACAGCTGTTTCAACACCAGGATAAGACATATCCTACCGTCCTCCTCTTCCACATCACTCAGGGACCGCTCCTCCACAAATCCAGAGCTTGCTGAGCTCTGGCTGCTTGTGATGCTGTCCAACCGTCGCTTCAGGTCGGCAGAGACATCACCAACATAGTTCTCCTTCCCCTGCCGAAACCTGGCACTTTTGGTCTAGAAATGTGAGGGGAGGGTGGGAGAAATCAGAAGCAGAAAGCATGCCAGAAGCTTCCTTGGGAGAGGCAACGACATTCCCACGGTCTGTGCCACAGGCACCTGTCGTGGTTTAACCCCAGCCAGCAACTAAACACCACGCAGCCGCTCGCTCACCCCCCCTGCTCCGGTGGGATGGGGGAGAGAATCAGGAGGGCATGAGTAGGAAAACTCGCGGGCTGAGATAAAAACAGTTTAATAATTGAAATAAAACAAAGTAGAACAGTAATAATAACAGTGATAACAACAACAACAATAGAATATACAAAGCAGGCGATGCACAATGCAACTGCTCACCACCCACCGAACCAATGCGTCGCCCGATACGCAAGAGCCCGTCCCATGATGCCAGCGCCCCCCCAACACTCAGTTTTTATACTGAGCATGACGTTGCATGGTATGGAATACCCCATYGGCCAGCTGGGTCAAACACCCCAGCTATGCTCCCCCCGCCAGCTTCCCATGCACCTGGCAGGGCATGGGAGGCTGAAAAGTGCCTGGTGCAAGCACCACCCAGCAACACCCAGAACATCAATGGGCCATCAACGCTCCTATTATACCAAACCCAAAACACAGCACTGCCCCCCCCAGCTACTGGGAAGAAAGTTAACTCTGTCCCAGCTGGAACCAGGACAGCACCTCTGAAGGCAGGGAGGGCAGCCCAGCACTGGCACGATCAGCCGCTCGGCTCCAAGCCAGCTCTGGTTGGGGCACTAGGCTGGTGCAGTGACAGCGCCRGCAAACCCCAACCCATGGCCATGCAGGGTCACCAGCTCAAGCACCCTCTGCCACTCCACAGCATGGCTTCAACCTGCTCCCGTGTCCTCCCAGCCGYCCCCCATCAACATATCCACATGCTTGGGAATAAATGCACGCTGACGAGCTGGCCTTCTCAGCTCCCTGGTGCCCACCACTTGTGAAGCACGTGTGGATGCTGCCGGACCCCCTCTCATACTCTTGACCCTCACCGTACTGCTATGGCTTTACCTCCTGCTGCTGCAAAGACCCTTCTGCTAAACCTCTACCTTGGCCAAAACCCTAGCAGCCCTCAAAATCTGATTTATTTCCTTCTTCCCCTAAGCYACTGAATACCTCTAGGGAGGATGCCAGCCCCGCAGGCTTCCTCCACCATGTTTCCATTTTCTCCTGCTTCAGTTTGGTGACTTTTCTGCCCTGGCAGGGCTGKTTTTTTCCATTGCCGATTCCCATCCCCACCGCTTGTGTAAGCAAGGGTCAGCACCCTTGTGAAACCCTGCCTCTTCCTTCAAGGCCTCTCAGATATTTGTTTATCCTTTTTACCTCACAAGAGGATGCAGCGAGTTGCCTTTGCCAATATAAAATAGTAAACAATGACTCCAAGGATAAAGAAAAATAACCCCCTGGAGAACTGACAAGCAGTTTGAAGAAGCTCTTATCTAAACACGGCAGCTGCAGGAAGACTGAAGTTCAGGTCTACCAGCGTGGCAGAGCACAGCCCAGGGGCCTCCCTCCCAGCTGTGGGTAAAAAGAGTAGGGTCCCGAGCATGATGCTCAGTGCTGAGTGCCCTCAGCCATGCTCTTCATCCGGCAATCTGACCCTCGGAGGGGATGGATCCTCCTAACCCTCTCCAGAAATCAGACCCCCTCACAGAGGCRACCAGAAATGACTTTGAAAATGCCAATCTCCATGCCCACTCTCCTTTCAAACCAGGGTGCAAAGAGGGGCTGTTGTGATGGGAACTTGCCTTTGCAAAGGACTCGGGAGGTGAAAAGCTGAAYGTAAACTCATGAGATACATCACTTACTTACACAAAATGATTAACAGCAAAAAAATGTATAGCCTCGTTCAGCAATGAGCCAAGGGGATAGCAGAAAGGATAATCATGTGACAGAAGGTACCTACGGGTATCTGATGGATATATACACTAAGCAGGGAGTGCAGTTATTTAAGGTGGTCCGGAGCTTAACTAAGAAAGGAAAAAATTCAGGCTGATAATCAGAAAAAACTTCCTGACAGATACGGCCAAGTGTAGAATAACCTGCCAAGGGAAATAGTGGAAGCCCAGTTCCTTTGCACATTTTAAGCTAACAATAACAAAAGAGCTACATTGCAGGGGCCAGGGGAAAGACTAGATGACCTCTGATGTCTTTGCCATCTCTCATTCCCATGAGAAGTACTAGATATTCAGCGTCCCCAAGGATTGCCACTACAGTCAGCACTAGAAACAGAAACATCACGTGTGGAAAAAACCCACCAAATCAAACATTATGCTGTTAACCTTGACTCCTTACCTTGTACGGGACAAATTCACTCCTCTTGCTCCGTAGGTAAGCTGACAGATTTCCAAACTTGCAATATTCCACGATCACCATGAGTGGGCCTGTACAACACATAAAGCAATTCCTTAGAAAGACCATTTATATCCCACCTTATCTCAGAGCATAATTTGTGGCTAGAAATACATACATTTCAAAAAGCATTCTACTACCCCAAGGTTTTTAAAAATACCAGTAATAAAAAAAAAAATCTAATCAAAGCAGGGAAATGATTCCTTTCCTGCTGTGTAAGGAAGGAAAAGAGAGCACATACTTTTGAAAATCACAGGCCTGTTTCATATGTGAAAATGTATAGAGCTGTGCTTATACTTAAAGTGCCAATAACTGCCTATGCCAATTGACATTGTAAGCATGCAACATACATATCTGAATGAACTTCAGTGCAATTAACCATTCATCTGCAATAAAGTACATACATGATTATCCACGCATTTTTGTGCGGGCAGTTTAAGTCCTAAAAACTTAAAACAGGAATCTCGGTTTCAGACATACATGCCTTATTATACAGTCCAAATGTGGTATTTCATGCTCAAATTGCTTCATATAGGCATATGCTACAATGATAAATTTCCATCCCAGGTTCCAGATACTGGCCATGTCTATTTTATTATGGAATAAACAAGGAAAGAAATGTTTCCTTCAACTACTGCACTTCTGTCATGGAACTTTACAAATTAAATTCTGATCCACTGTAAACCAACAAGTCAGCTTCCCTGAAAAATTATTACTGAGTTACTTTACACTGAATTTCTTCCAAATTAGCGTGCAGTGCTGGATTTGTTAAACGAAACATCTGTCCCCGATTACAAAGTAAAATAGGTTCATCCACCCAGAGCTGGACTCCAAATTGCAATCTCCCCTCCTACACACACACAGAGGCACCCACAGCCCACCCAAGCCAGGGAGGGAAGTCACAGCTTGCAATTGCACTGTAGCCGGTGACAAGAATAAGACCAACTTGTTAAATCTGGTACTAGACTCAGGCCCAAAGTCTGTTACATGTGGGGTGTCCTCTATAAAAGTGGATCTGAGGTACAGAAAAGCTGTGATAGAACAACTAAGGGATGGAGCTGGATGTAGAACTCAGGGCTTCTGAGCCCTTATTCCACCTCTGGACCCACTCACTCTTACCAGAATTTCTTTTTAAAAAAAGACGACAATTTCCTCCAGATCTTAATTTTGAAACTCAATTTTCTATGCAGCAGAAATGGCAGAAATAGAGTTTTCATTAGCACATTTCCACCCACTGAGAAGTTACTCACCTCCTGGCTTTGTGCAGGCTCCAAGTAAATTGACAACGTTGAGATGGTGGCCAATATGAATGAGGATCTTCAGCTCTGACATAAGTGCTCTGTGCTCACTATGGGTTGCACCCTCTGCAGAGGTAAAACAACACAGATCAGGAGCATCACAGACAGAAAGGTTTTCCCCTCCTCTGCGTCCTCTTCTGTTATTTTTCCAGCCCATCTAGTGAGAAGTCTTGTTGGTTGGTAGCCTRGATCAGCGATGCTGCCGGACACTGATGAAAGCTAGGCACGTGCATGACAGGGTTGGTTTTGCTCTGCTTTTAAACATTTTCTGAAGTTTGCCAAGCGCAGTACATCAGAACAGGGACACAAACAATCCAGATTAGCAAACATCTTTTTTCCTACAGACCTTTTGAGCAGTTTGTACTCTGCCGTTTGACTCTCCCAGCCAAGAAGAGCTGGAAATGTTGTCCCATAGCCTTTTCTGGGGTCCACGCTAAGGGTCCAATGGGTCCACRGACTGGGGGAGATAGGGCCAGGGCCAAACATACCTGACCCTGCAGCCTCGCCAAAAGCCTGGAGATGCGGCTGGTGCCCTCATCCCACAGGGATAGAAGGGGAAGAGGAAAGAGCTGAAGCAGTGGGGAGAGAGGGGTGGAGGAGGCAGCTCTCTGCAGGCTGCCTGAGCACTAAGAAGCTGGAGGGACAGGGCTTTCTAATTTTTATTGTCACTACTGCACACTCATCCCATTGCAATGTGTCTGCAACAGGTCTTGCTGTGCTTGCAGCTGCTCACACTGTACTGTCAGAAATCCCCGAGCTTTCCCACCCTTCCTCCAGTACACCACAGGGTGGGATACAGCCCCTGGCTACTGGGAGCCCCATTTTGCTGCCCCAGCTATGTCCTCCTCAGGAACAGTGCGTCTGGGAACCGCAGCTTTCAACTTTCCTGTGGTGAATGTGAGGCACTATAATATGATTTAAAGTGAGGAGAAAGCTGTTCAAAACTATTACTCATTTTGGAGCGTGCCTAAGCCATTGTCTGAGACTTGCAGAAAGCTCCCTACCAGGCTGCGTAAGGCAAAAATGGACACGTGCAAATTGCTTGCAGGAGCAAGTTTACATTCTGAACCYGAGTAGATCTATAAAGCAATGGCTAAGAAACCACAATCGCATTGCTCCAATTATCGATGAGGTAAAGGCATGTACTTTCCTTAATCATTGCTTCATGACACCAACTGTTAAGCTAAACTTGTATACACCATTGGTATGAACATTTTGATTTTTTTCTGTCTACTGGTTATAGTATTGGCAATTACCCTTACATTGTGTATTCAAGGTGAAGTTTTAGTCATCATTTTTACCTTTAAGCATTTTGACTGCCACTGTTTTGCAGGTAGCAGTTTTGTCGATCCCAAACGCATCTGCTTCTATGACCTGGCCAAAAGCTCCACGCCCAAGAGGTTTACCTTGAAGTGAGAAGATGAACATACTCCGATTTATTTGACTGGCACAGTGGGCAAAAGATGCAGAAACTTTAGCAACTCTAAACTGAATTTATGTATATCAGAAATTAACAGAAGGCTGATAATGGGGAGAGGATGTGTTATATCCTATGGGACCACAGAGCCCACCGGGGGGTCCTGCATCAGGGCAGCCCCATGGCAAGCCAGAACCTGAAACACCCCCAGCACAGGGCTGGCTGCAGTATCACTAAATGGCTCATGCAATGAAGACACACCTAGCTTTAGCCGGTCTCTGGGAAACTCCCACTTGCTGGCATCGTACGGGAGCCGTTCACAGTGCTCGTCTATAGGGACTTCATCAGGATCCATGATGATAGACAAGTAGCCAGTCTTCATGTCCCCTCCATTGGCCTGGAAAATGGTATTAGTTGTAGTTGCACAGACTTTTTGCTGGTGATGTGCAGGCAAAGTGACATTTTCTCACTTTGTGGTGTTCCACTGTTTCCCAGAAATGCCAGGCTACTATTTCCCTACGCCATGTCATCATGAGTGTGATCGTTGTTAATTACTTGCACTTTTTTTTTTAATAAACAAAACCAGCTGAAACATTTTTTCTCTTGTGAGGGCCTGCTCAATTAAAAACAAATTTCTGTGCCCCCAGTTCCAGGCAAGAATGTTACGGCATGGAGAGAAAAAAYGTGTCTGTTGATTTAAGAACAATGAAAAGAAATGACACAAAAGGCCTCAAGTCAGCTCTCATTTGTCATGCAAGACCAGTGCTGATAGGACAGTATGAGAATTTTTTCATTACCCGCTTAACGGTCCGGAGGATGATTACAAGAAGCAACCAGAAGAACATGGCAATCACTGCAGTGCCAACGAGGATAATGAGCTCCAGATTTGTTTTCTCTTCAGCGCCTGGGAAGAAATAAATGAATATCTGAGTGATAGTTGGAAGCGTATTGGGTTTGTTCGTTCATTAAAGTAGAGAATGGAGGTCCTTGTTCTGAAGGTTCGTTTTAAAAGTACACCATGGAGCAAGGAAACGAAAGCAAAACAAAACAAAAAGCTTGGGTTTTTATGTTGGAATATTATGCTTAGTTTTGTGCTGTTTTACACACCACCCAATTTCTTAGCATCAGCTTTGTTCCAAGGACAGTATCTGGACCTTTGGCAAATATAAAGAAGTAAAATCTCACATTTTAAAAAGGAATCATTGTTTTAGAACACTCAAAATGAATGATCCTTTCTCCAGAAACCAAAAAAAACCCATCATATAGTAAATAAAGTGCTGTGAGAATGACCCAGAGGACAATCTCTCTCTTGTCTCTTTACATGCTTCAGCTGGGGCATGAAAAAATGCAGTTCTACAAGAACACATGAAAATAAGGTCTTATTTACAACATCCCTTTTCCTGTAAAATAGTCTCCAGCAGACACCACTTGAACATCTATTGATGCACAGGAGCAGCTCTCTTCTTCAGCTCCCTTTCGCCACATCATGCTCCTGTATTTCATCCCTTGCACCATACAGATTTTCCTATACAGTAGCACACTCCTTTGCATGACCCCAGTGAGATGCACTATAAATTTCTTGGAGTGAAACAATATGTCCTACACAGATTTCCAACTTTTACAGACATGCCCCAGCCATATTTACCACATCAGCTGAAATCTACATTGATGTCAGCTGCAGATAATTTCCACCCCATGTAAACATATTGCCCAACATCTTAATATCCTAATGGGACCTGTAAGAATAACAGGATGCTGCTTTAATTACCTTAACGGAACAGATTGGACAATCACCCTGACTTATAAGACAGGTTTGTGAAAGATTCAGTGACTAAATTTTGCAAATGTACTAATATCAAGGGCAAGGAGCTTTTAGTTCAAGGCTTCTCATTGCAACTCTTGGTGGAAAGTCCATCATGGTTCCAGCTACTCAGACTGCAGACTAACCTCCTGTTAGGATTTATTGTTTATTATTGCGAATTGCATTTTGGTGTGCCACAACAGGACTGGAACAAGTGAGAGACAGGTCTCACAAATGCTACTTTCAGAGCTTGGTGGACTAAGGCTGGAGTCCCCTAACCCAAAACCGCTACCTGTTCCTATCACTGAAATGGGACAGCAATCACAACAGACTGCACAAAGTCTTCACTCTGTTTTTCTTAGATGCTGTGACAGCAATGACATAGTTTAAAAAGTTACAACTGTTAAAAAACATAGTATGACAATTACATTACTAAGACAACAGAGATGCCCCAGGATATCTGCAGGTTTAGGTAGGCTCTTTTGCATAGCTTTGCATGTAATATAGACTGGCAGAGTTTTCTTTGCAACCACAAGTAAGATAGATTCAGCTTTTGTTGAAAAGCACTAAACAACATTATGGAGAAGAAAGTGTCAGCCTCAACAGCTGGGATTACGATGGCTATGACAGCACCCAATTTGAGCTTGACAGGAACGGTCAGAACTTTTCACAAATCTGATGGTGTATTTTCAGACCTCCGATCAGGATAGCCAGTAGATTTTCCTTTTAGTGATTATGAAGATTTCATGCATAATGGGGAAAGAAGCTAACACTGACCTTCCACTGAAAAAAAAGCCGCTGCTTTTCTGCATCCGAGGACGTTGCAGGCAAGGCAGGTATATAGCCCTCCATCTTCTTTCCTCACTCGACGTATGGTTAGTGTTTTGTTTCCATCTTTCAAAACAATACCTGGAAAAAATAATGATTCTTTGTTCTGCTGTTTTTATGCCACTTTGTGTTAAAAATTCAAAATGAAACTTTTCATGGTGAAAATCAGCAGGGCATCCCATGAAAAAAAGCCCTTAAGTGATAGAAAATTATAGCAAAGGAGCAATCCTCACCTGAATCTTCAACAAGGGTTTCATTATTTTTAAACCACATGATGTTTGGAGGAGGAATGCCATTCGCTGTGCATGACACTTCTATGGTTTCACCAATGTTTGTTGTTTGATTTTCCAGATTTCCTGTGAGTGTGGGTGCCATGGGCTCTGTTGGTTCAAAAATACGGCAAAATTACTGACCATTAAAGAAAACATCCATTTCTGCAGTAATAGCACTTGATGACACTCTACACGCTTGGCCCAGTAACAAAGTCTCAAATCCTTTTATAACACCAACAGCCACAGGATTCATGTTAAGATCATAGTTAAACTCCCACATGACATGAAAAAATTATAATAGCCAAGAAAATTTTAACAGTGTTGATGTAACCTGCTTTAGATGGTTTCATTTGTAACTGCTCAGGCTGCTGAGGGAAGAGGGAATAGGTGAGAAATTGCTTCCCTCACATTTCTATTTCCAGGGTCATTACGAGAAGTCTGATACTGCTGGTCCATCAAACGTCCATTCAGGAGAGCCCATGAACATGTGTAGATATTTTCCTGAATCTGCCTAATCCGCCTGGACATCTAGGTCCCAAAGCAAAGCCCTCACTATTTGTGTGAAAAGCTGATTGACTATCAGCTTGCATAGCTTGCGCCTGAATACCAGCATCACTTTGTGACAGTTTTAAATTATAGACACTACTTCAAACGCAAGAGTCAGTGACACAAAGCAGTATCATTAATGCTATGAATACACACATGCGTATACAGCTAGAGGGAAAAACATGTTTTGAAAACTAAAATTGAGAAGTTATTGAGCTAAACACATGCCATTATTTGTGCAAAAGCCAAACTCAGCTCCTTGCACAGCACAGTGGCTCGGTCAGTGTTTCCTCACTGGTACTGATGAAATAGTAAGTCCCTGCTGCCCAGACAAGACCCAGACCTGCACGTTACAACAAATGGTCTAAATCTATTTAACAAATTGAGTGCACCATTAAGCCAACACACGCAAGGCCTGAAGATACCAAAAACTGACACTACTGCAGTTATCTTCATACACAACCACCCACTTTGGTTCACAGTAAGAGATCTGTACCTTGAACAGTGAGGTGCTTCACCAGGCAGTGCTGTGTTTTAGCCTTTTTGTCCTGAGCAATGCAAACATAGTCTCCTCCATCCTGGAGGGAGATGTTACGGAGGATGAGCTCTAAGGTGACATTTTCACCATTGGTATTCGAAACTGTTGCATTCAGCTTCTGGAGAGCATTGAGGTTCTTGCAGACGGGCATGGGCAGCCCTCCAAAGGGAGTCTGCGAAGCGTGAGCACTGAGTTTGTACCACGACAGCTTCTCAAAGGTGAATTTGTCTGCTGTGCATTGCAAGGACATGTTATCCTTCTCTGTGACCTGATTCCGAGGCTGGAGATTAATTTCAAGACCCCCTGCAAGTTAAAAAAATAAAAGAAATTCCTATTAGGTTGCACATTTTGTTGCCAACAGTAACTTGAAAAAGCTATTTTACAAATATAGCCTTATCCGCATCTTGCCCAGTTGTAAATAAGGAAAAAAACCACTGAAAAATCAATTGGTCATTTATGTAAAGAGTACAATCTATCTCATTAAAAACAATACATTTAAAATGGATCAAAGAAAAGCCTGTGTAATGAATATAGTTCCTCTTACTGTAGAAACTTCTGGCAACCTAAGATGATTCTTAGAGTTCAGATTTAGATTTGGATTAAAATATTATTTCAGCATGCGAATATGGGGACTGATTTTCAAGAAGACAGAAGGTCTTTGCCACTGTTTTTGAAAATGTTAAGTTTTAGCTTTTACAGTATGTCTTTACTCGTTTTGTGACACTACCATAATTTCTCTGTAGCTCTTTCAAGCGACTGCAAAAGCCCAATAGCAATCACTCTCGGGACAACAGTGACCATTCTGCATCATTTTCATGGGACTGCCACTCCATTGATGTCAGCAGAACTAACCACTTGGCTGAAGTTAGGTGGTGACTTTAAAGGCTGCATTAGGAAAACCTTAGGAAAACCTAAATTCCTAAAGAATGAAAGGATTTTGTAAAGGACAGGAATCAGACAACAACGTTGAAACACCTATCATTAGCGAAATGGGTGAAATAAATAACATTAATTTAACACAGCTGTCCTCAACAGGGTATACTTACTGGTCACATGAAAGGAGATAACTCTCTCACTTGACCCAGCTCTGTTTGTAGCCATACATCTATACAAAGCAGATACATTCGCTGCTTGAATCACGAGGGTGCTCACGGTCTACAAAAGAACAATTGAGCAATTTCATACTGCATCAGTGCTGAAGTACGTACGTGAGCCCAACCACCTCAACAGCTCAGCAAAGTGCTCTGCAGATATCTGCACAACCAAAAATCCCTCCACAGCACAAATCCATGGCACAGCAGGAGCACAGTCCCCTCCTGACGTTTACATTTTTTTCCTTAAGTCCGTAACAATCAGGCAAAAGAAAACAAGAAAAAGCAGCCTGCCAGAAGGCAGACTTCAGTATATGTGGTAATAAATGCTGCACCCACAACTTTTTCTACTCTTCAGTCTCTCCAGCTTCTCCCTATTACAGTTAATTGGCAAGATTAACTCACCTAACTTCAGACCACTAAAAGGTAAGCACTGAAATCTAAGTAAGTTATGTTCCTCAGTGGAGACTCACTTTGGGTCAGTGTCTAAAGGACCTGAAAGTGTCTACCTCTGCCCACTGGCTTCAGCAGAAGCTTGCATGACTAGCTGCGAGTGGAGGCCCAAGTTTAACGTTAGGTGAAAAGAGTCTCATCTCTAGTGATATATTTCCAGGTATGTGGACTGCTGAACAGRGCTAATCATCCCCAACCAACAGAAAAGAAAATCTGCTCACCTTTGTTTTCCCGGCAATAGTAACGACTCGGTGCTTAATTTCAACCTGATTCCCACCCTTTCTCTCCGAGATCACTTTCCATTTCCTGCATGCATACGGATTGGCTCCTGAGCGAACTTTCCTGAGATATAAGTAGAGACATATGCATTAGATAAGACGAATATTCGCCCTTCAAGAGAGTGGTTTTGTGTTCTTTTCATAATATGCAGATATTTATCTATAAATCAGATGCATCACTGGCCACAGCCTGCATCTAGGAGGGAAGAGTATGTTTCTGGAAACATTTCTATTAAATTGCACCCTTTAACCTTCTGAGACCTTTGTGCTCTGTAAAATAAGAAACCCCCAAGCTGAAAGGTGAATTTCCTAATTAATCTGCCTGTGTCAGCTCAATCAGGATGCTTAGAGGGAAGCAGCTATTCTGGGAACAAACCTCCATTCATAAATGGATGATTCAAGTTAATTTAGTTCAAAGGAAGACAGAGAGACATAGAAATCACTGAACTCCCTACAAGAATTTCTTAAGGACAGTAGCCATTGTGTAGGAAGCAACCAGGCACCAAAGGAAGAAACTAGTGGAAATCATTTTAAAAACAACAACAGGAAAGACAGGAAAGAAGAATGCTTTTTTTTTCCTGGCCTTTTTTTTTTTAAAAAAAGGAAATCTGGGCTTATGGCAGGCCCAGATAAGGGAAGCTGCGTGAATCTCCGTCAGGCACTCTCTCTATCATTCCCCAACATCAATCAGTGCACTTCCTCCGAGATACACTTTCACACAGATAAAGAGCACCGTCACACTCAGCACTTGAGCGTAAGAAAAAAAAACACCACCAAGATCCGTAATTAGCATAAACAGCAAATTTCCTCTGTTTGGGATGGAGCTTTGGGCCTGCATCCCATGGGGAGATCTGAGGGGAGGGCATGCAGATAGCTGTATTTGAAACCCCGCGCAAGCCAAGATGCTCTTCAAGAAGGCATGACGGCAACATGCAGCACTGCTGGATCCTCGGCGTGGGTGGCCCTTGCCTCTGCAACTCACCGCCGATGATGACAACCTCGGCAGAGCCTGCCTGCAATGATCTGCCTATTAAGTACAACAAACTTTTCTTCATCGGCCATTGGGTTTGCAGTCGGTAATGAGGGGGATGCACAGAAAAAAAAACCTCCAACCCAAACAACCCTCAAGAGCTACATAAGCCGCAGAAGATGGCAAGGGCTTAGCACTCACTGGGGGCTGAAAGTGCACTCCTCCTCCAGCTGCCAGTGCCAGAGGACAGCGGCGGGTGGTGGGACGGCGTAGATGGTGCAGGTGAGTGCCTGTGTCGAGCCGTACTTGTAGGAGTCGACGGGGGCCAACAGCGCGTTCTCGCCAATCTGGGGAGGGACTGGAGGAGAGAGCAGCAGGTTACACCGCCCGCTAATGGCTCCCCAACGGCACTGCCTACATGTGTTAGACCCACGGTGACTAATTCACACTCTGCCCCACGTCCAAGCGCAACGCAGAGCACCTCCAAGGAACAAGGATGTGTTGGGAAGAGGTGAACCTGCCCAACACCTTGAGGATCAGGCCCTCAAGACACAATGCTTACCATCTCCTAAAAAATCTCCCTTCATTACCCCCTGGTTTAAAATGCAGCCCTCGAATTCCCACCACCATCCCCAACCATTAAATGCATATTATTCCCCAGCCCTGATTCCACTGCATGTAGCCTCGCTGCCCTTTCCAAGACCTGCTGTCTTCAAAGCATGGGGGCTAGGCTGTTTCCTGGGGAGCAGAAAGGAGGAGGAAGAGGAGGAGAAGGGTTGCACAAGGCAGGGCAGAAGAGGAGGGACAGCCGGCGTGGGGCAGGAAGGATGGGTGAGGTGGGACAGGGCCAGGATGGAGTGGGGTGGGGGAGGACTCTGGCAGCATGGCCAGCAAGGAAGGCAGGAAAAGAGCAGGATGCAGAGGCAAAGAAATAATATACAGAAAACAAAAAACATACACGAAGTATCATCACAACAATAACACCCGGAGCCTGCAGACTCTCGACCAGCACATCCTGGAGCCAGGAGAGATGGGCCACCTCTGCCCTCCCAGGGCTCAGGTTCAAGTGCTCTCCTCCTGGCCACCACCCCCACCTAAATCTTCATAGCTCTGGGATGAATTTAATCTTAAGAATGGTAATACACCACATGCATACATGAAGGAAAGGTACTCCTGTACACTGCTTACCATTCACAAGCAGGGTAAATGTATGTCTCTTCTGCATCTTGTTAGTAGGGTTTGTAAGGACAACAGTGTAATTCCCAGCATCCTTTTCAGTTGCTTCAGTGATCACTAATGTGTAGCCAAGTTTAACTGTATGATTTGCATTGATGGCTTTTCCATTTTTATACCTGAAGAAAATATATAGCGCTTTGAATACTTTAGAGATTTACCTTGACTAAGAATAGCTCAGTTTTTCAAACACGTTGTGTCCTGATTCTTACCATTTTGCCTCTGGTGGAGGATATCCTTTAAACTTGACGGGAATTTTGACTGTATCACCTAACCTTGTCTCAACCACATTCTCCATTCTCTCCAGGTGAATAAAAGGACTTTCTGCAAAAAATTAAATGAAGTTGTCTTTCCACGTGGACAAAAGCGTAAGCGGTCTCCGTTTGGGTTAGCACTTAATAGCAGATGACAAATAGAGGCCAGTGACAGGACGCCACTGGTAAAGCACAGTTGGCTCCAAACTGGAGAGAGCTGGTGGGCTCTGGACCCACCATGAAAACCCAGTCCTTTCCCTTGCACAGAGGAGTGGACCAGTTCCCCCACTGGGGAGCTCTGGAAAGCAGAGACAAGACTCAGCTCTCAGGACAGCACGCCAACTGTCAGACCTATATACATATATAAAGAAATAAATATCATAAAACTGGCTTGATCTACTAATTCCAGAAAATAATAGTATTCAAAACTACAGTGTGATAAAGTTAGATACTATCAGCCTCTTCTCCAGTATGTATTTGAACCGTTGCAGTCACAGAATATTTTGAAATGATTTACGTTACTTGTTGTAAGTTATAAACTTGCATGCAGACTAAGACAGCAATTAGCCTTTTGGCTAAGATTTAGGATGGTATCAACTTAATATCTGGTACATTCACTATAGCACATGATCTGGTTTTGGCTCCTGAAGAGAAGTAGAAAGAACCCAGGAGAAAATTGAGTCTATCTCGAATCACTGTGCCACATAATAAGTTTGAATGTTAAAAAAAAAGAAAAAGAGCCATTAATATTCAGGCCCCTGAAATCAGACCTCAGGAAAACCAGTCTACTTGAAAATATAAAACCCTTTGTCTGACTCAGTGATTAAAAATGGGCCATTCTCATGCTGGCAATTTTTTTCTAGAAGTAAGCCGGTGGAGCCGCTGGGGCTATGCCCAAGAGGGGCTTGAGAAAAGGCTGTAGGATGTGGCCTTGTACTTATCTATGCACTTAGCCAAAGTTGCTTCCTTTGCATCATTTCCGTATGACCAAAACTCCATTTGATTCATCTACTCATAATGTAAAAGCTGAAAGCTTTATTTTCCTAGCTTCATTCATGCCAACTGACTCTTGTCCCACAGAGCCACCAGAATCTAGCGGAAGTTCACCTGGAGTGAGAACAGGCAACCCTCATACAAAGTCATCTACACAAATTCAGCTTTACAGGACCTCAAGGAGGTCAACACGGAAGAGGACCAGAGGACCAGTTATTTTACTGCCCATTTTCCTATGGGATTCTACAGCTTTCAGTAACATACAAGATCCTTTAAAATCTTATCATTAGCTAAGCTTGTGGTATAAAAATAATCCTATCGTGGGTGCAAGAGAAATACTGTAGCTGCAGTTTGGTTCATTTCTGTCATTTGATTCATCACTGACATGCCTTCTGCATCCCAGTAATCAATCCCAAATCTGAAGCAACCAACAAAACTGAAGTGCAAGATGCCATACCATGGATAATGAAGTAACTGCTGTTTTTCATGTTCATACGGCCACTGGATGCTGCGCAAGTATATCGACCTTTATCACTTAAGGACACGCTGTCGATGGTAAGAGTGCTTACAAACTTCTTTACTTCTCCTGCAGTGGTTTTTAAATCCCTTATGGTTGCACGTTTTTCCTGTAATAGATAAAAGGACAGAGGTGTTTGGGAATTTTATTGTTATTCCTCCTGTCACACGTTGCACACCTGTATATACTAGCAATTTCTTTGTATACTATCATCTGCTTTGTCAATATTATAAAGAGGGGAGTGACATTATAACTAAATCAAATTTCATTGTGATGTTGGCACCTTTAAGTTACTACAGATTTACCTTGACGGAAGGGTAGTCCCATTTAAAATCAATTCCTACATTCAGCTCCGTTCTAACGGTGCAATTGAGAACAAGTTTTTCTCCCACTGCCAGCTCTACTTGGTAGTGCGGGTTCATCGTCAGGTCATAAATTCGGTATCCTAAAGGAAGAAAAAGGCACACATAAAACATGGGGGTAAGAAGAGTTTCTTTACAGCACTCAGCACCAAATTTCCCAAGCGAATTCACCGAAACTACCACCAAAACACCAGCTACAAAGAAGCCCCTCGATGCCCCAGTGCAGCATGATGACGGGCATACAAAGGAGGCTGGAGGGAAGGGATATGCCTGCTCTGAGCATTTCCCTTCTGAGAGCCGCATCAGACACGACGCAGCAGGATGTATGCACTTGATCAGAGCCCCCCCGGCGGTGGGAGCAGGTGGGAGACGGTGACCCACACAGTTCCTCTGCCTTAGACACCTTCTTCCTAGACTTGTGAGACCTGAAACTAAAGGAGATACATCCCCACCCCCAGCAATAAGTGGGAACTTTATTAAGAATGACAGTCTGGCATTGGTAAAATTATCCAAAGTTTACTTTGTGCAATAAAATATTTCAAATATTCCAAACCAGAATATTCTGAATGCAGAAATTCTGCAGAAATTCTGAATTTGCTCCAAATCAGAGCGAAGACTGATGAGTTTGGTGGAGAAGCGAGAGCCTGCTGCAGCGTAAAGAGTGGAGGGCTGCTATGTCTTCCTGCCAGGCAAGGCAAGACTGCCTTGGTGCCAACCAGGCACTTGAAGTGGTCGTTGTGTCCTCAGAGCTAAAAGAGAAATAGCTGCAGTTTCAGCTCAGGCTTGAGCCTCCACATGTTATTTCTGGGTTTTGATGAACAACTGACAAAATATACCAGGACAGCATAAACCCCTGTCAGAGTCAGGACACAGGTCTGAAGGAGACAAGATAACCTAGCTCCTAATGCGACCTTCAGATCCCCCATTCCCTTGGTACCCCCTCAGAGCAATTCCCTCCCATCTGCTGCTGATGGATGCCTGCCTCTAGTTCCTTTCAACTATGACTTGGATCCTGGATAAGTGAATAAAGCACAAATAGAGCGATTTTAGGAAAAAGGCTTGCATTGTCAGGAAAAAAAATAAAAATCCTTGGCATCTACGTAACACTAAAAATAGAAGCACTTATCCCAGAGATCAACCAGAAAGAACACAGTACATTGCATTTAGAAGAAAAGTAATATATATCACAACATCCATTTCACATTAGCTGCATTGTCAGTATTGAATAACCTAGAGTCCAACCAAATGTAATTGGTTCAGTATGTTGTAGCAAGCAAAATAACATTGGCTATAGAGAAAAAAAACTTCGGCTTACCTACAACTGCGACTATGTATATCACAGACTGATAGCTTTCATCATCTATTTTAGCTTCACAGAAGACCATGCCCGCGTAGTTGATTAAATGACTGGGTATAGTAAAGCCTTTTTTATTATTCCACGAAATTGATTTACCATCAGGAACAAATATCTTTTCTGGATATTTCTGTTTGAAATATTGATAAAATACATAGTCAGATTTCAGAAATCAAACAACCCTGAACTTTCAAGCCCAACATTTTCCATAACCGCAGGGTCCCAGTTTTAGCATCCTAGCTCAGGCAATCTCCCTTTCATAGGCCATCACTCCGCACTTTGAGAGCACAGGATCATGGATGAGTACAGTTAGAGCGCTCACCTTGTAATCACAGGCTGTAAAATTCCGAAGGATGGAAAGAAGTTTTTAAGAAACATATTTATACTTCAGGCAATGTATTTATGTCACAGTGATTTCAACTAACTCTTATAATAATAACGTTTTTTTTTTCCTTACCGCATGTAGAGATACATTAAGATTTGATATGGTTCCAAGGCACGGCACTACCACAGTTTTATTCTTAGTGATGTATACAATGCCAAGCTGATCACTAACTGAAGTCACAAATGGAGATCTGTAATCTAGAAGAATATTCAATTGGTAAACAGATATTATTTGTCATGTGATTACGAGGAAACTTTTCCAGTTTTGTTCTTTCCCTTTCTATTTCTTCTCAAATCAGTTCTATTCTTTTCTATGTCATAAAACACTTAAAAGATGAGACTAAATAGGGGGGACATATTTTTACAGACCCTCTCCCTAGTTTTACAATATCATTATTCTCAAAACAACTATCAGCAGCAGCACGCACTTTGGAGAATAGCTTCCTGCCACCACAGTCTTTGTGCCGACAAAAATCTGATTTACCCTAATATGACTTTCCTTGCACAAGTATTACAGGAAATATCAGTTAAAAGTAGTGACATGCTACATTGGCTCCCCTAATGGCAGCATCCTTTTCAAAGTTAGACCAAAAAATGTAAGTTCGTGATCTTATAAAACAAGCTAACCCACGTATATAATAACATCCCATTTTTCAAAACAGTAACTATGAGTTAACAATAAAAAGGAAACAGGGCGCACCAGAAAAGGGGTATCAAGCCATCAGTGCAAAAAGGCAGATGCCTCAATGAGTGCGCTTACTTAAGCTGAGTGTGTAACTGGAGGCTTTGCAGTGTCTGTGAGGCTCAGCTGCGTTCCTACCAATACAACTGACAGCCTGAGTTAGAAAACTTAGCTCTTAAAGCCTAAATAGGTTTTACCATTACAGTCAGCAAATGTATGGAAGTTTATATTTTGGGTTTTGTTTTTTTTTTTTTAATGGTATCAGATAGTACAAATTGTAAAAGGGGTCAGATCTGTCGTTTTTAATAAATATACAATCTCTGTAATCCGCCCTCGTATGAAACTCCTGCCGAGGTCAGTAATAGCTCTTCATTCATGAGGACAGGCTCAGAGCGCAGTGGAGATATGTATGCTAAGTTCTGGGTGGAGGAGAATAACAGACCAAGAACTGCATACGACAGGTCAGTTCAAAATTACAGGTACAAAGGCTTTTCTATTGATGGCAACTAGCATACTGGCATGTAATTACTCAACATGAAAACAAGAAAAATAACAGCTTCACAGGATCAAAAATTCTAGAATTAAGAAATTTTAATGTCAAAACCGTTTTGAGGTACTTGATAGCCCTTTTTTCTCTTGAGGCTAGGGGAAGAGCCACCTAAGAACTGTGTAAGCACTTACCTTGAACGTAGACATAAATGGTTGTAGCTGCCTGGTTGTCCCTGTAAAGGCACCTGTAGTCCCCTGTGTCATTGCCGATGACTTTGAGGATAGTAAGCGTCTTGCAGTAGGGGCCATCGCTGCAGCCTGTCACAGAGATACGCTTCTCCGCACTGCTCTGGTTGCTTGGCCAGGACCACTCCAGTGGTCTCTGACCGCTGGGAAAGCAAATGTTAGAGGAGTGTGAGCATGCAATTAGCACGAGTACTGATGCCAAGGTGGCGAACCCCAGCCCCACCAGTCTCTACGGCTATGGAGAGGAACGGGCTTCATCCCGTCACATGGAGCATCAAGCCACATAGGATAAATTCACGTAAATCGACCTATTGTTAATACCTATAAGGAAGCTATCTGAGATTTACGTTCTGCTGAATCTAAGTGACATAGCACCCAAAAGGGAGAGTCAAGAGCGTGGCTCACCAGTGGGCTCCATGAGGACCTGGCTGACGCTTCCTCTTCCCGGACACCCTGTGCTCCCCAGCTCTCCCTTCTGCAACCCTTTAAGATTGTTCTACAGTCTGCCAGGGAAAAGCGAGGTGGGGGGCACAAAGGGAGCGGGGAGAAACAGGAGCGATGATGGGAGAGAGGCTGAATCACCTGTGATTCTGTACAAAAACTCACTACATAAATTACCCCCATCAAAATCATGCTGGACAGATTTGCCCTTACCTGCAAGTAATATTTAGAGTGTCATTTGCAGTTATTGTGAGGACATCTTTTTGGATGCTAAGGGTTGGCTGATCCAGAGAAATAAATAAACCTGTGAAAAAATGTATAAAAACCCTCAAATCAATGCAATAAACAAAGTAAACGCTACTCAATCAGAAAAGCCTCATATACAGCCATATGCAGTATGTTTTAAGCTGACACTTTCACATCACCTACTTAGCAGTGAAGGGTAAATAATGACTTTTCACACATCCCAGAAAGTTCAAAAACTCTGTCATAACAGGAAGCAAAGGCAGATGGTCAGGAGCTAGCTGCAGAGCACTACAATTCAGCCAGCCAGGGTGGAGTTCCTGTTTTCTTGCGTTGCCAACTTCAAGGTCTAACAAGAGGATGTGGAACATTGAAACAAAGTGAACCTTCATCTGATGATCTCATTCTCTGGGGAAAGGGATTACCAAATTTTCTTATAATAAATTGAATATACTTATGTTCTTCGAGACTGCTGATCAATGAATTATGTGAAGAAACTATTTTACACAGTTTGTCACAAATTCGAGATCCCATGAATTTATTTTATCCCATGATTTTCTAAGGTTGTCTCTTTCCTCCTAAGCAGTTAGGCAAAAATCTATTTCTACCAGACATTATTCACGTGAGGGGTTGCATTGGGCCCACCCTGAACCACCCGCACCCGTGAAGGCTGCGATCTGGGTGCCAGTGCTTACTCTGAGGCAACAGCCCAACTTGCGTAACATTTGTGAGGACCACAGGGAGAGATTTTCAGTTGGCCCTGGCTGCTCCCATCACCGTCAGCAATCCCRCCTCACCGGGGCGAGCCAGCAGCCCCGACTGGGACAGCTCGGCCACCTACGATGGGCAACAAGAAAGCAAGGCCAGACCAGGACCTTCCCTATTCCCCTAGTATTTCCCCGTGCTTTAATCACTGGCATTCCAAGCAGGTTCTTCACTGATGACGGGTTTCCCGCATTTGGCTCCAGGGACATTTTGCTCTCGGAAACGACGGCTGATGCTGGAGCCAAGCGAGTAGGACACCATGCCATGGCAGGCAGCCCTCTCCGACGGGCCAGCACCGGCCGGCCAGACAGGAGAGGGCAGGAGGACWGGAGAGGAGAGGAGAGGAGAGGATGGGACAGGAGAGGATGGGACAGGAGAGGACAGCAAGCCTGCAGCGCTGGGCGCCCCGTCCCACCCTGGGGCTCTCACTGCCTCACCCACTCCACCAGCCCTGACAACCCCACGGGAAACCCGCACCCGCGCCGTTCCCGGCACCCGCTCATCCCCGCACCCCCTCTCCTCGGGGCTGCCGGACCCCGGCGGCTCCCCGACAGGCCAGACCCGGGGCACCCGGGGCTCCCCAAGGACTCACCGGGAGCCAAGCACAGCAGGACCGCCAGCAGCCGCGCCGCACCGAGCTCCATCCCGCGGCCGCCGGGCGCTGCGGGGCGCGAAGCGAACCCTCTGCCCGACGGCGCCGTCGGGGCGGCAGCCGAGCCGAGCCGAGCCGAGCCGAGCCGAGCCGAGCCGCTCCGCGCCGCTCCGCGCCGCACCGCACGGCGGGGATGCGGGACCCCGGCGAGCAGCACCGCCCCTCTTGTGCCCAGGGGCGGGGCTTGTCGCCTCAGCCCCGCCCACCCGCTGCGACCCCGCCCTCTCGGTCCCGCCCCAGGGCCCCGCGGCGGAGCCCAGCGGGGATGCTCAGGCTTGGAGCGGGGCGCCGGGAGCTCTCCTCCCTGCCCGGCGACAGGAGGGCCTCGGGCTGAGTGGCCGTCCGAACTGAAATTCAACGTCGCCAGGCTCTTCGTTGCACGTGTTTGAGGTTTCTTAAAATCCCCTCAACAGAAATGACCCCCTTCCCACCCCCCGACAGCCCCATCCCGCTCTCTGCAGGGTGCTGCCCGGTGGCAGTAACCATTCCACTCGCGCACCAAAGGTTTGATTTTTTCCAAAAACGAACCCCCAACTTGTAATGTACCTTTTAATCAAAATTATTAACCAGTGACTGTTGAAAGAGAAGTTTGTGAGACAGTCCTTTGGGGAAAATAAACGTGGTTATTAATGTTTTATCCATACACATGACCATAAAGCCTCTGGGGGAAATAAATACATCTGCATAGATAGGTACATARATAAATAGGTAGATAATCAGGTAGATAGAAACACACAGCTAAGTACATAACTATGCATGCATATACATACATGTACTACTCCATGCTACATTTTTCTCTTTTCCTGCAAATCTGCATGTGACCTTATCCACAAATGACTAAGTTAATGAAGCAGTGATTTTATTTTGCATGCTATGCAACTCCAGCTGTTTTACTGTACTGGGGGATGAGTGCAATTTCGTTTGAAATTACACCCCTGTTGCTAACAGAAAGATACAGGGAGTGGGAGAAGCCAAATTTCTACACTGATTTTTCCCAGAGATCTAATAAAACCCATGAAAAGTCAAAGAAGACTCATATGGTTCAAGAGGTAGCAAGTCGGAACCGTGCAAATAAAATGTGTTCTCACTATTCTTATGAGCTCTTAAACCAGAAAATTGGTAACCCTCATTAATATCCCCACCTCCATCATACTGCAGGTCAGGTCATTGGCATTTCTAAGGGATTTTGGGAACTCTGGCAGTGATTACTAAACAACTGACCCTTGCTGAGACTAGGCTGCACATACGGTTTATGTGGTAGTGATAAAAACCTCAGGAGAACCAAAGGTACCTACTGCTAAAGAGCCAGTTTTGATTACTTTATTTGTGGTGATGCTGGTTTTGTTGGGTTTGACTACAAAGAGCAAAATTTTGATAGGGGATGGATGACCTACAAGAACTGTTTGCCTCCAAAGCAGTTTAGCTAGTCAACAAAGTGAATTAAATTATAGGGGTAAGTCAAAAAATGTTCACATGAAAGTATTACAGGATCCACAGAATACAGTAGAATCACTGGTAGCTCACTTTAGTGCTTTCTGCACTCCTACCTGAGCTTCCAAAAATGCAATCTGTAGAAAACATGCCACTATATTGATTTTAACAAGTGCTTTTCTGAAGTTTAGTCAGATAATGTGCAACTAGAGCTTCCTGCAATTCCATTTATGCTCTGTTTTCATGCACAGTCGTTGCTACTAAGACAGTGGTTTGGAAGGGGGAGGTTGGTTTCATTGCTGAAAATTATTTTGGTCCCTGAGCTTTACGGGAACAAATATCCACTGTTTGCCCTAAGCATCTCTAAGCAAAGATAGATGAATGCTAGCCTTCCCCAGGCCCTTTGGCGTTTGCAATCTTCCCTGCCTCCTTCTCCCCTGCAGTGTCCTGAGTTCCCTGAGGAAGGGAAGGGAAGGAAAGGAGGGGGGCTGACCCCTCAAACACACAAACCTCCTGGCTGGTCAGTGCACACACCGAACTGAGCAGCCGGCAGCGAGGAGCTTGCACGTTATGAATGTTGGGCATCTGCAGGTAAGTGCACATTTCAAAAGCACAAAGTGTTTTTATCTCCCTGAGCGATCCCGTTGAGATCTCAGTTTTACACTGTGCTTCCTAAATGGGACACAAGCCTTCAGTACTTTGCCTGGCTGTCAGTATAATCTTGTTAACTAGAATAATGCTGCAGGAACTGCTGCTTCACTGTATGACTTGCCATCCCTATAGTACCAGGGACATATGTGATACCAATGAGCAAACTAGAAGATAACTTCTTTACATTCCAGATACTTGAATGGGGGTCCAACCCTGTAAACATTTAAGCACAAGAATAACTTTACTCTGGAGAGTCATTCTACAGATGCAGGGCTTTTCATGTGAATCAAATCACTTATCTACATGGAGTTTGTGGGACTAATCCCAAGTAAAAACTATAGCCAAGAATCACTGGAAATGGTGGGTGTCTGGGGAAAGCGAGAGCTAGAAAAGATGTGAGGTGACTTTACCGACACAGGGTGTGTGGTATCATATGTGCTTTGCTACACTGATTTTTCTGTTTTGAGCTTTGATGAGCTCAGGTGGGTTGTCACTGGAAGATGCCATGGGACACCTCTGAGAGAAAAATCGACACGAGCACATAAGAAAGACAGTCACCTGAAGTCCAAGTGAAAGATTCATCTAAATACACTGCTACCGTGATAGCTATGGGACAGCACAAGTCAGGTTACAAAACCAAAACCCCAGTGATTCAAGTGATGGCAGCTTTCTTATCCAGCCTTTTAGGCTATAATCTCTGCACAGCCTTTGTGCCATCCTTCAGACTTGTAGAGTATCTAGCATAGCCCAGCTTGCACCAGACACTATCAGTGCTGAACCATGGGGAGCTAGTAAGAGAAGCCAAATAYAGTCATGTTATTGAGTGAGTAGAGGGTGGGATTTCCTCCCTCCTCAGCGCCAGTTTCAATCTGGGAAACTTCCCAGCATCCTGAAAATAACGTGGAATGACTCCTAAGGCTAGCCCGCCCTCCATCTCAGCACCCTCACTTGCTTTAAATGACAGGCAATCCCATCAAGACATTTCAAATCTGCCTTAAGTTCAGAAAAGTCTGCCCCTGCCTTGGCCAGACAATACTGGTAAAGAAACGGGGGGCTGGAAGGAGCCCCATGAACATTCAGCGCTCCTGCCACACTGAGCAGATCTCAGTCCAGTGTGCAACCAGACCTGGAGATTTGCAGGAGAGCTGGTAGCTGACAGATGGGATGTGATCAGACCACGTACATCACTCTTATGTTTAATCAGATCGATTCCCTGCTCACACAGCATCTCCCACAGCCCTTCGGTGAGCAGATCCTCTCCTGAAGTCAGTGTGTTTCCAGCCCCTGGGGTTATTTTCCTCCTTCCCTGCAGCCTTTCTGCCATAGCCCCTGTGCAGGGGATACTCTGTGTCCGTGGATGGTCCCTGGGAACGGTCTGTGCGACGGGAGGGGGCACGAAGTCTCGCCTTGGCYAAACAGGGCCAACAAGCTTTTGTTTATGCATCTGCTCCTCTGGTCGCCAAAGCTCATTAAAAACAAGACACAAAGAAGCAGCAGAAGAACCGGACAACCCCCCCGCCCCCACCCCCCCAACCTGTCACGACTCCCCCAGGCTCGCCGGCTCCATCAGTGCCTCCCGGGCAGCCCAGCCGAGGAGCCCGGCCAGAGCAACTGCAGCCGCAGGAGCAGACAGGCCGCCTTTTGTTTGCTTAATTAGTGAAATAACAACCTGGGGGGAGATAAGGGCTGGCACTGGGAACACCGATTATGTGCTTCCTTGCTCACGTAGCTCAGTAAGTTTGCAAGTGGTCAACATCCCCTGCAGAACACATCTGGGATGCAGCAGCCAGCGGCTGGACCGGCTAGCAGTCACACCTGTGTGCCACATCAGGGGCTGCAAGCACCTCAGCATCTAGTGCAAGGGTGGAGGCAGGTTGTGGCTGTGGGTAGCAGCCCTGACAGCTCTCGGGGGAAGCTAAGAAACTAAAAGATTGGCTTGAAGGAGCTGGTTTAACACTGTACACAGTTGTATTAATATGCAATAAGCCTAGCATGGAAGCTACCTTCAGCTCTGTCTACACTGCAGATCACACTGTTGCAACAACCTGCACTCTTGCAACAACCACTGGAGCCAGGCAGTATGGCCTTACTGTGGCTTTCATCAGGCATGCTTCGTTAGTACACTGATATACCTTGCTAAGGCAGACATGGAAGCACATTCAAGATGCTGCTACAAGAAGAAAATGAGAAGGCATCCATTTAATATTGAATGCCATCACTTTTCATATAAACCACATGCAAAACCAGAAATGCATTTCGCATGACACATACTCCATGTGTAGGCCCCAGAAAATGTGTTTGTTTGCAAGTGGCATTGCAAAGGACAAAATCTACTGTGCCAGCTAGAAACGAAATAATAACTGTCCCAGGTGAGAACAGGCATGGAAGTAGGAATGAGAAAGCATAAACCCACTCATTTTCAGACAGAGTTGCCTAAAGGTAGAGATTTGAATGACCCTATTTTCAGAGTATACCAACAATGTTAAGACCTTTGCTGGAATCTGGGAACATGTCACTTTTATTTGGCTATGTCCAACTATAAACAGGAGGTGTGAGTTCGGCATGTGTGGACATCCCCAAAGCGGCTTTATTCTAGCTCAGCTGGATGCTGATGGTAACAAAACGGGAGGAGCAGGTTCATTGCTGTCAAAGCCCAGACTAGTCTAACTTGCCTTGGATACATCTCTCCACTCCTAGGCACATAATGATGGTTGGAGGCACGTGGAATTTTAGGGACACACCTTTGAAAATTCAATTTCTTTCACTGTTTATTTGCTTGCCCCCATCATATCCTAAAACCCTGTATAACTCCTCATGCCAGGACAACAGGGTCCCACGCACCCTCCATTCAAGGAGCTGTTCATTTTTTTCCCACCAAGTTCTCCCCACCAAACCCTTTGTGGGGCAAGGGCTTTGTGGGGCAGAGACAAATGCCTTTATTTGTTTATGTGGCTGAAGTCTCTGGAAATTTCTCTCCCACTTGCAGCAGGAAGCAGCTCTGAAGCATCACTTTCTGAGCAGGAAGCAGAGAGTAATTCAGTGTCTGGGCCCCTGGACGTGTGGTCAGTCAGGCTAATGGATGGGCAACTGGTGACAGGGACAAGCTACAGATTCTTACACAGAAGTAAGTGACATGCAATATTTTTTTTCTTTTTTTTTTTCTTTTTTTTTTTTTTTTTTTTTTTTTTTTTTTTCCTTTTCCCTTTTTTTTCTATGCTACCATGATATGGATATTTTTTT
>JAYKAV010003277.1:1106006-1164673 GCA_035582835.1 Phoebastria nigripes | reverse complement strand
TCTTTTTTTTTTCTTTTTTTTCCTTTTCCCTTTTTTTTTGGAGGGGGCTCAAAGTTGATAGTCTGTGAAAAAAGTCTCAAAGCCCCGATTGACAAAACTGCTGGAGAAGGACAAAACCGCTGGAGAAGGACAAAACCTTTTTTTTTTTTTCAATAGTTCACTGGTGCAGCATGCTCTCACTGCATCCCCTCCCGTGAAGAGATTTGCATCTCACAAGAGTACCCTCACCTCCATGCTGCAGGAGTGGAAAGCAGCATCCTCAGTCGCTTTGTCCACACGGCTGCGTTTTTATGCCAATTCCCTTAATATTCACTGAAGGAGAAGGAGAACAAGGGAGCAAACATCACACTATTCACAAAGAGGGTCCTGGAGGAGAGACCTGGCTTCTGGCCCTCATGCCTGCAAACATTGAAGGATTTTGTTCGATGTGGAACAGCACCATCAGGAAACCTGCAATGCCCATCCCCTATAGCATGGTGCCTAAGGCTTTCTACTGACCTGAAGCCAGGCCTCCCACAGGTGAACTTCCACAGTGGTGGAAGTCTAACTGCTTGGGAAACAGTCTGCCAAAAATATATGTTACTGGTTTGTTATGAAATAAAGAAAAGTTATGCAWGTATCTGACAGGGAGCCAGCCTCCAATGTAGTCTTACAATGAGTCATTGCGTTAGGAGTAAAAGCAATGCACCCCAGCTCCCAGGGGGTTTGTCCCCCCCCATATCGCATAAGGAACAATCTCCAACTGAAGGTTTTGGGTTGTTTGTAGCACCTTTCTGCTATGGGGCTGCCGCGGTGTCTGCTAAGGATTTTATCATGTTGCAGCCTTTCACTGGTGAGGACTCTAATGAGATGTCTCTCCTACATCCTACCACTTTTTAAATGAAATATATATGAACTTAATATCTTAGAGATATTTGACCACTGTCACGTTTGCTTGAAACTGGCAGAAGGGTTAAAAAATTATGAGTCAAGAAGCTAGAAAAAATAAACAGACAGACATAAAACGTGATTAGGTAAGTCCTGTTTCCCTAGGAAATCAGCCTAAAATTTACAGGTCACACCAACTGGAAAAAACTGCCAGCACTTCATAGGACAGGATTAGATGTTGAAACTGGAGGCAACTCAAAGGAGAGCAAAGCGCTATCAGAAATGGTGAAAACCCAGCCTATGAGGAAAAGCTGAAAGATTTGAGACTGTTCAATCTAGAAGCAGAGGAGGTCAGACAGACAGGTGTGATAAGGGCCTTCCAGTGGGGAAAGGCTGGAGGTCCCTGATCAATTATCCTCATAGCCACCAAGAGTAAGAGAGGAAATAATCAGTCTAATTTTCTGGACAGGAGATTTATCTCAGATAATGTGGAACATTTTCTGACTTTCAGGGCAGTTAAGCACTGAGTAAGGTTGTCTGGGGAGCCTGGGACTGGCATCAATTGAGGTGTTTAAGACTGGGTCTGACAGATCGCTGTCTGGTTTACAATAGAAGTAGGTATTAGATAGTCTTCTCAGGTTTATTCAAGTCCCATGTATTCATGATTGATAGGAATACAATTTGTGGTTTCCTGTTCTTTAATAAAACAGCCCCAAAATGAAGCACTTCTTTATTGGGTCAAGTGTAACATTTCATCCAGCCTACACCAATATTTCAGTATTTCTTTTCAGCTGGGAGAACTAATATGATCAGTCTGAGCTGATGCCTCTTCTACATCTTTTTTTGGAAGGTATCTTGGAGTGAGTGGATTTGTTGTCATTTTTTTGTGTTCAGCAACTAAGCTGAAAAAATCCCACCAACCTGCAAACCATTATTCACACAGCCCTAGTTCCAGCTAGGAACTCCTGGGAGAGACCTCAGGGCACAAGTTGATGGGGACTTCTGAAATGTGTCAACAGTTGCCAAAGTACAAGCAGCGCTTTATAGTGATGGTTTGAAATGATGTAGAACGACTTTCCCAAATCAGTGCAAATAGCAGTTTACAGTGCATGTGTTGATAGCGCGTGACTTCTTTCTCAACTAATGCTTGCCAGTCCATTTAAACAGCATTTGGGGAAATGTCCAGACTGGTTCCTTCCAGGTAATTAATTTTCTTCGCAAATCTTTTCACAGCCAGGAGAACTGGATGGTAACTGAACAGTCTTGTGGGACATAATGTAGAGTCCCCACAACGTAGGGACATGAGAACATAAAGAACCGTGAGATCCAGAAAAGGGCACAGCAAGGGCTGCTACAGACACAGGAGGGATCTCCATCACTCTACCATTCTTCTAAAGACTTTTTGGCGTACTAGCACACCTGGCTCTCACAGTCCCTCTGAAGAACTATTTTTATCTCAGCAGTGAGGAAGCCTTGTTTCAAGTATGCTACAGTCAAAATTTATTTGTGCAGCTGACATCCTAAATGTGATTAACTTTAAAGTTGTAATACACAAGTTGATTTTTAACACCCATGTCCCAAAAGCCTTTTTCTTACAAAGTATAAAAGTTCATCACAACTAATTGTCTATTTGCCCGTTAATCTTTTTCCTTGTTTTACTTCATACCCACTTTTACGAGATATTGGCCATCATTTGTCCCAAAGAAAAGAACTGTTCCACTAGTGGCAAGTTCTGCTTCTGTTCAGACTTCCCTTCCAGGACAAAAATTAATCAGGTTTGAAAAGGAACAGGGAGAATGTCTCAGCCTATTTGCTGATCAAATTCCTCTATTTACAACGATCAAATCAACTTTCTGCAGTCTGGGGAAGCAGACTACCTCAGTTCTTGCAACCAGAGTCTTCACCCCAAAACCAGAAACCCTAACCCAAAACTCTGTTTTCTACATATTTTGCCTTTGTGAACAAGCTGACTGATTGATTACACTTTTTTTTTTAACCCCTGACTATTTTCTCGCACGTGTCATCCAAGCAGAAACATCATAGCAAATATCATACCACCTTCCCACTGTTTTCTGCTGTGGCTGTAGCTAAATGAATCCTCTGAACATTTAGTAGCTGATGTGTGGCAGTGTGGCTCCCAGAAGAAAAGCATCAACAGGAAAGAAAAGGAAGTGACCAGACACTGGCTGTATTCCCCACTGAGTTTGTCGCACCAAAGGTTGTCACCAACCAAAGGTTAAAAAATCCATTCCACTTTGTGTTCTGGAGGGGGACGCCTGAACAAGCCATGCACAAAATTCATAGAATCATCATTAAGGCCAAAAGGAAATACTAGGACATGTAGTCTGACCTTTGAAAACTGCAGACAATACAGGGAGCCCACTGGAACACCGTTCTTCAATATTTAAGTGCAAATGCTATTAGAAAAGGACTATTTACTAGCAGCTTGAGCCTGACTGAAGTTAGAGCCAGACAGTGAATAGTTTATGAAGGGCTCAGAGCCTGCATGTTATCCAGGAGGGTTTTAGGATCATATATAATAGCAACCTTAGCACTGTGTTGAGATTATTCTAAAAAGACAAACAATAACTGTACACTCACATATATGGGGGTTATAATATATACATATATGTGTATGTATATATACATATATATCTGTACTTTGTGGGAGGTCAGGAATATTTCTGAAATTCTACTAGTAAAGCATTTATTAACTACACAGTAAACATAGCTGATAAGCATTTTGAAATTATTTCATTTCACTGAATTGCTGGTTCAGTGCTTGCAAGAAACGCATTACCATCTCCATCCTTTCAGTTGTGGGAATAAAAAAGGTGACCCTTCCCTGTAACACTCATAGCAAGCAATGAGGAAGAACCGACACTCCTTTCCTCCTGCCCAGACTCAGAGGGAGCTGGTTAAGGCTAACAAGGCCAAGGAAAGCCCAGGCCCTTGGGAGGGGCCRCAGGGTTTCCTAGAGACCCATCCTGCAGCTGAGGGAGCAGCCTGGGAGAGCGTGCAGCTCTGTTCCTTTCCATCCTCGGGATCACATTTTCCAGACAAGCCCTGGATGCAAAACACCGCAGACCAGGAAAACTGATACACAGCAGGCCACGTGGTGGAGCGCTGCCAGGCTGTCCTCTGGGGTGCTGCTTTCTCTGCAGAGGTTATGTTACCGCRTTCAGCGGTAGCGTTTGTAGCTGAGACTAGCAGAGTAGTGCTGGGCAATGGAGAAGAGGTAAGACGGGGAATTGTGAGTCCAAGAATTACATGGTGCAAGCTACACCATGCAAAAGTAGATAGGGATGCCAAATCTCCAGGCTTATATTGGTAGGAAGGACTTTGTCCTGAAGCCACAGCTATCGCCACTCAGAAATGAGTGGTGCAAGCAACCGTTTAGGGTGAAAACCTTGTAGGATTCTCATGGACGTCAGATTATCTGTTTTTGAACTTTTGTCCATAAAATGCCACGGGACGAGAGTCAGCAGGAATTCTCCATAAGCCTGAAATTAGACTCTTTATTGCAGGAAATACTGTGCCAGCACTGAAGTGTTGGCACCGCATGCCTCCTTATTCTTTGACATCTGCTGACTGTCGTGTGCCAAGAAAAAGGTAACTGAGCACTTCAAGGAAGGAAGACATTGAGCTCAGGGTCACTGATACCTGCCAACAAGACTTATTTTATTTTAGATGACTTAGAAATACAGGAATATTTGTTTTATAAAGGGTGAGAATCTAAGCATAGAATTGCCATTTCTGAATTCTTAAAAATCATAATAATTTTCTTTTTAACCCAGAAAATGTAGCAACTGGAGTTAGTGAAGAACAAATCTTTCTAACATCCACAGATGTATGAACATTCACTATGTTGAATAATCCTGTCTCCTCATTCCTTTCCCTGTGACTCATCCATAATGCCATTTACTTTATTCACACAGTTTAACTGCAGATTTGCTACCCTCTTGTCATTATTTCAGTCACTAGATTTTTCTTTTTCATGTGAACCTGTGAAAATATTTTGATTGAACTGGTGCAAAAATATTTCAGGCAAATCCAAGGTATGGATGTCGAAATATGCTAGGAGAATAACACACCTACTAATATATAATAACATTATCCAGTTATTAAAGGAAGCAAGTGGGAAAATATAGGTATATGGTTTCTAGCTAGCAGGGGAAAAAAAATGACAGGTCCTRATTAAAAGCCATTAAAGGACTTTGCATTCTGCTTCACTTCCTTAATCCATTTGACCTACTGAGCACGGCCCCAGCCAGCCAGGAGAGCACAGATAAGTAGGGAGGTTTACCACACTCGCCTGGTGCAGTCAGTGAAAGTCACTTTCTGTAGCCTCTAGCCTTCCTTTTGGATATGCATGTCATCAGGAAAATTGAGTCCGGGCTCACTACTTTCTCTTCCGCTCCTTTAGCTCCACATGTTTCCTGACCCTTGGCTCCTCTCTGAGAGGACTTGCCACCTGCACGCYGGCTCTGCTAGCACAACCACATCCTGTACCTTCCCCCTGTCCAGGGTTTGTTATTTTCATCAGCCTGTATGATAGCTGTGTGATGGGAATGTATTTGGGTTCAAACCATCCTTGCGATTGGAAAACAAAGCAGCGTTTCCACTGCGATGTGCAGCAGGGATAGCTGAACAGTAAAAAAAGAACCAAAAAAACCACGTAGCATTGCACTTGCTGCCTCTTTGGGTAGGATGATGAATGCCTCATGGGGATGGGGACCTTGGCCTTTGCAAAATGGCACACAGCGGTGACAGTACATGTGAAAAAGCAGAGCTCCATTTCTCCAGATGTTTCTGTCCTCTTCTTCCAAGGGAGATGCTGCCGTGAGTGCCAGAAAAAATGTCATTTGCACTTTCTCCAATATTCCCAATCCCATTTTTTTCCCCCAATTTTTTTCTCTGGTAATTTTTCCAGGATAAGCATCTCTCCTTATGAGATGCTTCTTCTGRGAAAACAGAAGAGAATAGGCACAGCTGGAGGGTGAGCAGGAGACATCATCAAGGGGGTAGTTTAACAGAGAAATAAACCAGCCTAAAAAGGCAGAGCCAAGAGGAGAAATGTATCTGTCCCCAAATGTTCAGGCTTGGAAGAAAAAAAAGTCTCTTCAGTCCCATTAGAGTTCAACATGATCTTTTTCTTACGTTTATTGATCCAACTCACCAGATGGCTGGTATCCTGGTGCTACAGCAAATGAAATTACTGCCCATTTGCTGTTCTTCAGGATGCACCATTGAAGGACAGTGACTGAGCAGTGGAGACGGGTCCTCCCAGATGAGTCCCCAGTGCTGCGTTCCCCAAGAGGACAAGGCAGGCCAAGGACTAGCACAACACCCTCTGGCTGGACGGTGACTTTGGAAAGCCACGGGAGCCCATAACATATTAATGAGGGCTTCACCACAAAATGCTCCTTTGTCTAGAAATAGTTACTAACTTCAGTCCCTCCAACCCTATCACCAAGGCACTAGGACTAGGACCGCATCTCTCTCAATGCTGAGAGCATCTCCTGTGTACTTGTGGCTAGATGTGGACAAAATTAGTTTCCTAAATGAAGCAACTGAACTCAGAAGGAATCCAAATTGAGCATCAAGAATATTTTCAAATCAAAGATCATTCTGTGTCTCTTTTGGGCCAGATGGGAATGGGGAACTTCTAACCAAACCTCACTGCTCTGGGAAATCCTACTGCTGACAGCTGGATCTCTCCCCTAGGCAGGACTGGAAGTGGTCTAATATGTGCTGACTTGCTGTTTCTTCCATGCCCAGTTCAAACTGGGAAACAAACAAAATAGCTCAACCTCTTGGGAGAGATTTCCACACTTACGGTGCTTTAGCCTGTTGTCCTAAGGAAGTAAACTGTGCCATCGCATTGTTTGTCCATCTGTAAGTCTCACTCTCCTTACAAGCTTTTGAATTTATTGGCCAATTTCTGTTAAAGTTGAAAGAGGGTTAGAAATAGCACAGATAATTATGTTTGTGGAAACTGGCGGCTAGACAGAGAAGAAAGACTCAGTTCACTATCCCTCTAGGGAACAGGTAATCTCTTTGACAGCAGGCAGATAGCTAAAGGGCATATACATATCAGCCTGCCAGTCAACTTGTTCCTAGCTCCTGACTGCCTGCAGCACAGGTACAGCTCCAGCCCAGTGGGCACAGAAATAGACATGGAGCTGGGGTCATGCTGCAGGGACTGCTGAGAGGACACAAGTCCATGGGAAACTTAAGCTCTGCTAGTTCTGCTGCTCAAAAACCCAATGTGTTAATGCGTTACTATGTTCAGATGTACTTCAGGTGCCAAATGCCAAAGTGCCTTGGATTTATTTATCGCACATTGTAGCCAAATGAAAGGCCAGTGCCTTCCAAAAAGAAACCACAGTGCTTCCAAAGGAACTACGCTTCCGTCAGTCCAGTTCTGACCTCCTTTGCACTGATGCAGACTGGAAAACTCTGCATGAACATCCTTCCCTGCTTAATGTTAGCATGTCTAAATTGCACTTAAAACTAACTCCCCCTGAGAGTGCCAAAAGACACAGAAAAAACTCCCAACATTTCTGATAGACTTATTCTGCTGTATAATCCTTTTGACAGTAACCCAAATTCAGTAACCCTTAATTTCTCTGAAGTTGATAATGAATTTGGCACAGTGTGATGAAAGAAGAAATGCCAAGTAATGCTTCATCTGAAATATGATCTTCTGGTTGCAGTGTCTAGAGTCCTGACACGGACACTTCCACCAACTACTAAAAAGAATTTCACCCTTGAGCTGATGTCAGATCTATTTTCTTAAAAACAACAGTCAGTGTTACATGGGAGAAAGGACCTATGCAAAGAAGGACACTGACTTTCATCTCTCATGAAGTGTTTGCACAGCCTGTAGAAATCTGTTGGTTTTATAAAAAGAAGAACTGCAACGTAAAAAGTTGTGTTCTCGGGGCAGGAACACATATTTGGAATTCAGCTACAATTGGTTTGAATATATGGTAAGGTTATTTCCACCCGTGCAGTTAATCTAGATTTCTTCAGTATGAACAGGTTAGATTTCATTCTTAGTGGTTGGCTTTCATCAAGCATCTACCTGAAGTATTACTTTTATCAGTTGGAGTAGAGAAAGATTTAATCCTCCACCGTAAGTGTGGTGGGGTTTTTAAGCAGTAGGAACAGAGACATCATTTTCTTCCAAGTGAACATCAACACCCAGTGATAGACAGGTGAGTTTCTGATACAGGGAAATCCTTGTCTCACATTTTGGATGTGATATTTGGGGACAGTCTTAACCTGGAACAGATTTACTTTGGGAGATGACACGGCACAACAGCAAATCAGGCGGCTCCACACTTTACCCATCCCACTGAAGGTTTTGTACATTGTCCTCTTCCAGGGGTAGATGAAACCGCCCCTATCTTTAGCTCAGTCACTGCGATCTTCTTTAGTGGTAGCCATATGGCACTTTGGAAATGCAGCCTTTAAGCCTCGGAGAAACTGTAATGGACTGCGTGAGGAGGAGCTTTCATCTCGGCGTCAGACGCCAGGAAAGGCTCTGCAAAATGAACTTTTATGAAGGCTGGAAATCTCTGGGTTTGGTACGTTAACTTTGGTGGTAGAAAAATGCTCTAGTTGTGAGAGAGAATGTTATAGTGGGAAAATAACACAGTATCTGAACAGTTAGACAACCTTCTGAACACGTTAGTGAGAAAAATATCTCATGAGCTCTCACTTTCTTGATAAAAGTCTTACAGGCACAGAAATTTTTCCTTCTATGAAACTCTTCTCAAAATGCCATTTGTCAATCAAGAGGTCACGTTCTCTAAATATTTAGGTTTTTCATGGGTTCAGTTAGAGCCTGACAGTCATAATGCAGCGTTAGCAACTACATTAACCAGAAAGGGCATAAAACCCAAGCCACCCACTTCTTGGATATGTGAGTTGACTGCTGTGTTATATATAAAATGGGCTACCATGGGTGGCCTTTCCTAAAATAAAGGCTCTATAGTCATATAATAGCCCAGTGAAGCCAGCATAGGAACAGACGCCACTTTGCCTAGTTTCTGAAACGCAGTGGAGGAGAGGGGTACGGAGCTGCTGAAGCCAGCATCACTCTGGCTATGGAAGGCAGCACAACAAGCAGGTCTGATTTCCAGGTCCAACAGGGAGCTCCAGACCAGCTCAGATGCTAGCCCGAGGTGGTTGATCAGTGGAAGTTCTTCTAAATCTTTGGATGGAGAGTCCACGTAAATCCTGTTTGAGGTAAGTACTTTTTGTGCTTCTGGTCCTTTGATGCACAAAGGATTTAAAGAGCAGCTGTGTATTTATTTTACAATGCATTCAGCGTGTATACTTTTGAATGATAAGATGGTTTATCTGTAGCTTGCTTAATCTTTTCCTGTCATTCATGGAGATTAAGCACCATTTTCATTGTAAACAATCCCTCTGCTCCCCTCATGATTCCCTAAGGATACACCAGTTCAGATATCCCTTCAAATAATGAACAGGCAAGGACTAATAAATATTTCACACATAAAAGGAATCTTGTAGCAAAAGGCTCTGATAGCCCCCTTCATTATGGGGGGTATTTCCATTTGATTTTTACTTCTTGAATCCTTTCTTAAAACTCGGAGCCAAACATGGATTTCCAGTGAAAGTGGCAAGCACACCCAGACCTAGATAAAATAAAATGATGGGAAATAAAGTGCCAGGAAGCAGAGCTCTTATTTTGTATGCAGTTCCACCCCATCCCACTTCCTATAGTGCATTTTAAAGAAGGGACTGCTCTATATCCCAGCCCAGTGAAGATTACTATACATTTTTCCACTATCATCTAAAGCACACTGCACTTTCAAGGCTAAAGATTAAGTAAGGGTAAAGTGAAAACATGATTTATGGTGAAATTTCTGAACTTACCAACTCTGAGTAAAAGTAAAGAAAGAAAAATCCAGGAAGGCTCACATAACTTTCCCTCAGCTGGATTTTCATTAAGAGTTGCCAGTCTATTGCATTTCTGGTCATCAGAGCAATTAATTAGTAAGGCATAATGTAAGTTAAAGTGTCTCAAGGCTGTAAAGTGGAACTAGATTTACAGAAAATAGCAGGCTCTTCACAGATAATCCAGCACACTGCACAACTGTACRGGCTAAATTTCGTGGACCAGTTACACACATTTGGGGCTCGATTCTTTTGATGGTGAAACAAGCTGAAATCTTGCCTTTGATTTCAATGGTTCTAAACATTCCTAATGCTCAGTCTAGGCAGAAATTATGCACAAAGCTTTGGTACTTTTTTCSCACATTTTGAAGTTATTCCTTCCTTCATTTTGTCTACTGTCCAAGTACTCACTATCTCAGAAAAAAACATTAGAGGAAGCTGTATATGTCTAAACACCTAATTCCTTTTYAACAAGTTTCTTTCAGTACCTTTACTTGGGGGAAATAAGTCCACAGATATCCAAAATTTTTTGCATAGTCTCTTGTTTTAAAAGAAATGTGAATGGTTAAGAAAACAGGGAAATGGTGGTTTTTCTTTGAAAGAAGGTCTGATGCACGGGCTGGAAAAACTCGTGATTTCTGTCACCCATTTCTCAGAAGCTACTGCTTTTGCTGGAGGACATCTCACCGGCTCATGTGACAGCTTTTGAATCCTTACGGTTTACAGTCCTGCAAAATAAAATATCTCAGAATGAGTGCCTATTTTGTGAAAAGAGTATGAACTGCAATGGTTCGGTAAGGGCAAGAGCCTTTGGGAAAGGAGAAGACTGAACAGATAGGGACCTGGACACCTAAATCCATCATGTCTCACCAGGTGTGTATCCTGCTCCTGAGGTTTTTCACAACACGGACTTAGCCAGAGACCTTCCAGCCATTTGATTGTCACATCCAGATAAACACCTCTAGAGAAAGATGAAGCATCACCGAACACAGAAGTGGTTTTGGAGCTTCCCCTTCCACTTTCTTATACGTTGCTGATACCAGGTCTTGCGCCCCATTTGCTAACAAAAAATACTCAATGATCAATCACTGCCAACATGGGCACAAGACCTCTGCATTCACTCAGAGGTGTGCTGTTGATGCCATGGCTTGGTCCCTCATCTTCCTTGTATGTAATAAGTGCCACTGTGCTCCCTGTCATCGAAAGGGAACTGCAGATGAGTATGAAATTATGTCTTTTGGCAGCTAAACAGATTTTTGAYCACATAGCTGTAGTAATAGCCAAATCTGCTAGATGGTCAGCTTTCAAAATCTTCTGCTTGAATCATTCACCATGACATACATGTACTGACATTAATGGAACAACATTGGTTTAGGACTTTTGTTTTACTAGTAGTATTCATGTCAGCTGGACACAGAAGCTTTTACCTACATTACCCACAAACAGCGGCAGGTTCAAGCCCTGATGTTGTGGCTTCACAAGTGGGGTGAGCTGAGACTGCTTCTGAGAAAGATGGTCCCAGCCTCAGCCATTCATCCCTGTGGCTTTCTTAGGGCTAGCATTAGTGCTACAGCCGTAGAGGAAACACAGCTCCCTCCCACCCTCATCACTGGTCTCCCCAGTCCTGGTTTTAGGGCTAATCTGACCACCACTGGTCCAGCTGATGGCTCAGACATGGCCTCTGAAAAGGAAGCTGAATATTTCACCTATTCCAGCATGATCCAGGCTTCAATGAAAGGGCTGAATCCCTTCCTACACCCCCAGGCATGAGTGGTCATTGCTTCTCTTTACAGCCATAATCACACAGTTAGAGTGAGTTGGTCCATTGAGCTCATCTGGCAGAAAACAAACCCACTTCCAAGAAAGAATTTTCCATCAGATCAGCTCAACGGACCAACACAACCCATAATCATGCAATTGCTAGAGGGTAGGGAATGCATGATAAAAACTGGGAAGTAGAGAACACCCCCTTGTTGGCAGTGAGCAGTTAGGTCAGATTTGGTAAATCATGTAATTGCACCGTAATACTGCTCTCTCAACTGAGTCTAGTGGTTCGTGTTCCCTGCAAAGCTTCCTGTTTTCCAAAAAATCATCTCCAGAACTGGCATAAGCGGCAGTGTCACTTGCCTTTGCAAACTGAATCACATTCACGATTCCTTCTTTGCACTCCCCTTTCCCTTCCTGAGGGCACAGAGTCTGGAGGACTGCTCTGCAAACAGCTTTCACCAACCTTGACTTCATAGAAGAAGTTTTGCTTTTCTTTCTCCCTTTTGCAAGCTGTTGCTCATACACCACTAAAAAGCGAAGTCCTGATCTGATACAATCACATTTCAAGACCGTGTTAAGTTTTGACTGTTTGCAAGCACATCGTTACAGTGAGCTGGGTCAGAGTGCCAGCAGGCTTTGAAATGAAGAGGAAACCTTTTCAGCAAGCTCTCAGCAAGGTGTGCAGGGAAGGCAAGAGCAGATGGGGAAAGAGACAGCTCTGGGGCTCCTGGCCTGTTTGATGGAAATGAAATAACATCAGCAAATTTGTAAGAGCTGACTGAGACCTTTTTCAAAGAAGCACAACAGCTGCAGGGCTGACTTTGAGGCTGTCATCCTGTGCTGTGCGGTGCACTTTGACCACGCTCTCACAAACACTGTCTGCCGATTACAGGCAGGCTCAGTCACTTCGCTGGAGAAAATACTGGGTGAAACGGTACACCAGCACTCTGCATAGAACAGTTAGCAACAAGCAGATCCCCAGTAAGAGTAATAACAATGAGGATGTTCATAACAACTAATAAAAGCAGCAGCACCACAGTGCGGAAGAAGAGGTGGGAGAGGTCATAAAATTTAATAGGGTTCATTGACAAAAACCTTTGTTTTTCAATGAGCAACTTTATTGCCTAAAGAAGGGAACTGAGTTTGGACATCATCTGTAACAAGAGCTGTGCTCTGACCCCACGCAGGTCCAGTTACTAATGGTTTGTTTCAGCTCGGTCTTGCAAGGTCCTCCCCTTGCTACTCCTGAAGAGGTTGAGCATGTATGCTCAATTTTAAGCATATATGTGTCTCCCGTGCCTTCCACGAATGGGGAGAGTGCTTTGACACTGACATGCACTATGGGACTGCAGCTGGGACACTCAACTGCAGCACCTCGTGAGATTGAGCCTTACATGATTAAAAGCTGCGACTCAGTATGTTGTCCTTCTAATATGGTCTCTTTGGACTCACGGAGTTGACACTAGGCTGTGTATCATTTGGTGCAAAAGTGACTTTTGCACTGAGAGCAGGAATATGTCTTAAGGAGTGATTAATTTTGCTGCGTGCTGCAGCTTCCATTACAGCGCTTTACGTCAAGTGCTGCTTCTTGCCTCAGGGAATATTTTCCCACTCTCCAGTTGTTTATAATAATGCAAAGGCTGGTCTTGATTTGGAAAGAGCAATGTGCGCAGATAAGATAAWATTGCTGCTGAGGAACTAAGAGCAGTCCTTTCTTTTCATTACCGCTTGCTGGAGGCCTGCACTCTCGTATCCAGCCTCCCTCTATCTCACCAGCAAGCAGCAGAGCCCAGCGCTGTCGATGCTGCTCAGCCAGTTTCCCAGACATCAGGAAATTAACATTTTGACAACTTAGCCAAAACAACAAAATAGCTAAAGTTAACAGAATAGCAGCTGTGAGGACTTATTTCTCACATGGGGCTTACTCACAACTGTTGTTGCACGCCGAGGTGGAATGATGGGACCCCAAGCTCTCCCTTAATGTTATGTATTTATTAATAGAAATAGCTTTTGCAGAAGGGGCTAGGCTGACACTTTTGAATTTTGAAGTCCAAAGCCCTCTGACTGCTAACAGAGAAAAGACAAGGGCGGCCTTTCTGGATTGCAACACCAGCATTTTCAGTCATCATCCAGGTGACCACGTTTGGAAAGGGAAGATTAAGTTCTGCTTCAGGGTTAACACAGTCCTAAGTCTAAAGATCTTAGCAAGAGCATTTTTATTTGCTATTGAATTAGGTTTCTTTTGAAAAGGGGACAAACAGGAAATGGGGATCTCTCCTGCTCAAACCCTGCTGGGTTGTTCCACCCCACCGTACCAAGCAGGAGCAGGGCAGCCCCTGTTTCCCACCTCCCTGCGGCAGCGTGATGAATGATGAGTTCCCAGGGCTACGGCTCAAAAGGCAGAGACGAGAAAATCCTGCATCCCTGTGAATCATGAAGACAAGATAGGAGTGCAAAGCCTTTTGTTGAAGGGTTGGGAAAGTTCCTGCACATCAGGACTATCTACACCAACACAGGACGTCTGGTCTCCCAGACTTAGACAAAATGGGCCAACATGGTCTCTTGCTACACCAGCCATCATAGCAGGATTTGTGGCCATCTATCCTGCTGTAACGGGAAGCAGATCCATGAACGCATGGCATCAGCATGTGTGACCGTCGTTCCCACACAGAATGGCTGGAGGATGATTCACTGGAGCAATGAGTTTTGCCCAGGAGTAGAAAGTTAAGTTGCTGGAAAATTGTGCAAGTGTATAGCCTACAGCTCTGGAATTAGGAGCCACAGGTGGCAGTTAGGGAGGACTCAGCATCTTGGAGCTGTGTGATGGATGAAGTAGGATGCAAAATGCTCCAGACTACCTCCCAATGAGCAGGTCTGCATGCACTGCCACAGCAGAGGGCTTCTAGCTGGATTCCAGAGGCATCCTTGTTCCCAGGTTGGTCACACCTAGCCTGGGTATTTCTGTACTGGGTTCCAGAGCACAGCGTGCTTCTATATGGTTTTATAATGTCCATCATCAGATGCCTTCCTGAGGTAATCAGTTTTAGAAAGGGGCAAGTTTTCACTTATACCGAAGGAAGAGAAGTGTTGTGGGAGAAAGCTGGCACTGGTATAAACTGGTGTMATTTCTTCAAAGTCACTGAAATCAACTCCATTTATACCAACTGATTTGGCCTTTGAGGGATGAGAGAAGAAGTTAGCCAGTGGGCAGCTCAATTAGAAGAGCTGACAAGTGGAAGGCAGAATACTTAGCTGTTTATGGGATGGCCTTTCTTTATGAAATTCTCCCAACAATTCTCAAACATTAATGAGAAACATACCGTAAGTTGACAGTGTTGACAAGCATTATCCTTGGCCCTAGCTATGCTATAACGCAGAGAGGAGAAGCAAAGGCTGGTGTTTGCGATGCAAAGCAAGTCCCTGGAGAGCTCTGCCCAGTCTACACAGGCTCCTTTCTGCTACAGGACTTTTGTAAAGCAAGGAGCATTTCTGAAAGGTATGGCTTGTTCATTCTAGAGAGTTGCAGAAGCTCTCATTGAGGTTTTGTAAATATTTGGCATTTCAAATTGATAACCTTGGCTCTKTGAGTGCCTCAGACCTTAGGCTCTTCATAGTGTCACTGTCCTTAAGACAAACCACAGCCCCCTTCAGMACAGGTTGTTGCTTTGGTAATTTTTTCTACCAGCTCCAGAAAAATAAAGTCATATTTCATGCTGTGAAAAAATAGCTGCTGYGTGGTGTGATTCTGCACCAAGAGAAGAAAAAACTCTGGAAAAGGCTATAACAAATAGAGGGCTTTCGTCACCATGATGTGTCCTTTCCTTTAACTTGGTACAAGAATGAAGTTGTGTCTCAAACATCTCAAAACTACTCTGCTTGGACCCAACCAGGAGGACRCTTGTCTCTTGCTGGCTGGGGGTGGAGGTGGGACGCAGTGTTTTAGGAGTGATGGAGAAGGTGAAGAGGCCTCAGGGCTCAGGGAGCACAGCCCTCCCAGAGCCACTGTGGTTTTGGTGCTGAGCAGAARAGTGGGGCAGGCAGCACTGGGGCAGGGGGTGGCTGGGCAGGGGTAGAGGTGCCACGAGCATGGGGCCAGGTCAGTAACAAGACTAGCGCTGTGGCATCATTTTCAGGACAAAGAAGGGACGCGCATTTTTTCACGATCATATAATCCTAAACCAACTTTACTGCTTTTTCTTTTACACGTGCTCAAATTAACTTTGGCTTGACTTCTGGGGAACTAATCTTGTCCTTAAAGTTAAGTACAGGTATAAGTGGTTTTTTGGAGCAGGGACAGTGTGCTAAGCCTCTGGCAGGATCAACCACACACTACAAAGAATCTGCAGAAAGTAAATACGGATTTTATACACACAAGAATTTCTACAAGAAACCTGATTCTAGGAGTTATATTCATCCAGCCGAGAGAGCAGAAATTTCTCATGCAACCTACAGCAAATCATCTCAAATCTCCAATATTAATTGCAAACTATTTGTAAATGGTCTGCAGCCAAAAGTTATCTGCAGAAATCACTCAGCTAAAAATTTATGACAAATAAATCTGTTTACCAGTCATTTCTCTGGGAAATAATGGGCCAAATTCAACAAGTCTTTCAAATGAATTCATGTAGCTTTGTTTCTGAACAAAAGCTGCTTGCTGTCATGCCGGGAACGTCAGAGCAGTGCCTGGAGCAGGCACGCATGTGTGCATGCAGGATTTGGTATAACCAGAAGCATGGGCTGGGCCAGAAGGAGATCCTCAGAATCTGAGGAAAGATTTAATCATCATTAAAATCATCAAGAACTGAGGAAAGTCATGATGAGAAGGCAAGACTCAGAGGGATGAAATAAATTTGGGTTTTCTTATTTTAACTACCCCATCCTTTGTGACACCAAAAGAGTATTTTACTCAATTGATCTTGACTGAACTAACTGTAGTTATTCTAATTAGGCTCTTACTCTAACACATATTCTACTAAAATCCTCCCAGCAGTGCACGAACACAGGCTTGCCCAAATTCACCTCATGTTGCTCCTGAGAAACACCACCCACACCTGAGGTCCTGCTTTCCTTCTCGCACTAGCTAGATCCCCGCTGAGCAGCTCCCGTGGCCTTGAGAGTTCCTTTGCTCACAAAAGACAGGATGCTGCTGTCTCTGTCCCACGGTAACAGCCCGTATCTGCTCCTGCCTGGAGAGAAAGAGGCCTTCGAGAGTCGGCATGGGCCCATTAAGCACTTAGCAAGGTGATATTCTCCAGGCGTAGTCCTTGTAATCTTGCATTCATTTTACTAAGTGAAAGCAACTGATGCTTTCACACTCATGGTGCAGGTCACCTCTGGTAGGGCAACYGGCACGGGGTCCCTGAAGCCTGGGATGAGGGGATGGCTGACGGGGCGACATGAGGAGGTGAACTGATGGGCCAAGGAAGGGTCTGGGTGAACCAGAAAACCGGTGTCTCTAGCAGTCCACAAGACTGGTGCAGAAGGCAACAGTTGTTTTTCCCGACCATAATTTGAAATGCAGCTGTATACAGCTGCACGGGAGGCTTGGACTATGTCAGGGTATATTTTATTACCAAATAACCTTGCTGCACTTTACCAGCAGCTACTGTCTGTTGTTGGCTTTGTAGTCACTTTCCCCTTCTTGGAATATGGCAGGAAATTTTAATAAATAGGGTCTAATTTCATCATCCTTCTCAGCAGCCATCCTTAACTTCAGTGCATGCCCACTGGAGGTAGCCTTGCTTACTGTCTGGCTGTTGAGTGCCTGTTTAGTCATCACTTTACTGATACTTACAGGAAAGAGCTATTGTTCCTGGGCTTCCTCGTCGATAACAGAAGTTCCTGAATTTCTACTTGTAAATTAAAGAAAACACCTCTGAAGAAAGCATTTGGTTCCGATTCGTAACTGTCAATGTTTTCTGACTGTAATCTGTAAGGATCAGTTTGATTTTTTAATTCATAGCCTCTGAAGCAGCAAGAGGAATTTAAGCGAACCTCTTTGGGCAAGACTATGGTGCACCTCGCAAGAAGAAAAACGCCAAAACAAAAGCAACCAGCAAACCCATGCGACTGCGTGGAGGACTCTTCAGTTTTGAAAGATGCTCAGCCCCTGTCGGTGTTTGGAAGAAGAGAGCAAGGTGCTTCTCAAGGAGTATTTTAAATGTAGCCAACATATTTATCAGGTTAGTTCACAGGAAAGGAACATGAGCAAAAATGGATCATTTTAATTAATCAAGTTGATAAGCACAATAGTTGCCTGGTTCAACATCATATGAGGCACAAATCATCCAGTCATTTGCCAATACCCCTCTGGTACATTTGACTGGTTTATAATGTTACTATTGCTGTTCAGCTAGGAAGGGAAAGAGGCTACATTTTCTGGAAATGAGTTAGGCAGAAGAGAAACAAAGCATAGATAGAAAGCTGGGGAGGCATCACTCTAAAACTCAAAAAAAATCACTAGCTTAGATGGGAATCTGAAAAAGCTGGGTAAGAACGAGTCATTTTTAATAAAGCAGAGTCTCATATGATACCGTATTTTGGTAAGAATTTTTCTGCAGGCTGTGTCCTAAATATACAGTAGCCTTCTTTATCTGGCTGACATTGGAGACATGGAATTTAACTAGTTAAACATGCTCAGATAACAAGAGTTTTGCATGTAAGTGCTGCTCTCTAATAGACATGCCCTTCACTGAGATAATGAGTGATTTGGATGAAAGATGGGCATACTGTATCGACTTTGAAGATACAATCTTTTTCATTAGGAAATTCTGCAAACTGAAACTAAATTACTCTTCTAATAATTGCACATCTCCAGGAACATTTCAATAGATAAGTGCAACAGTAACAGCTGAAAGCTGTTAAACAATTTGGCTGCTAAAAATGTGATCTACATGACATCTACATAAAATTACAGACTCCTATCATTCATGCCAAGCAAAAAGAGGCAATAATGTTGTAAAACATTTTGGCGTTGCTTTGGGTATTTTCATTGGTGAAGTTTAGGAGTTCCCCGCAGAAGTGAAGATGTTACTATTGCCCAGGTTCATTATATTAAGGCTTTTAGAGAGCCTGGTCATGGTTCTGACTGTATTTTCCTCTCAGACAGACACACTTGCATCTGTACAGCCCTGTGAACACCCAGATTAACAGCACAGCACAGGCACGGTAAGTCTGGTACATACAGTGTGATTTATCGGTAGGTGTGCAATAGCTGTTTTTCCCAGCAGTCGCCAGCCTGGACTCCCAAGCATCTGGAAGAGTGGCCGGTTACTGCAAAAATACAGGAAAAGACATATCCCATATGGGGATTGTCATATGGTGCATGGGATTTGACCACGCAGTACAGGAAATCCTATGCAATATAAGCAGCCCAGCAACCCTGGCACTAGGTAACGGGCCTTGGGAGTGTGTGTGTAGGGAAGGGGATGGCTGAGCCTGGGTTGCCAACCCGTGAGCTCATACTTTGGGGTGGCCCTGTCTGTGCCTCCTTGGGGTCCAGCCGTACCAGTGCCCAAGCATCCTTCTCCTGGAGCCAGCAGCTCACTCTGCCGCTCTCACTACTTGAAAGAAGCTACTCATATGCTTAAAATTAGCCCTGGAGCTGGGCCAGACTTCTCAGCACATTATGGGACAGAGCTGTTGACAGATGATCTTAACTCTCTCGCTTGTGAGAAGTTTGTACACACGCTCAGCCGAGCTGCAGGACCAAGGTCTTGGCTTCACGTTCTCGCTGAAGAGCCCGTGGTGCTTTTCATGAGAATTAAGATGTCAGGCTCATCAGTCAGATCAGATCAGATGCCAATGCCAGTAAAACCCTCCTGCCCTGTCCTCCCTGGGTACCTATAAACAGCTGCAGTGAACCAGTCTGCTTCACCCCAGCCCCAAGCAGCCGGACTTTAAAACAGTCTGRCATTAATTTGCCTTTAATACCGAAAAGTGGCCACATGATTGATATTGCTGGCTGCTATTTGAGTTTGCATGTTCTGCATTTGTAGCATTCAGAGACAAGTTGGAGAGTACAGCAGAGGCATTCACAAAAAGCGAGGTGCTTATCTGGTGGGATTGTGCCAGCAAGCAAGTAGAAAAGTTAAACAGGAATAATATTTCATTGGCATGGTTGGCAGATTTTTCTACTGCTATTAATTTGGGCAGAATAATCTTTAGAGAGGAGAGGAGAGGAGAGGAGAGGAGAGGCGAGGCGAGGCGAGGCGAGGCGAGGCGAGGCACATTCTGGACTTTGCAATATGAGTACAAGTCTGTTGTCTCCCAAGTGTTACGCTGTGTCCATAGAGTTCCACTCTGGTTAAGAAAGAAGACCAAAGGAAGGAAGACAAAATGCTTGGTCMCAACAGGACAGCAGCCTTTTGCCTTGCTACACTTTCAAATTCACTGACGATACAATGAGGTGCCTAGGCAGAAGTGCCGCACCAGGCAGCTCCTGGCCGCAGCAAAAAATAAGGCTGTCTGAATTAGCAGTATGGAGCATGTTTCATTTCCTGGGTGTTTTCTTATCTGTATCTTACTCGGGTTTTTGATCTATGGAYGAGTGGGTCAGGAAGTGGCCTGAAGACACCCCTTTTGCCTCATGCGTGGAAATTTTCTAATTATAGGGCTGCATCGACAGGCTCCCACTCCTGTCATGACACTTGGCGTTGTTTATGTCATTTAAAAAGAGAGGGAAAGAACTCGCCTCCCAAAACCAATGAAATAATGAGGAACAAAATGCACTCTTTTATCTTTTTGTCAAGTGAGGCAAGTCTATTATCTGTCCCAGCCTGCGGCTGGGATCACCATCTCCCCCAGAGCAGCGTTTTACAGGCTGATTAGTGTATAGCTTCCTGCAGTAAACTACCAGYGGGGACCAGAACACAGGAGGGGAAAGAGAAATTCAGGGACAAGATTTAAGCTCTGGCCTTAGTTTTTATTGCCTACACTGTATGTCAATACATATTTAACTGATAATCCATGCATAGTATACGTACATGCACACACAAACATGCATGCAAACACAAAATAGCCTACACGGGCCCCAGGAGTCACTGCTGACTTTGCACACAGAATGATGCTAAATCAGGAGGGATGAACCAGCTGCCTTTGAAAAAAGGCATGCCAGGAGCAGGTTGGTAGAAATGCCACACAAGTTTGTAGGACAGTGCCGGAGCAGTGTAGAGCCATGGGCTTCAGGTTTGAAAAGACCTAGAGTCAATGCAGTTGGAAAGAGCTTCTGCTGCACTAAAAAACAATTAGCTTTTAATATTTTACGTTCTTGGAAAGTAATTATGACACCTTGAATTTGTAAAGATTTCCTTTAATAATCTAGTTATTATTCAATTAGAAATGCCTGTTAAAAAATGGCTAACTGTAAAGATATAACCAGGTAAATATATTTGTGGCAACAGGAAGAACCAACTGCTCGTTAAGTGTCTAATTCGTATGGCAGAACAGTGATATGATGGTAAATTTCTTACACCTCCAAATTGCTAATGCTCTATTACACATGCTAATCGAGACTTGGGAAGGTAACATACAGCTTTAATTCCTTTAAAATGAAAGCATCACCTGTGGTTTTGGATGATAAAATACAGGCCTAGCTGCTGAGTGAGATAATATCTCTGTCTGCATAAATGTCAGGTTGAAGTGGGTGAGGGAGTGCTCAGTAAAGACCCAAGGTGCTAGAATTATAATTTTTAGGGTTTTCTAACCCTGTGTCCTGGTTCTGGCTGGGACAGAGTTAACTTTCTTCCCAGTAGCTGGGGGGGTGTGCTGTGTTTTGGGTTTGGTATAATAGGAGTGTTGATGGCCCATTGATGTTTTGGGTGTTGCTGGGTGGTGCTTGCACTGGGGACTTTTCGGCCTCCCATGCCCTGCCAGGTGCAGGGGAAGCTGGCTAATGGGGTATTCCATACCATGTAACGTCATGCTCAGTATAAGAACTAAGTGTGGGGGCGCTCTGGCATCACAGGACGGGCTCTTGTGTATCGGGCGACGCGTCAGTTCGGTGGGTGGTGAGCAGTTGCATTGTGCATCGCCTGCTTTGTATATTCTATTGTTGTTGTTGTTATCACTGTTATTATTACTGTTCTACTTTGTTTTATTTCAATTATTAAACTGTTTTTATCTCAGCCCGCGAGTTTTCCTACTCGTGCCCTCCCGATTCTCTCCCCCATCCCACCGGAGGCGGGGGGTGAGCGAGCGGCTGCGTGGYGTTTAGGTGCTGGCCAGGGTTAAACCACGACACCCTGTCACTATAGCCAGATGCATCGCTGCATTGTTTAAAGCAGGACAGAGCTTAAAAGTCATCAGGATCTTTTGGCTTTAACCACTACGAATCTTTGAAAGACTTGAAGATAATATTCAGTGTCAGAGTACGGACTGTACAGAGTCTGTAAGGACTGTCACAATTAAAGATGAGCAAGAAAGTGGCATGATTACCTAAAAAAGCTTTCTGAAGATGTCTCAGCAGTGGAAAGAAGTGACTTGAAGACTAACTGGGAGCAGCTTGCAGCAAATGTCTCTCTGTATGAGCTGATGCAAAAGCGCACTCAAATCAGCTCTGTTTTTGTGGATGCAGCTTCTGCGAAGGCTTAGCAGGAGGAGTTTTTCTTCACTGAAACCAGACAGATAATCAGCTTTTAGATTCTGGATGTGATTTTTTTAGGTGCATTGATCTTGATTTGGAGATACACTTCAAATGAGCCTTTGTAATGGAAGTTAAAGAGCCCAGAACCCTGCTGCCTTTTATTTATTTATTATTAGCATCATTATACACTTTATTTGCTCAGATGTAAATGTTTATTCCAGGTAAATGGGATAACCTTGGAAAACCGCAGTGATGATACTGCATGCATTAACTCTGTGCATTGTGCAACTTTGATTTACTTCAGATGTTTCTATATCTTCTTTGCTGAAACTATCACAAAAATGAATTGCATTGGTCTCCCAGCTGAAGGTGAGTTAACATTACTCCCATTATCCAACTGAATCCAGTGGGCCACCAGGATTATAGAGGAGACAGCTTGGGTGCAGACCTTGATCAGGTCCCCARGCTCTCAGCTCCCTGCAAGGTGCTGAGAGGTGCTGCCTTGCAGAACGGAGATAAATGAAAAATGAGCAGCAAGATAGTGGGAAAGATAAAATTGCACAAAGCTTCTCCCTCACCCTTTCAATGAGCTTTAACATCCACTGACCTTGAACTAGTCAGGCATGCAAACCTTTCACACATCCAGAAAGGAATTATAGACCATACGATCAGCTGTTGTGAGGAAGAGAGGTTGTCCTAGATAAACTATTTCAGCTGTTTTCACAAGGAAGAGCTGTTGCAGATATTGCAGCTCTGGCAAGTAGCTGGACTGGACATTCCCTTCATGTTCATTGTCATTTGGCCCCAATCTTAAATTACCATTGGTATTTTTCATAAAGGACAAGTCCAGTATTTTTTTAAGCATACAATTTTCATCAGTAGATTTTCCTGATGCATAAAATTTTCCAGACATCCTGACTATTGCCAGCACTATACTGAGGGTATGCGTGCACTCCCAAGCAAGGTGTGACATACAGAAAGCAAATTTAACTCTAAAATGCTGCCAAGGCAGGGTATCGACCTACCTCACCACAGGATCGTGCTCTCTCCCTGTGGCAACTCCAAAACGGAGCAAGTTACTCCCGTTTACTGCRGAGGCATAGCACAAGCATCAGCAGCTCCTGCAGAGCAGCCTGTCATTGAGATAACCTGCCCGTGGTTGGCCCTCAYTCATCTTAAACCAGAGAGAACAGGTTCAAGGAGAATAGTTTGCCCAACTTCTTTTTTTCTTTTCATTTCCCTAGAAGCAGGGCAAGCTAGCTTGGGGCAGGCTGGGGCACCAGGAGCGGTCAGGACACAGGACTGCAGCTCAGGGATCTCACCTCCATGCGTGCTCAGACACACAGCTTGCTGCCTCACGCTCCCTGGCTGCAAAACAGGAGCAGTGGTGCACACCCAGCTCTGTGAAAAAGGGCCTTCAGATCTACGCACCTGAATGGCAGCAGCAGAACTATGAACTGTTCGATCATTTTAACGTTTCTTACTTCGATATGAGATGAGATTTTTCAAGAAAATAACTGCTGAGCAAGTACAGATGATGAGAGAAATCACAAAGATCCCTTCAACAACATCTGAAATGAGAGCTGGATGATACACTTGGCAGAGGAAAGGTTGGTGGCAGTACAGAAGCATCTCCAAAGAATACTTAAAAGCTGTCAGCTCAGAAGAGGATAAAAGCCTAATTTTATCAGGGCAGAAGAGAAAGGAGGAGCCGTAGGGAAGGGATCACATGTGGGCATCACAAGGTGAAGACAAAATCCAGCCCAACAAAAGACTCATGAATCACAGTGAATGGAAAAGGGCAAACATTGCCTTTTTATCCTCTCTCACACACGAAACAGAAGAGGAAAGAAGGAAAAAACCAGACACATCAGTTTTAAAACATAATAATTTCATTTACAAACTCAATACAACATGAACTTAAGTTAAGCTGCATCTGTTGTTTCTTTTTTTTCCAATGGATTGAAGAAATGATTGATGATTTGACTGACAGCAACAATGGGTACTTTCAGAAAATGAGAAAAACCCATATCACTCATCAACCTAGCACTTGCTAAGGGAGAGGAGAAAGTGTCTGGATGAAAGCTGGTCTAAAGCCATCAGAATGTGATCCTATGAAACCATTCTTAGCAACCCCCTATTTAATCGGTTCCTGCCCAATAATAAAGTTCCTTATTACCTCCACAGTCTGCACATGGCCACTAAAGGATTGGGGATTTACAGTTCTTTAGGATGCATCCCTCAATTACCTGCCTTCTTCATAGAAAATACACATGTGTATGCTAAATGTGACATTTTTTCAGCCTTACAATACAGAAGTGGATCCCTTTCCAACCTAGTGAGTAGAAGAGACTGACTTATATCAAGTTATATTTGAAAAAGTGCCTTCACTTGCAAAGTATCTGGGAATGCAAAAAGACAACGGAGAATGAGACTTTTCTTACCTAGTTCCTCCTAAAATGAGATGGGATGCCAGCAGAGCTAGAAAGGGTTGTTTCAATTCACATGTTCATAGCACAGAGCCTCTGTGTGTGTTAACTGTGCCTCAGATTTAAGCATTAGCATTGGGTGGGAGAAGACACAATTAGCAGGAGGCTTTTCTCAGTTGGATTCATTCGTCATGGATCTGGCAAAATGAAGAGTCCATAGCATATAAGTCTGTCTTTTTGGCACATGAAAAAGGTCAGTGCTTACTGTGATAATCTGTAGTGGTTGGTGAGCATCGGTTTCCAGGGTTAGGAATTCAAGCTCTTCACTTGCGCCCGCATAGATTGACTCCTTTTTTACCAGGTAATTCTGCAGAGAGCTATGACTCAAATGTTGTGTTTACCCAGCAGAGATACAGACTTTTATCTTGGAAAGTGCAAAGGAAACAGGCTTTTCTCACATGGCTTTGTTCTGTCTTCAACCCCAGACAGCAGCTGGTCCCAAAACTCAAGTGCCACAGCACAACATGGAATGAACTTTACTCAGGGATTTTTTTTCTTTTTGTGTAGCTTCCTCATGTTCCCTAACCATTTTCCACAGGGACAATATTTCCCATTGGACAGGGAATTTATCTTCAAAAATACCTAATGACATGTCTTGCTCAGGGGAAATGTTCATGTGCTTGAAGTCTGGCCAGCTACACTCTGCAGCTCATGAAATGAAGGCTTTATGCCATTTTTCTTAGGGGAACAATTTACTGACATAACTGGCTGGTTCAATACATGCTGTAGAGCTCAAAAGAACCTCGTATGTTTTGTTTCATGGCCAGTAGGTGTCAGAGCATGGTGATGTGGGGTTATCCCATGAGGATCACGGAGCCCACTGCAGCAGCTGAGGCTGAGCCAGACTCCTCAGCTCAGCACAGGACTAGAAACATCGAGCTTTAGATAGTTCTACATGATGAAAAACAAAAAAAAAAAAAAAAAAAAAAAAAAAAAAAAAAAAAAAAAAAAAAAAAAAAAAAAAAAAAAAAAAAAAAAAAAAAAAAAAAAAGAGGAGAGTTAAAAAGTAAGGAGAGGTCTTGTATCCCCTGGTATCTGCAACCCATCTTCTTCCTGCTCCATGTGCTGGCTGCTACCTCATGAGGCTCCATGGAAAGGGTGTTTGCCTGACAGCATTTTGCAGCTTGCTGCCTATGGTGGAAAACATACACCCCAACATATAGTTTGATGTCAAATCCACATTCAGAAATGCCTGGTTTTTTCTACCCAGGTGCTTACATTGGCAACCATCAAGGTTGCTGTTAAGTGGCGTTGGCTGCTTAACAATACAGTTCCATCTCTGCRTCATACTCAATTTGGATTAGAAACTGGCAATGTTTTCTCAAGAGAATGCTCCAATCTCCATTGGGATTTCTGCTCTTTTGCATTTTATGTAAACTGCACTTATGCTTGGATCTAATGATGGGAAGCGTACAGGATTCTTCTCTTTTTAAAACAAGATTAATTTAAGTCCAGCAGGAAGAGCTTAACTATGGAAGAGTCTATATTTAGAATATTTTCCTTTTGTGTACAGCTGAGTGTATTTCCAGATCCTTTGAGCGTCCGTCATGCTGTGGACAACTGCAAAACATATCCCACCTTGAAAATCGTTCCAAAGGCAGAAGGAAGGCAAGAAAAGAATAATTAGCTCAAATGATCACAAAACTTAGGAAGAAGTCTCTTCCTTCCTCTGAATGCAAATATACCTTGTTTGACAGTACAGTTGTTGATCTACTTTCAATATTTTGTTGTGAGTGTTAAAACTAGCCCATAGAAGCACAAAAACATTGAATAATTTAAGTTAGAAGGGACCTCTGGAGATCATCTAGTCCCCTGCTCAAAGCAGGGTCAGCTCCTAAGTTAGATCTAACATAAAAATTAGATCAGGTTGCTCAGGGCCTTGTCTAGTCCAGTTTTTAATATCTTTGAGGACAGAGATTACATGGCCTTTCTGGCCAGCTTGAACAAGTGCCTGGTTAGCCACGTAGTGAAAAATTGAAAAATTGCTTGAACTAAGTATAACAAAGAAGGATCTATTTAAATATAAATAAACCATTTGGTGMTATATGAAAAATAAGAGGTTTTTACCTCCTCAACAAGGTACCAATGCCAAAGGCCTCAAATGGGAAATTTAGCGTTGTCAGCAGCACAGAGCTATAACTTTTATAATTAAAAAGGTTACTTCAGCACATACTCATGTTTCCGTTCTTCTTGACTACTCTTTCTTTTGATCCAGTCAAATACTTGTAGAGAATGAAATTTACAGTCTCCAGTAGTAATATTTTAAAGGCCAAAAACACATTAACAAATCTTCCTCTCCTCTTTAACAGAGAAGAGCTGTAGGATGTGATATTCCAGAAAAACAAGAGAGTTCAATTTTTGCTTAGCTGAAATTAGTTTGCTTTTAACTTCTGATTTTTATTCTAGTCTTTGTGGTTATAATTTTCCAGATGGATTTTCCTTGTATTTATTGTACATTATTTCTCAGTGCTGTGATGAATAATAAAAACTATACTTGTTTGTGCAACAAACAGTAAGACACAGCAGAATAAGTGTAATCTTTAGACATACCTATTTCAGACTTCCACGAGCCCTTCAAAATCAGTCAAGCATAGAGTAAGATGGTCAAACAGCATCAAAGATATGAACATGTGAAATTTGGAGGTAAAACCATAATCACACACTGATCTTTAGATGGGTCATAAGTAGTCTCATTTAGAAACTCAAGCAATCTCATAGTGGAGATGATGTAAAAGATGAGGTCACATCCATTTCAAGGTGACCTCATTGAGAGGTTAAATGTCATCTTTCACACATCTTGTAATTTAAGCAGTGCTCTATCACCATTTTTGAGCTATTTTTACTTGCACGATCCTAGCACTCTGGTTTTCATATACCGTACCACAAGTTTGACCTTCAGGCTGCTTACAATTTTTGGAGATTTCTAGAAAAGAATTAGCTCTTTCCTTTGCAAGAAGATGTGAAGCATGGTACAGCTGAACAGGATCACAGAATCTTATCTCCATTGTTAGGGACAAAATAAACTGTCATTACTAGCTGCAAAGAAAAGAAGCTCTTCTGTAAGCAGAGCAGATCCCTAGTCTACCAATTCACAAATATAAAAATAATGCTTTAGGAAGGAAAAGTGCCATGAAAAGCAATTGAATTATCCTATTGCTGAAGAAAGAAAAATCCTTAYGTAGCGGACACAGATTGAAGACTGCTGATGGACCAGTAGCACCCTTCACACAAGGTCCGTTTTGATTTGTTTCTAAAGTTCAAGATTTCAGAAGCAAATGCCTGATCGGCACACAGATGTATGCGGTGTATGGGATGCTGGCAACCACAGGCAATTGGACGTTGGAAGTGAACACCCAGCTCCATGCTTTGTGCTTGGTGTGGTATACACTGCTGGATGGAGAAGCAGTTGATCTTAGCATTACTGCAATTATGTCAGAAAGCACACATGCTAATTAAATACAGACTTAATGGGCGTAGTTAATAAGACACTGAACAATGTCTGACAATTTGCACAGATAACAACAAGTTCAGGCTGAGTAAGCAATTGAACTACTGCTTCTAATGTGATAGTGTATAAAGGGTCCAAGCAGGGATTAAATCCTCCTTCAGCTAGGTACTGTACAAACAAATAACAGAAAGAGAATCCCTCTCCCAAGTTCACCACCTTGAGCAGTGCATTGCCAATAACAGTATCATTTACAGCTGAGACTTGGCCACGTTTTCTGGGTTAATAAGCAGGGAAGCAATATTTGGTATTAGCTGAATTTTGCAAGAAATCTGGAAGCTGGCACTTAAGAGAAAAGTGCTGGCAAGCAAAATGTAAAGGAACAGCTTATAATTTAGAATCCAGCCATCACTTAAAAAGGACCAAAAATCATATTAGGTTATGGTATGACTGACTGATAGACCAGGGAGAACAGGTACTGCAAAAAAGAGCATGGAGTGGCGCACACAGCATGGCATTTAAGTAATTCAAAAAAGACAGGGGGTTTATTTCAGAACAAAGACAGTACAATTAGTTTTTTCTTCTGTTAAACTCTTAGATATTATTGCAGAAAGGTGTGACAAGAGAAGGAAAAATCCAAAAGTCTTTTTCGGGAGACACCTGCCTGTGCAGCGGGCAAGGAAGGAAGAAGCCCAGGAGCACCCAGCCCTGAGAGCATGGTGGGGGGGCTTGCTCCTTGCTCACTCCTTGCTCGCTCCTTTCTCAGCCCTAGCTCACTCCTCACCCTGCTGACTCCCCAGGCACTGCAGGCCTGCCACTTCTCCTCAGGTCATGCCTCCATGCTGGCATGTCCCTCTGCCTGAACTAGAGCTGCTTGGGGCATCTCCCAGAGAAAAGTCACTGCAAGGAGGGCCAGTACAACTCCACCTGTGTTGTAAGTGATGTCACGTCTTGAGTGAAAAGCCCCAGTGGTGGAATAAAACTAGAGAATGAAACGTCAAGTAAATGGCAATACATTTGCTCCATTTTCCTATCAGCCGGCTACTTCTGTTCAGATCTTGTGCTCCATCTACTTTTCTCTTTCTCATTTTAAAGAGGCAGCTGGACAGATCCCAAGGTCAATACTGCTGACCCCCAAATTAGCTTTTCCTTTGGACCTGTGCAACTTTTACGTTGCTTGGATTTCCAGCACTCTTGCCACAGACTGCTAGAGCTGTCCTAGCCATTGAACACCCAGCTCCATGCTCCACATTCAGTACGGTATTCACTGCCAGATGGAGACAGAGATAGTTTGTCTTAGCATTACTGCAATCAAGACATAAAGCAGATTCCAGTATAGGAGAGCTGGTGTACTGGCATTTAAGTTCAATCAGAAGAAGGACATGCGTGCTCTCTCTCTCAGTCCTGGTAAAAAATATACTCAATGCCCCATGAAATCAAGGCGTTTGAGGTGCATCTTTATCATGAACAGTAGATTTGCTCATTCCTTTAGACCTATGTCAAATTCACTGTTCCAGCTGTCACCATTTAATATTTTTGGAAGATATTTTATGGAATACAAGCACAGAAATACGGTCAGACAGAGCGTTACCACCTAGCACCACAAAACCCTTCAGCTAACATAAAGCCACAGAGGTCCATCGAGCAGAGAATCTGCCTTGTAGCTCAGATGTTCAGGCTGTGTCTTCAGGGAGATGATGCAGGGATGATTATGTTACAGAAGTACCGTGTGAAAAACATAAAGTGCCACAAGTAGTCTGGAGAGTGATTTTTACACTTATCAGCTTAATGACAAGCAAAGGCCATTAGATGCACTCTAAAAATTCCTCCCTGCTATTTGCGGGTCCCCGCAGCGTGCCGTAGACACGYGCCGAAGACACACCGTGTCGTGAAATCCTGCCGTTCTTGGAAGGTGGAATCAATTAGCATGTAAGATGTGTACTTCGGGAGAAAAAGCCTTGCTGCAAACACCCGACAAGAGAGGTATCAGCTGGGCTGTTTGCTCATATGGAGCCTGTTAGTTACACAAACACAGGGAAAGAAGATAGTATTACAGGTGAAATCCTGCAGTTCTAATGAAAGTGAATTTGTTTCCCTTCCTGTTTTTCCTAGTTACCCCTACTATTTGACTGTTGTTAGATTGTGGCATATATGCTAGTTGAATGCCAGTTTTCTCCCTCCCATTCAGCATTTTCTATCTCTCTCACTGATTTTAACTCAAAGAAATTGCAAAAGAAATATTTTGACTTTTCTCGGGAGCAACACCCAAGGAAGCTGTCTTCGATGCAGATGAGGGCTGTTTTGAGAAACAGCTGGGGAAAAGAAACCCTGAGAAATCAGATCCAAAATGGCAATTTGGGAAGGAAAAGCATGCTTTTTCAATTTGCATTTTGCAATGATCTTTGACCTTCCCATCTACATTTATCTTCTTGAGTTTAAGAAGGAAGCAGCATTACCAATACTGAAAAAGTAAAGCCCCGCGAATATTAACCTCTGGGGAGGGAAGACTTGCTTTACTCAGAAACAGCATAACCTGTACAGTGAACATTCCTCTTAATGCAAAGAGGAGGAATGAAATTCTCTTCTCTACCAGAGGATCTTGTGATGAACAAATATTAGTTCCTGCTGTCTGGTTTGGTGACACCCCTAAGCACTATTCAATCCATGTGAGTAGTGAGACACGAAGTCAGTGTTAAATTCCTTTTCTTATTTGGAAGGATGGAGTCCACGGGCAAGGAGAGATGATCATGGCCTTAATGGGGAACAGCAGTTCTCCACTTCTTCAGACTACTGTCTTACTTCCTAAAACTGGCGAACTGACAGTCAATACACCGGGCGCAATCTCTGCCCTGGCTTCCTGCTGTCAAGTGAGACAGGTGCTGAGTGGAGGTGGTGTATGGCAAGAGCTGAAGCAGAGGTAGTTCAGCGAGGAAAGACTCTTCTGAGATCTTGGCAATAAATCCTAGATCAAATTTTCAGATCATTGCTACTTTTCAAAAGATTTATAATTTGAAAAAAATATGCAGATTTTTTCAGGACTAATACACATCTTAAATTTAATTCTTTAAGTTAAGAGCGATAGTTTTCCAAACAAAATCCACCATTTTAAGATTGGAAAGCAAAATATTCTTATTTCTTAGCCTTGAAAACAACTAAACTGTTTCTAGCCACGCCATTTTTTTAAAAGTACCCTGAAGCGGACAACCAGCATGAGCAATATCAATTCAAAGGGCTGACATCTGCAACAAGAAATAGCAAGTAACTTTAATAATAGCTAGTAGTACCAAGCAAATAAAACTGCATTGCTCTAACTTGTAAAAATCTGGGAGCAAGTATGGTGGAGAATCCTGAAATGCTTCTCTCACCGCAGAAATACAGACTAGTAGTTTGCTTGCATTTTTTTCTGTAAAACTATACAAAGCCTGCCATAATTTGAAAACTCCACAGGATTTTTTCCTCTGCGTTATCAGCATAAGTGACGTTGACCTTAATATCACTGCATTTAAGCTTCAATCTTACAGGCAGCAAGGGGGAAGAGCGGTCTCTTGAACAGAAAGCAAGAATTGAAAATTTCAATGCAAAAGATGAATACATTAAAGAATAGATTAAACAGGGAATTTATAACACAAGCTCTTTTTATCCCTTCAGCTCTGTAACACACAGATATGCTGAGACTTGGGTGAAATCAAACTGAAGGTGGGGGGCATAAGATCCACTCTCCTTTACGCAGGGTAAATGCACAAAATATTTAGGCTCTTGAAGGAACARGGTGGGTTAAAAATAGAAACCATCTTTTAAAATATGAGTTACCTGCAAGGACTGGGATTGAGCTGCACGGTTACAGGGTCTGACTGAGAGCTGAAAATGGGGCAGGAAAATGCTGAGATTTTTTTATTCTGTTTTGTTTTGTTTTGTTTGGGGCAGTGGGGATGGGCTGCTTATGTCTAAATGGGTGTCTAAAAAAAGTGATAGAAAAGAGGGACCAATCAAAACCACCATAACACAGACCAACAGTTTGGGTCAGAAGAGGTATCGCTAATTGTACGTATTGTTTTTCCCTGAAATGAGGAAGATCCTCTGCCAATCTGAAAACTCTTGTTGCTCCGCAGGGTACAGACTCCAGAGAAGGAATTACCTGTAAGCAACCAAAGTGCAAGTCTCTGCAGTAAATAAAATTTCAACTAATTACTCTACTATAAACATATTTGCTTTTACTGACAGATCATAGTTTTGAAAAGTTTGGAAGAAAGACTTCCCCTTCCTCCCAGAGCTTTGAAGCTGTATTGTCCACTTGATGAAAATATGAAAATATGAACCGTGTTCTTCATATGATAATGCAGGAGGAAAAAAAGGGGAAATGAAAAAATAAAATCAGCTCAGCACCATCATTTCAGAACATTTTGGCATATTTTATTGTTTCCTCTTAACCGCCCCCTCCTTCTTATCTCATGTACAGGCCCATCTACAGTAATGTTTTAAATGAAAAGCTTTTTAGTGAGCCAACTGCACCTTTCTCTAGGGAGTTCCCACTGAAATTCCTGATAACACCAAACAATGGAACTTTTTTCAAAGAGTTACAAAGTGTAATGAAAATTACATAAATTATCATTTAGAAATTTCATCCCTTTGAATACATTTTTCCTTCATTATTCATAGAATTTTTTCTAGAAAAACAAGCCAGGATAGACCTTTCCACAGAGTAACTTAATTAAGCCAAAATATTAGCGGTAGAAGTGGGCTCCCTCAATTACTACTGTTCTGTATTTCTATTTTAAATTGCTTTTTATAAAACAAGCAGTTAGGGAGCTGAGTGACTCAGGAGCCAAAGCTTTCCAAGTCTTTACAGCAACCAATTAAAAATGTAGCAGAGAGGACACAGATTAAGTTGGTGCACGTTTGACTCAGCTGTCCATAAATTGCATTTAGTACCTCTGGAGATGCCCTGGGGTATCCCACTAGTCTCCTCCACGAAGGGGTAAGTCTTTTGAAGACCATCTGTCATAGCTGTCCACCCATGGAGATGCTCTGGATACCCCAGGGCATTTCAAATGGCATCTTGTACCTGAGCATAGGAAACTCAGTCAAGCCCTTAGTGTCCACTTTAAGAGCATTATATTATGCAGACAAAGCCATAGAGAAGAAATATGTTTTAATCTGGAGCCTAATTTTTAAGACTTGAAAAATGTTAGACTTTATCATTATGAATACAGAAGATTAAACCAATGTGGAAACTGGTGCCAAAGTACGATGGTAATATTCCTCCTGTATGTAAGTGTGGATTTATGGATACTTGGAAATGTATGTCAATAACAAATTGACCACCAAAATATAAATCCTGAGCCCCATCCATGCAGGTAAATCAATGTGTGGAACAAACTCSTGCTAACTTTCTTCATTTAGGTAGATAGGAGATGGAGGGGTGTAGTTGCTCTAACCCATTCCTAGCCTTCCCTCAAAGCCATGCTGTGTGTCAAGGATGTGACTGGAAGCCCAGGGGAGACAAAGGGGAGACCTACCGAGATCAAAAGGACTCTGTGTGGCACACCTTCACCTGGTGGAAAAGATGGAGCCATTGCCATGTTTTAGCTTACTCATTGCCTAATTTAGGTGCCTAACTTACCTACATGGTGGTAAAATCAAGTCCTCCAAATGTGGATAGTTACTTCACTTAAATTCTACRTATGAAGGAGGGGTTGACTTAGTCCTCTGAAAGTAAGCTCTTAAATTCACTATAAAGGCCATGGCAGGAGGAAGGTGTCTCTGACAACCCTCAGAAGCAGATCCCGTCCAGTGAACCAGACCTCTCACCTGTACAGGGAGAGCACACCTGCCCAAAGGGTGATCTGCTCAGGCCAGGTTTGGTGTCCATCCCTCTGCCGGGGTGCCCCCAAGAGGGGAGGCACGAGCCGGGGGATCCCCCTGCCCGGGGAAGAGGACCCGGCCTTGAAGGGCCGCTGCGGGCTGCGCTCGCCCTGGCTGCTCAGCAGGCGGATGGATGGCTGCACGTCCCGGTTGGATGCAGGCAGAGGGGCTCCTTCAGACTGAGGCAGACATGGACCCCATTTTTGGGGGGTTCTCTAGCAATCTGATTATTGCAGAAAGGGGGACGGGCCTAAAAGTGTGGGTGTGGGTTGTTAACACTATGCTTATAATTTCTGGCTTCAGTAGAGGGATTAGCCAGTCCAAGAAACTAGGATCAGTGTGGGATTTAGGCAGACCAAATCCTATCCCAGGTTTTATGCTATTTTGATTTCTTTAGTCTCCTGCCAGGCCAATACACAGATCTGCAGGAATCCCTCTTCTTCCAGCTTCACACACACTCACAAATGCCAAAATTAACAAATCAAGATTGCATTTAATTCCAGATGAGCACATCAGAATTGCTCCATYTTATGATAATATTTTGCATCTTATTCAGAAGAAATGCTTGCATACTTAAACAACTAAGCAAAACATTTCAAAATCAATTTCTAGCTCACATCTCTGTTCCTGAATCCAAGACTATGCATGTGTCCTCCCCCTCTCTCCCCAGTCAGTGTCGTCTGGTGCAAGGGGGAATTAAGGAATTGGGTTCCAACAGTGCCAGGCAATGGAAGAAAGTGACTGCAGGTCACTCATGGGTGAGACGTGGGCATCACGGAGCTGCCAGGACTGGGACCCTTCCAGCCACTTCCAGCTGTGGGCACCGGTGGAAGCGCGGTGGTGAAAGCTGGGGTGCTGGGGGAGCTGAGCACCGCACTCCTGGGCGTTGGGGCTGGCAATCCCATTAAGTCGTAGGGGCCCCCATCACTGCAGTCCCAGGAGCTTGGCTGCAGCTGCACAGGAAGACTGCAGCAGAGAAGGTTATTGCACACGCGGAGCCTGTGCTCAAGGATAATTTCCTAACCATTGCACCCTCCTTTATTGTTTTTCGTGCTTCTTCACCATGCAGATCTTCTGTTTTTCAAAGGCAGGTGCAGCATGGCAGGGTCTCCCTAGGGGTAATACAGGTCGGCTCTTGCCGAAGCTCAGACCTGACCTGCACCAGCTCTAAGTCATTTCAGATGGATCTGAGAGGAAGACTTGGCAGTAATTCAAGAGGTTTGAGTTCCTGGTTGTGGAGTCCACTGAGTCTGTAAAACCACCCTTAAACATTTTGTTTAAACGCCTCCACCCACCCCAGCCTTCCCTCTCCAACTGGTTAAAGGAATAGCAAAGCCGAAACTGCGGAGTTTCTTAAAAATAGTTCCCTTGTATAGGGGACTATGAGAAATACTAGGCAAATCACCAAGCGATGAAGACCTAAATCCCTAAGAGTTTATACATATGCATTAAACAGAGCGGTTTGAATGTCAAAATAAATAAATATAAGGCTGATTTTACACTACAGGATTATGCTTGGGAGGAAAGGTTTTCCTCCTGTCTTACACAACCAAACTTCAAAGGAAAACTCCCTGTGAAACGCTACTGGGTTTCTGCAATCATGCAGACGACTCAGTTGGGCAGGACAAAGCTTTTTTCTGTTTGAGGGAAAAGCTCCATTTGGAAGGGTTGGAAGCAATTTCTGCTCTCAGTTTGCAAAGTGCAAATCAGGACAGTTTGTAACAACACAGAGCTATTGAGATGCGGGGAACTATTTACATAAGTAAGGTAAGCAGGATTTGACCCAGCCCCGTGAGCCCTGCAGATAGCATTGTCCTGTCAATTTTCACTCCCTACAGCAATGAAGCCAGATAAATGTCTTCCTGCCATATGGCATCACCTTTTTACAAGAGATCATGTGGCCATTGCCACCGACCTCTAGGTGCTTTGTAGGGAAGATCCCACTTTGCTTCACAACGTAAATTCCAAAATGTTTTCCAAATCTGCCATGTACTATGAGTTCTCTGCTGAAATAGATAAAGATGTCCTAGGTAAGGGTACCAGGAAAAAGAAGACTCATGTGTGCTGGCTGTGAGGTTCAGTATCTTCAGCCCTCACCACTTGGCAGGAGCTCTGCATGTGATCTGTGTGATCGCTCAGGATCATTGCCTCTTTTCACTGGGCAAGGTTCTGTACATAGTATTTTGAGCCATTTGTGATTACTTCAGTGAGAGAAGATACCAGCCTGAGTTTTGAACAGCACCTTTCATCGTAGGGCTTAGACCATCAAATGAACAAAGTTTAATAGCAGAGTTTAGCCTGTTAGTCAGAGAAGATCTTCCTCAGTATTTCCCAGGCTGTGCTTTATCCATAGATGCTTCCTCTCATCCTCTACTGCCCCTCAACTATAGACTAGCTAGCTGTGATGTGTTTCATGATCATGTTACACCAAAGAAGGTCAGGGAAAATAAACGGTGTTATTCAAACTTGACTGAAGAAAAGAGCAAATCTCTAAAGAAAGCACTCCTCCCCTTTTATTTATGAAATAAAACTCTAGAGCCTCACTCCTCAGGGAAGGATTGCTTTATATTCTCACCGTATGTAAAATTTACCCTGCCAAGAAGCAGCTGATAAACTCAAATCTCTCCTCACAGTGTGAGCTTCTTAATGCCTCTGCCTCATTTGTTCATCAGCACTTTATGAGAAAATAAACAAAAACACTGTCTGTTTGCCCATTGTCATCAAGGGCATCTGAACGCTTCCTGCCGGGAGAGGTGGTTGTACCACCCTTGGAGCAGAGGCGATCGCATCTTTCTTCTGCCTCTGCATTTACAATGGCCAATCTACAAAGCCGGAATCCCAGGGAGCTTAATCAAAAGCCAGAAGACACCCCAGGGTACGTGTTATTGTCTAATAAGAGTAAGCAGTGCACACTGTTAGCACCAGCATCAGGCTAGCGTCAGCACTTCTGCATACTTGGGCATCCCTTGGAGGAATCCTGCTGCTCTTACAGGGCAGGAATTGCTGCAGATGTAAAAAGCAGGCTATCGCAATCATACAATGATTTTTAACAAGGTAAAAATTAAAAATAGATCCTCAGTGTTCCCCTCTGGTAACAGTTTTCTCTCTCACGTCAGTTTGGAAAGAACATTTATGCTTTTTTCAGTTCAGCCTATCAGCTGCTACAGCAAACCAGTGCAACACTGCCCCAAAATATCCCCGTCATGGAAGAGGAGGTGGATCACAGTGATGTTTAGGTTAAAACCCACAGGTTTCATCGCAAGCGCACTAGCCAWAACTTTAATGTATTTTTAAAGCGCAGTTCTGTGAAAGGCTCAATGCAGCTCCTACCATCCGTCCCTCAAACTGGGCAGCAGCGTATGTGCAATTTCTATATGATTAGCGCAGTGGATTTTTCTCCAAGTGCCTTCCTTTCTTCTTTCCAGCTTTTTTGCRGTCTCTGGCATTTTTTTTGCTATCGTTCCCCCTCAAATCCGTATTTTTTTCCTCTGTATTTCATCCATTCTAACAGTATTTTTCTTCCTTGTTTTTAGCTTCTTAACTGGGTAGATGTGGATTATTTGACCCCACTTCTGAGCCCACGTGTGCACGTGTCTGAGGAGCGAGGGGCAGCGGACATGCAGCTGGGAGGCACGTCGTTCATGCTCATCCAGCGTCTCTCTGAAGAGATGGAGGGAATTGGTTTGTATGAAAGATGGCTAATAGCAGTCATCTGCCTCCATCCTTCATGTAAGGGGCAGCATGGAAAAGGCGCTGGGGAGGGGATTCACAGTCCACAGGGGTGCTCCTGTGCCCAGAGACAGAGACGAAACAAGGACCTGCTTCCACCCCTGCTCACTGTACCCTAAAAGTGAGAGAGAGAATGTACACGTGTGACTATAAGTGCTATAATCAGGGGAAATACTCTGCTAAGTCCTATTTATACCATTCTTAGGCAAAGGGAGACCTAAAGATCTCTGCATCTTCCCTTTGCATCAATTAACTGGTTAACAAGGGGAAGAGGGGATGAAGCAGAAGTGTCCTGGGCAGACCTATAGCAATGTCATCATTCACAACAGCCGAGTGCCGAGATGTGCGTTCAGTAAACGTGTTGTCCCATTACGCTGACACCACAGAGCTCCTTCTCCTCCATAGCCACAGCGTGGGAAGATGTATCTCCAGCCCATGCATTTCCCTACACCGTCATACCCATATACTGTATGTACATGCAGCTAGCAGATTAAGGTGTTACAGCCTCTCAGAACTAGTGGGAAATCTGATGCGGAGAGCACTCTTCCSGGCAGAAGTACCTCCTGTAGAAAAGGTCTTTTTATTTGAAGTCAATTCTAACATGATTTTTTAAAGGATTATGCAGTCTGCTTCAGTGGGGAACTGGGACCCCTAGGCAGGTTTCAAATCTCCCTCTTTTAAAGTGTTGATAGTCTGGTACCAAGTGTTTTTCGCATGAGATTTTTGCATTTTAACACTACAAAAAAATCCTTGAACTTTAAAATTCCTCCTGCTATCACCTACTAGCAGCCAAATTTGCATAAATATACCCAGAGACACACATACACACAAAGATACAGTTATAAAAAAAAAATAAAGCGCTAAGAAAACTAACAAAAGCCAGGCACAGCTCAGCAATTCTCACTGACTTTGTTTCTTGTACTGCCAGAGACCGTTTTAAAAGGCAAATTCTCATCAGATATTGGGGAGGGAGGGAAGGGAAGGAAATTCATGACAGATTGTGCTGTGAATTCCTAAGCCTGGAGTTTTGTTTGTGATTTATCATTGCTAAGCCTTATCAACCACTGATTGAGTCTTTCCTCTCTCAGCCCTCGAGGGTAGCAGTCTCTGGTCTCCTGCAGTTCCCTCCCGGATGACCAGCTTCTCTAAATGCTAATCAGATGATACGGACCCTTCTGTGATCTTGTGAAGGGCTCTATCAGCAGTTTGGTAGAAACACCGTCATGTAAAAATGATACTCCCTTGTCATCTCCGAGAGGTGTCTGCCAGGAAGCAGGGTAGAAACACAACATCAAATGGCTTGTATATTGTCAGCTCCTACAGTTCTCCCTGTGATGTGTCAAAGTGTGGACAAATACCTGACATGGCTTGTTACAGAACTGGGGCTTTTGCAAAGAAAAGAGATGTTTTATAACTCATGAATTTTGTTTCTTTGCTAAACTGAATCAAATTCAGCCAAAACCTGTGCTGTTTCCAGTTGGATAAACTTGGGGCCAAGGTCCTAGCAACTTTAGTTTTTTCATGGAAGATATCGTAAGCACCTACAGGCAACAGGGCCAGCAATTTCCCAACACATAAGCAAGAAAGGAAACAGTGCTCCTACCAACACAGCTGTGCAGCCAAACAGCTATTCCTCAGTGCAAACTGCCAAGCTAAGGGCAGAGGAGGAATTTTGCTTCTCCTCTTGAGGGGCAAAGCTCCTTGTGATGGGGATCTGGCTGGTACAAGAGGTATAAACATGATCCTTCCATCGCCAGCTGCTGTCCAAGCAGTCCCTGGAACAGAGGGTGGCCAAAAGCTGCCTCGGGAGCTCTATGTCTGCCCAGCACCTCCACCATGCCGCATCCACCAAGGGCTGCCTCTGTGGCGTGCTATGGATAGACTTGTCCGGGTACCACCTAGGATGCAGGCTCTCCGAGGACCTCTTGCACAGAGCTTGTGGGGCACTTTTCAGGTGCTTCCTCAAGCTCAGAGGGTTGCAGCTCCCAGTTGTGGGCAAGTACTCTGACGGTACCAATATAGTTCCCATTGAACCAATATCCAAAATAATAATAAATAAGATAATCCAAATGCTGGGCACTGCCTGCCCTTCTCTACTTTGCAGGGTGCCCAGCCGCAGCAGAGGAGTGGGTGATCTGCCTCTCTCCAGCCTCAGAGGAGGGTCTGGATTGCACTCTGGGGGCAACTGGGTTCCTGGGATATTCCAGGGAGAGAGGAAGGCACCTCTTCAGGACTGGATCTCCCTCCAGAAGCCTCCCTGCAGAGGCACCCACATACAATTCACCCAAGGGTCTACAAGGGAAATGCCTCTCCAGCTGTGCAATGCTAGTCTGCTGTCCAAATACAAAAATGATGCAAAATGTAATGAATTCCTTTTTGGTATTACCATTCAGGTTAAAGCTAAATCGGCTTGTTTCATTGCATATGCCAAAAAGTTTCAACCTGGGGTCAGCCAAAAATCATTTATTGATTTCAGTTTGTTCGGTTAGCAAACAAAAACTATCCCACCCTACACCCAAAAGCAATGTTACAGCCTTTGTTTGAGGAAGAAAGACCAACCACCTGTGTGACAATATGCCAGAAATAGCCACCAACCAAATCTGCTGAACTGAAGCTATCCAAAGAGAGATTGTCTTCTAAAAATGACTAAGAAAATATGTCTTAGGAACACAGAGGCAGCCTCTAACCCCAGGCCACGAGGAACCCATCCCCCRGCGCAGGTATCCAGCAACAGGCTGCCCCTGAAGCATCTCACCAGCAGATTGATGGTAGCTATAGTCTCCAGGTGAGAAATACCACCGGGGGCTTCAGGAGCAGTGCAGTGGCACCAAGCTACCCACAGTCACCATACATTATTGGAGTGGGGTGGTTTTAAACTCACTGCAGGGCTGGTTTGATTCATTAGCGGCAAAGCAGGTTCAGATATTAATTACCACTGGCACTGCAGGGCCAAGTTCAGTTCCCCAAGCTTTATCCAGAAGTGTAGGAGACTATGAAGATACAACCTGATATGTTTATCTTTGCGAAGCACGCTCTCTGCCTCAGTCGTGTGCCAGATGTAGCCACAGCTGCAGGAAGTTGTTTATCTGCCCTCGTGACCTTGCAGAAGTGTCGGGCGATGGTAAAATCATGTTTTTGTTGAGCATCTCTTCTCTTCAACTGGAAACTCTTCACCATCAGTTAAAATGTATTTTAAATTCTATAAGGAAACCAAGCACTGATACTGCAGAGCTCTGTAATCCAATTATATCCTTTACCGTGTGCTCGCTGTAAGAATTTATTCTGGGGAGCTAGCTTGAAAATGTTCACCTCGGTGAAAAAAATTGACTGTTTGAACACCTGTGGTAGCTACTGTTAGTGGTGTCCTTTCTAAATCTCGTAAGTCTGTATATTTATTGCTCTTTACATCTCCACATTTTATAGAAACTTAATCTATCACGTTAGATGCACTGTGACGTTATTCTGGAGCACAAGGAAGATCCTAATGAGCCTTTGGCTGGGTTTTCCAGGACTCCTGGAGCACGCAGGCACTCGGTGCCCCTGGGATTTCACTAAGAGGTGGACACCGAATTCTCCTAGGTCCCTCTAAAAATTTTAGTCTTTACAGTTTTCCAAAAGAAAAAGGATACTGTGTGTCAGATAATTCTGTCGAAATAAATTTACAGCTGCAAGTGACAGAGCAAGAGCATTTGTCAGTAGAGCTAGATACTAATATACATTGATTGATCCACACTATGGTGTAAGTGATAGTCCTGAGCATGGGAGAAAAAGGATTAAGCAAAATACAAGTGGTATGTATCCATCAACCTTATCACTCAGGAGAAAAAATAACAGTGTCATTAGCTAAGTTTCCAAAATAGCCCAGTTTCCTGCTTGAAAGTCAATCCTTCAGAAACAGGTTAAGCCTTCATTTTGTTATGACATGCTGGTAAAGTCACAAGGGTGCCTTTGGTCTTCTTCTGTCAACATTAACGTGCTAAGTGAAAATCATTGTTCCAATGGAAAATACTTGCTTGGCTCATAATATATTATAATTATCAATGTTTCTTTTTAGTCAAACAGCAGTTGTATCACAGAAAGATCTTGTTTACCAAAAAAAGTGAGTAAAAGATTTTGGTAATGCTTTGTTTTCATTTTTTCCTTCTACTTCTAATCACTTCATTTGAGCTGAATTAACATACAAATTTTAGTAATTGTTTATCTTTTGCATTTTTAGAATAAGCAATGCAATTAATAGTAATCTATTCACTTGAATATTAAATCTTCCACATAATATTAAAATCAATGCACATTTATTACGCCTGCTGGTGCTGTATTCAATTAGCTGCTTCTGTCTTAGCTGGTAACTTCCAGACATTTGCAGTAGCTATGTTTAGACACATTTACTATGTGCTCGTGACAAAACCACAGAGCCATAGATGCTTTAAAGCCTGGAGTAGATCCCCATAAAGATGAGGCTACTCTTGAAGGTTTGCACTGACTGGAGGTCAAATTTGAGAATTACATAATTCTTCACAGCAATCTCGTTTGTTAGGGCCCAGAGATAATCTGTTTACATTTGGATACAGACCTGATTTTCTTTTAAGTTAATTTAGTGTTCTTGAAGGGGTCGGGAGCAAATATCTTATTTAGTCACAAGGAAATGACAACTCAGGTAGGAGCAGCATAAATTCCCCACCTGTTCCTATTGAGGTGCCTCATTTCTTTTTCTGAGAGGCATCCTGATGGGGCTGAATGGGTAGGCCTGTCTCTATAGTCATTTTGGCCTTGGAACATCTACCTAGCCTTTGGGAAATGTGCCTGCTAAGAACAGCTGTGGTGGCAGTACCATGGTGTGGCCACTTGTGGATAAGACTCAAGAATTCCTTTCACAGGGGACACCAAGTAACCATTAGAGGTCAATAACTCCCACTTACCAGTGATATGGGGACAGACTAAACCTACAATTAAGTTCCTCATCCAAGATCTTCTAGTTCCCCAGTGGAAAGTAAATCCTTATTTATTTATCTGGGCAATTAGATGACTGAATTACATAGACTTAGAGCACATATTTTCTTCAAAAATGTTAGCTTGAGTCTATGCCTTATATGAATCTTTAGTTCCTAAAATCCCCTTTTCCAAAGGCAAAAGAGCTCCACCCTAGGCAAAGACACCCTCAATAAAAACCTAAAAGCGGACCTAGGACATAATCCAGTTATTTGTGAACACAGTAGAAACCCACTGACTTCACAAAATTATCGTCATACATTTTTAGTGACATATGATGTTGACATGCAAAATTTTTGAGGTTTCAATTCTACTATCAGACAATTAGGTGGACCAAATGAACACACTGTCTTACTCAAACTAAACTGCATTCAGGTATTAGTTGGGTACTAGTTGATAATTTTTTAAACATGAACTCCTATTGCAATAGGATGACTTGTGCAATTCTTGGTCATATAATATAAACTGAGTAGGAAGGTTAGATTTCTTCTCTATCTGGCGTGGATGAAATTGCTGCCAGAACAGTGGGATTCATTCTGGTGCTCGCAATCAAAGAGCGACTCTGCTYAATTGAAAAAGATTCAAAGAACAGCCATAAAGGAAGTATGTCTTTCATAGACAGATGCAAGTGGTGGTTCTCATCTAAATTAACAAATAAGAACAGGGATGATTTGATCATAGGTGGGTGCACTTGTGTTGAGTCTACAAGCTGGATTTTTAAATCTATAGGAGACCAAGGTATAATAAGTCCATAGAGTGAGAAGCTGAAGCCACACAAATTCAGATTAGAAATAAAGTCCAATCTCTTTACCTGTGAGGATTACTAATCACTGGAACAACTTACCAAAGGGTGTGGGAATTCTCCACCACTGAAAATTTGTAAGTCGAGAGTAAATGTCCTTTTTTTTCCTAAAAGATGTTCTAGGACAAACTTCCATGGAAGTCTCACATCTTTGCTGGGGAAAAAGGGGGCCTGTATGCTCACAGYGGCTTCAGAGTCCATGGCACTGTCAAAACTGAAGTCACAAAGACTCWTTTTGATTAGAATTATTTAAAATACCATCTAAGGAAAAAGTAAAAACAGAAACAGAAATGATCTATTTATTCTTTTCTCAATTAAATATCATGGAAGCGTACACATTTTCACAAAACATTCTACCTGAAATGAATCAAAAAAAGTGCTCCTAAGTGCACCATTGGGAAATTTTGGCCAGCTCTAGGTTCAAAAATATAGCTTGAGGGCTCTGTGCTTGCTGTTCCTTTTTCTGTACAAACCTCCAGTTGAGAGCAATGCAAATTGTGATGCTACAAGAAACTCAGGACTGGACTCTATAGGCAATTTCAACTCAGGCATAAAACAACAGAGGTGATATTTTATATGTGGCATCACTAATGTTCAACAGCTTCTTTAAACATGAACATTTTAAAAAATGAGTGTTCTGATCTTTTTTTGTTATTTTGTTTCATTAAGAAACAGTTTAAAAGTTGAACAGACCCTTTTATGTCTCCTCCTGAGATTTATCTTTTCATGTCTCTATGGTCTATATTTCTTTTGTTCACACCATAAATCTAGGTTCCAAGCCAGATATTTGTAATAAGTCTATAAAGAAAACAGAAAGAGGTGTGGTAAGTTTATCAGCTTGAACCACACATTTAAGTTTCTGGTGTACATAAAAATTCCAGACTTAAGTCTCTTGACTCTCCCTTCCAAAACATTTCCTGCATGGTTTAAAAAGAAAAAGGAAAAAAAAAAAAAGAGAGAGAGAGAGAAAGAGAGGGAGATTTTTGCACAGGAAAGACACAAAATACAGTTCAATTTTTTTAAAAAAGCTCTAATACCAGAATTTATTGGATCCTCAGCAGTGGCATGTTCAGACTAGCCCCGCTCTCAGGACCCAGCAACCACATTTGATTTCCAAAGCAGAAAGAACGGAGGTAAGTAAGAAGCAATGGAATTTCTTGCTAAGATTTATGCCTGTTCTTCATTTCCAACGAGAAATGAAGAAAGAATCCCCCTTTGTTTCTCTGGGAGCATACAGGGGTTTCAGTGCAGACCAGAATGAAGCTCCTGCAAGGTGAGGTGTAAGGAGCCAGCCYCCACCATGCAAGGGCTCGGTGCTGCTGGTGGGCAGCGGTGGGATAGCACCATGCCAGTCCCATAAACAGGAATCCAAAATCCCAGGGTGGAAAAATTAGTGCTGCAGAGAAACCCCTTTGTTTTTCCTCCCTGGCATCGCAAAAATCCTGTACCGTAACAGCTTAGTACTAGTCACAGAAAGACTTGAGGAAGTAACAGAGAACTACGTAGAGTTATTTTCATTTCCTCCTAAGTAGCCTCTTCTAATTCATCAGATCACTTTCCAAGTCTCTTTAGATGTAAGTGGAAACAAATGCCACACGCAGATAAAAGGAAGGAACCAAGCAGAGGAAAAACATAGAATCATAGAATCATAGAATCATTAAGGTTGGAAAAGACCTCTAAGATCATCAAGTCCAACCGTCAACCCAACACCACCATGCCCACTAAACCATCTCCCTAAGCGCCTCATCTACACGTCTTTTAAATACTTCCAGGGATGGTGACTCCACCACTTCCCTGGGCAGCCTGTTCCAATGTTTAACCACTCTTTCAGTAAAGAAATTTTTCCTAAKGTCCAATCTAAACCTCCCCTGGCGCAACTTGAGGCCATTTCCTCTCGTCCTATCGCTAGTTGCTTGGGAGAAGAGACCAACACCCACCTTGCTGCAACCTCCTTTCAGGTAGTTGTATAGCACGATAAGGTCTCCCCTCAGCCTCCTCTTCTCCAGGCTAAACAGTCCCAGTTCCCTCAGCCGCTCCTCACAAGACTTGTTCTCCAGACCCTTCACCAGCTTCGTTGCCCTCCTCTGGACACGCTCCAGCACCTCAATGTCCTTCTTGTAGTGAGGGGCCCAAAACGGAACACAGTATTCGAGGTGGGGCCTCACCAGTGCCGAGTACAGCGGCACAATCACTTCCCTACTCCTGCTGGCCACACTATTTCTGATACAGGCCAGGATGCCGTTGGCCTTCTTGGCCACCTGGGCACACTGCCGGCTCAGATTCAGCCGGCTGTCAACCAGCACCCCCAGGCCCTTTTCTGCCAGGCAGCTTTCCAGCCACTCTTCCCCCAGCCTGTAGCGTTGCATGGGGTTGTTGTGGCCAAAGTGCAGGACCCGGCACTTGGCCTTGTTGAGTCTCACGCAGTTGGCCTCAGCCCATCGATCCAGCCTGTCCAGGTCCCTCTGCAGAGCCTTCCTACCCTCGAGCAGATCRACACWCCCGCCCAACTTGGTGTCGTCTGCAAACTTACTGAGGGAGCACTCAATCCCCTCRTCCAGATCGTTAATAAAGATATTGAACAAGACCGGCCCCAAAACGGAGCCCTGGGGGACACCGCTCGTGACCGGCCGCCAASTGGACTTCGCTCCATTCACCACAACTCTCTGGGCCCGGCCGCCCAGCCAGTTTTTTACCCAGCGCAGAGTACACCTGTCTAGGCCATGAGCCGCCAGCTTCTCTAGGAGGATGCTGTGGGAGACAGTGTCAAAGGCTTTACTGAAGTCCAGGTAGACCACATCCACAGCCTTTCCCTCATCCACTAGGCGGGTCACCTGGTCATAGAAGGAGATCAGGTTGGTCAAGCAGGACCTGCCTTTCATGAACCCATGCTGGCTGGGCCTGATCCCCTGGTTGTCCTGCACATGGCTTGCGAGCGCCCTCAAGATGAACCACTCCATAATCTTCCCCGGCACCGAGGTCAGGCTGACAGGCCTGTAGTTCCCCGGGTCCTCCTTCCGGCCCTTCTTGTAGATGGGCGTCACATTGGGAAGCCTCCAGTCGTCTGGGACCTCCCCCGTTAACCAGGACCGCTGATAAATGATGGAGAGTGGCTTGGCAAGCTCCTCCGCCAGCTCCCTCAGCACTCTCGGGTGGATCCCATCCAGCCCCATGGACTTGTGAGCGTCCAGGTGGTGTAGCAGGTTGTTCACTGCTTCCTCCTGGATTACGGGGGGTTTATCCCGCTCACCGTCCCCGTCTTCCAGCTCAGGGGGCTGAATACCCTGAGGGTGGCTGGTCTGACTATTGAAGACTGAGGCGAAGAAGGCATTAAGTACCTCAGCCTTTTCCTCATCCTCGGTGACAACGTTCCCCCCGGCATCCAATAGAGGATAGAGATTCTCCTTGGCTCTCTTTTTGTCGTTAATGTATTTGTAAAAACATTTTTGTTGTGAAAAACGCTGAAGCCGCTGTCTCTCCAGCCCAGACATCACTCCAGCACAGGTCACTGGAAATTAAACCATCCTTTTCCTGAAGTCCTCAGACAAGTTGGAAGGTGTTGATTCCATTAGGAGGTGAATTAGGCAGGACTGCAGACTAAAACTGTCTGGATCAGGGTGAAATGAAAAACTAGAAATTAGATGCGTGTTTCCTCAGCCAGGCTGGATTTTCAGAGGAGCTCATCGAGCAGGTCAGGAGTTGAATTTAACCAGAGAGGTGGCCTTGGTAGAAAATGCCGAATCTGGAGATTTCCACCAGACTCTCTGATCATTGAGCACTGGTAGGCAGAGGAGATGATACCATTAAAACTGATTTTTCCAGAAGCAGAGAGGAAGCAGTGCCATTGTCCCCCAGACATCAGGTCAGGCAGGGGCTGAGGGCAAGCAGAGGGACTTGGCATGAGTGTTGCACAGATGGTCCCATCAAAATGCAGGAGTGATGAGCAGCAGGCTGGCCACTCAGTGGGGCTTCACAGTTCTTACATACACTGCTCATGGCAGCCAGACCTCTGACTATCGTGCTAATAAATACGAGTAAGGTCCTGAGCTTAACTCTATCCCCATTCAGCAAAGCCATTTAAGCTTGGGTTTAATCCTTTGCTGAATGGGGACAGGCTCCTAAGTCAGCCACAAGATAACTGAATTTGAAGGATTAGGGAGAGTCACTCTTGCCCAGTTAGAGCTGTGACGTGCCATGGTCTGTCCTCTTGGCCAGCAGCGTTCACACACCTTGCCAGGCCAGCCCACCAGGCACAGACCCATCACACACGACACCCAGTGCTTCTGCCCCTACGCCCCTGTCAATGAGAGCAGGAGACAGGGCCACTTACACCGTTCTGAAATGGTGTAAATGACTGGGAGTGCAGGAGAGGTCTTTATCACTTATTCCCCTGTGCCCTGTCTACCTTGAGCACTGGCTTGGACAAACCAGCCTAGAAGGTTTAGTGATCCTACCTTGGCTGCATTTCTTCTCGCATCTATGGGCTGCATGGTTGGAAAGAAAAACTAAATTGTTTACATACTCGTCCAAATTGCTGCCATTTTCATCTCCCCTTTTTTTCTTCCTTTAACTACTTCCAGACTGGGAATGATTTCAGTAGGAATAGTATTCTGTAGGTAAAGCACAGCAGAGCTATGGGTATAGCAGAGCCAGCGCATTGCTCTATGCTCCTGGCACGAAGGGCAGAGGCATATCCAAGCAACACATGCCTATTGCTCTGACAGTTGTCTTGTTGCTCTCATTTCAAGGGTTTTAAAGCCTGTCAGGGTAAGACTTCATTAAAACAGCCCAGAAATCAGCAGTCTGGAGAGCGCAGCCTGCATCTCCTTCTAGGTAACAGTGCCAGCCCCGCGTGACCTCAGCTTTGTTTTGAGTCCGGACAATAAGAATATTTATTAACTGCTGTCTCGATTGCTGAACAGCACACAATGAATCTGGCAAGTAAATCGTGACGTTAGCCAAAGCTGCTTGCAGTATCTGAACACAAGGGCTGAGATTATTTATCGTCGGAGACCCCACACGCCTCAATCATATCTACCCGCTCATAACTGTTTATTTTTCTAGCCTCTAGTTCAGAGAGCAACAGAACAGCCTGTCAGTGCAAATCTGTAGGTAAGGCACTACAAGTAATTAACTTGTGGATGACCTTTTATTTGCTTTTACCACTTCCAGATTTTTTTTTAATTATTTTGCCCAGCYGTGTGCACAGACGCGAATGAAGTGTGTATCGGCACGCTTGCCTAGCTGTATCACAAGAAGCCTTTCTGGCTTCTCATGTGTCTATCAAACTGAGAAGACTATTTCCACCAGGAGAAGCTGCAGTGTATTTTTAAGTGCTTTAAAACTGGTGTCAACCCCCAGCTCCCCTCGTTTGGCTTCTGCCATTTTAAGAGATTTGCCTCTTAATTCTGTGCCCCCGACTCAGGAGCTAATCCTGCGCCATCATGCATATGACAGATCTGGCAGGTAAGGAAAACTCAGCTCTCCCACCTAAAAATCACCAGATATTTATCACTGATTAGCTGCATCTGAACATGCTCGCAGCACGCAGTGCTCTTCAGGCACTGTTTCTGTCTCGGCTGTAGGCAATATTTATCACAATTCTACAGGGGTTTGTAGTGTTAAGCCTCTAATAAATATTTATTGAGAAAATCACTAATATAACACTTTCCTGATAAATATTTACTAGAGATTTTCTGTCAGAAAGCATACCGGGGAAAAAAAATTCCTTTAAAAATCTGTTACTACAAGAAATCAATTAGAAAAGCAAGCCAAGATAAAAATTAATCAAACAGCTGGCAAAAAGGAGGGTACGAAATTAAGCATATGCCAGCAAGGGAAGAAGTACACAGCAAGTAAGGTTTGCAAGAATAAAAGAAGATGTGTGAGCTAAAGGGGAGCTGACTCTGTTCCCACTCCTGGTTTCATTCAGAACTAGACTGGGATTTGTAACAAAAAGTTACAGATAAAATTAATTTCCTTTGAAGAAAATCACATTCTCTTGCAGAGAGACACCTTCATTTGGAAATACTGCAAAGCCAGCACTAGTTTGTCTCCTTTCAGCACATCAGACTGAAAGGTTGAGCTCAGAGGTATTTAGGATCAAGTCCTGCTAAGATAACTCAGCAGTTTGAAGCACAAACCATATACTATTAGTCCAGACCTTACACACTATCTATGCTATCACCTTTTTGCCCTTTATAACAATGTGTGAATACTTGTATTAATAAGAAAACAAAGATATTAAATTATCTTTCAGATATTGCACTGAGTTAATCAGTAAGAGTTAATTTGCCAGAATGATATTTATACAATAAGGATAAATGGAAAAAAAATGAATATTCATAAACAGCTTTCATTTCCCCTGTGACATGTTTAAGTTTAGCAACACAAATGATTTTCTACAGCTGTTTTTACAGCTGTTAACTGTACTTAGTAGTTGAAAACTTGAATTTCTTTCTAGTCACAGGTCATGGACAGTAAAGGTTCTTTGAGCTGCTCTTTCTTTCCCAAGGCAGGATCACTGGTAAGTATGAGCAGATACATGAATGAAGCCTATGTCTTCATGTTATGGCACAACTCAGCAAAACACAGATAACATATGGAAAAAAATACACATCTGCATTCTGGAACACGGCAATAGCCTGGCATTTTCAAACCTAGTGTTTGCCGTGATGAAGAAGGCAGTATGATCTCTGGAACACAGGCACTTTCTTTAGCCTCCCATACCAAGGGAGAGGTCCCACTCTGGATGATGCTCATTTGAGAAGGTGCTTCTGCTACTCAGTAATAGCATTCCCATAACCCGCGATAAATGTGGGTGTCGTGGTTTAACCCTGGCAGCACCCAAACACCACGCAGCCGCTCGCTCACCCCCCCTGCTCCGGTGGGATGGGGGAGAGAATCGGGAGGGCACGAGTAGGAAAACTCGCGGGYTGAGATAAAAACAGTTTAATAATTGAAATAAAACAAAGTAGAACAGTAATAGTAACAGTGATAACAACAACAACAATAGGATATACAAAGCAGGCGATGCACAATGCGATTGCTCACCACCCGCCGAACCGAACGAGAGCCCGGGACCCAACCCCCCCCCTTAGTTTTTATACTGAGCATGACGTTACATGGTATGGAATACCCCATTGGCCAGCTGGGTCAAACACCCCAGCTATGCTCCCCCCGCCAGCTTCCCATGCACCTGGCAGGGCATGGCAGGCCGAAAAGTGCCCGGTGCAAGCACCACCCAGGAGCACACAAAACATCAATGGGCCATCAACGCTCCTATTATACCAAACCCAAAACGCAGCACACCCTCCCCAGCTACTGGGAAGAAAGTTAACTCTGTCCCAGCCGGAACCAGGACAGTGGGTGATGTTCTTCAAATGTCCTGGTATGGGATTTCATGTATAGACTGGGTATCTAAAAGGAACTCAGTTGCTTTCACAATTCTCTATGTTCACAATATTGCAATACAAAATAGGGAGTCTCTTCTTTCCAAATGGGGCCATATGGATATTTGAGATGTGACCAGATCCACAGTCACATCTTGAACCTGCCTCTATCTAGGAACACCAAAGCATGAGGAATTTTTTTTTCCTTTTTTCTCCATGGCAGATGAAATCTCAGAGTTAGAACACAGGTTCTACATAATAAAGAGCAAATTCATAGCCAAGATTATTCTACAACACATTTTAGAAAAAAAAAAAAATTGTAGTTTTCAGTCCTTGCTGCTGTGAATGACTCAGCTAATGAGCAGTAGAAGAGCAACTGCCTGAACTGTGCTCTCCATGATCTCTACGGACCATATATAGGCTCCTTTCAACAGCCACTGTAGAGTTTCCCCAAACTGTGTAAGTCGAATAAGCTGCCAGTCATGCTCAGGCAGGTTACAGCTTGGCTGCTCTGGAGTTTGGCCACACATAGGCCATGCTTTCAGGCTGGCCCTCTGAATGAAAAGCAACCTCAAAATGGAAAGGAGCCACAGAGTGGTCCACAAGATGCAGTGTAGACAAAGTCTTTCTCTTCAGATGATAGTTYTGAAGCAACTTTTATCCTCCTGGAACAACTTCTACAGCCCCAGAGAACAGCAGCTATGTCCCAGACTCCCTTCTATTTCCCAGCTGATTCTTATGAAACAGGTACCACCATTAAAATACTTTCCATTCACAGTCCCAGGGGGCATAGGAAAGGGCCACTAATGCCATCCATTTCCATGGAGTGCATAAAGCAGCATACAGAAGGTCTTTGTTTCCTTGAGGAAATTTTGACCCTTCCCAATTGTGAGCTATAAATGTTGCTATTACCTTTCTCATTGCCTGCCAAGTTTACATAGAGCTTTCCCTCCTCAGCTGATAGCCCTGTTAAAACTAACTGCCCTCCGTGGCTTTTATCAGCATTGGTCTTTCTCCTCTGGCAGGCAGTCGGTGCCCCTGAACTCTCAACTCTTGTATTTGAGTCTGAAAGTTTCAACAGGAATCTCAGGGAAAAACCTTTACTTTTGAAGCCGTGCCTGAATGGAGTCTGTCTACTCCAGGAAAACCCCGATCATTTTGCAAAGCAAATAGGTTCTGACATATTTCTAAAACAACACAAAACAACATACAGAAGACAGAGACAGGTGAGTATGTCTTCCATAAATCCTTTGAGGATTTTGGTACAGAGTCAGACAATTATTTGCTACTATTAAGGGTCTGAATTCTGCTCCTGCCAAGCCCTAGGGTTGTATCATGGACCGGTGCCCTTTGACAAAGACAGTATTAATGATTCATCCCTGAGAATTTTAAGTCATCTTCCCTGCTCTCATTTTAACCATAACTTACCTATAATCCTAAGTAAAGGCATATTTATTTTTCATTAACCTATTCTGCAAATCAAAATGATTCAAGTGATAATTATGAGCTTTAGGTAGTTTTCTCCCTTACAAACTTCCTTAGATAATGATAGTTTTTTAAAAATCCAAATGCAGGTTCATATAGCAAACAACAAYTTGCCCAGACTTAGCCTTCACAGCACGTGACCAGCCTGTGATCAATACCATATCATACAAGCTGTAATAAAGCTGCTTTTATTCCCAGGGTGAAACACCAAACTGTCTCAGATTCCAAGTCGACTCTGTCGGCAAGATACTTGCTAGCTGTGATCAGTGAAAACTCAGCAAATAATATAGCTGAATAGTGAGTAAATCATGTATCTTAGTATCATGGCTCTAAGAGACGTAGAAGTCACATTTTGAAGTCTATGAATTCATGTGTATGAATTATACATTAAGAGCTATGCAAACATAACAGTATTTATCCCAGGAGCACAGCACCGATCCTACACAGGAGCTCTCGTCTTATCAGAGAATAATTCCTGCTTTCTGTCAGCTAGTGAGAACACTCACATTTTCTAACTTGAAAACCAAGGGCATGTAGTGATCCTTGAATGGTGGGAAGTGCGTTTCAGTGCAAGTTTCTCACATCTCTAAGCACACTTTTTTTGTGCTCTGTGATTTATGTTTTCTTGGCCCCAGTATCTTGGTATTATCTTACAATGATTAAAACCAGTAGAGCACAGGTTACTATTTGAACCTTCAAAATGTAGCAATCTGTTGGCTTTCTTGGTTTATTTTCCCACAAATCACAGAAGTGTGTGACTTTACCCCATTATGCTAATTAGCTGAAACAAGGAATGTTTTACTAATTAAAGTTCCTAGACCTGTTGGTACCGACCAACTTAATTAACATAGATTATCATGTCCCATAACTGAGTATCTAGATTTTAGGGTCCTCACCCATACTGGCTTTAAGCATGTTCATAAAGGTCTGAAGGACAGTAGCCTTGATTTGTACTTTCAAGGTTGCCCTTAGCCTAAATTCACATTGAATCCTGTCTCACAGAGATTACCAAGACTCCCACCTGTAGTTATTCTACTCACAAGTTTTTTGGGCTTCGTTAGCAAATTAAAATCTTCCTTGGGAAAAAAATCTGAACAAAGCAATCAGCAAAAAGTATCTGAAGAACTGAATAATTTCCCTATTCTCCCTTATAAAAAAATTAAAAAAACCCAACAAAATCACCACATAAAATCAGTGGGTAAGTCTATTAAAGAGTTGCTGTGAAATCTGCTCTGGGCTGGCCAGTAAACTATGCTGATTTTTGTCCCTCGCGCAGGCAAATTTCTTTGAATAATATGATGGTCTGAGTTGGAAATCTCCAAAGCAGACCTTTGCTCTCCCACGCCTACAGGCATTTCATGAAGCCCTATCAGACATTATGGTCCACTGTGGCCCACACAAGTCTAGCTTCGTGGTACATAAATTTGAGTTCTGATTTGTTCTCTCCAGCATTTTCTATATGGTTCAGCCAAGACTTGACCTTCCTTCCCACCTTTTGCACAGCATCTTTTCAGGCTCTCTCTCCATTCTCCTTGGTGAACAAGTTTTGCTTTAAGTGATGTCTCACAGCAGCCTATAAACTGTCCCAGCAGGTCTCCTTTAACAGGCAGGAAATGTGAAACAGTTATATTTGCAGATAACTCTCCTGTGTGGCCCAGGCCTTTGTGGAAAAGTGCTTTTTTTATCAAGGTGAAAGCCTCATTGCTTGACGCTTATCAAACCAACTCCAGATCCAGGAGCATAAATAATTTATACCCATTTTTATTCTGGATCCTTTAAGATTCTCTTTCCACCAGGAGGATCTTCACCAGGGAGGACAATTCAGCTCAACAGCTGAGACATCTGTGTTTAGGAAGAAAAAACCTGGCACTCTGGAGGTACCTGTCTCCATCAGTTATACTAGGAAGCCACCTAACTAGTTTCAGCTAGGTAGGTAATTTTTAGATGGGTAAAGTTAGGTAAGATGAACTCTACCCATTAAGATGAGATAAGTGTCACAGAGCTGAGAACAAATATTTGCCACGAAAAGCTAACACGCAACCACAAACGTTTGCAATTGTCAAATTACAAAGCCTGCAAATGCTATCGGTATGTCGACTGCTACAAATCGCTAATGCCAGGAGGGACTGCGAGGTGAGGGCCCCGCAGCGCTGCTGGTGGAAGGATGCTCGGAGGATACTCGGGGACCTCCCGGGCCCTCCCGGGCAGCAGGAGCCGGAGCCCAGCGCAGGCTGGGCGGGCGGGCTCCGGGGAACCGAAGAGTGCTGGTGCCACCTAGAGGGAACTGTTGGCCTAAAAACTGGGAAAATCCCTACCGCACACGGGTGATATAATGTGCCACAGATGTACAGCACTGGGGAAAAAATTCCTAGAGAGAAGGGCTCTTACCGCTGTGCAAAAAATATACACAGTTATGAGAAGTGGCAGCATACAACTTACATCTTCTCCTCATCATAACTTGCAAATATAAATATAGAAGGTATATTTAAGACGATCAACCGCCAATTCCTCTCTCCTTCAAACCATTTCCCAGCCTCACAGCTGTATTCCTTCCCTTCTTCCTCCAATTATCTGAACTCTGAGGAAATAGCCAGCAAACTGACCACTTCTGGAGGTCGGATCCCGCTTCCCTGCAGCACCGGCCGTGGCTGGAGCCAGCTGGTGGGGAGGGTGCCTTGGGCGTCCAGGAAGCACAGACTGCGCGGCCAAGAAAGCCTTGAGGATGCAACTTCACAGCCCTCTGCTGATTGCCAGCTTTGCCGAATGACCCACCTGAAGCCTAGCATCTACCCGTATAACTTAAAACTGCTCTGTATTATAGCGGGAAGAGAACCAGCATCCACAAGCAAAGGAAGGACTGGTGCACAAATGTGAGTCACCTTCTTTCTTCCACCATTAAATCTGTCACTTGCAACCTGTGGTTCACTGTGATAACTACAGTGGTGATGATATCTCATGGGGACACTGTGGGACTTGGTGGGGAGTTGCCGATGGGTGGACTTTGCAGCTCTTTCATAGTAGATTGAAGTAATTTCTGAGCAAGTGTTCACCAGAACAGTGCTTTTCTCACCCTTAAGCTGCTGCACATGGTCCTGGCCATGGGCTGGTCTGTGGGCATGGCATTCATGCTGTGACTCTTACTTGCCCCACAGGAAACCCTACATGGTAGCAGTACTGGAGACAAGGAATAAGATAGATACTAAAAGGGATCTGCTCTGTCTGTTACAGCTGTACTTCTCAGACACTCGTTTTTCTCCCTTCCCACCTATACATCCTGGTAAAGTGCAGAGCAAGACTTGGCTCGTGCCAACTAAATCCCTCTTTGCCTGGCTTTGCTAGTAACATTGCAGTCAATGCAACGCAGATGGTGACACAGGGTGCCAAGGAGAAACAGTGCCTTGATCCTACTGTGCACTACGGACCCATGCATAGAGCCTTTCTGTTCTCTGTTCCTTAAAGGTTAATTGACAGAAGAGTATTTGATACTAAACATCTGCTAGTTCACTGACCTCCGTAAGAGCTGTACCTCCAAGGCTCTGGGTTAGTTAAATTTAGGAGATGACTGAAGTGCCAAGAAGTTGAGTAACTGTCACCCCAAAGGGGAACACGGCACGATGCACTGCATGTCTCTGGGTGCGTGTGACTGTCCTGCTGGAGTCCTGCTGTTGATCACCAGCTCCATTCCCCAGCAGCACGCCTGTAGGCCCTTTGGCTGCCACTGTCTCACGGGCACTGTAATGGCCACATTCCTTATCCTTCATTTTACAAACACCCACAGAGCCCAAACTGCACAGAAAAATATAACTTGGGTGCAGTAGAAGCCAAGGACCTGCTTAGTATGCTGCAGGGCCATGCCATACACCCAGCCAGGAGTCTTCAGACCGTGATTTTCTGAAAATGGCATCCACACTGGCCACCAAAATTTCTGAGCAAAGCTATTTTAAGTTTTAAAAGTTTGCTGTTCAGACAAAGGAAGGACCCTCTTTATGGGCCAGACCGTTGCTCCCCCTTGCCTTATCTGTCTTGTGAAAGCTGCAAAAGGACCAGCCTGCAGAGACAAGGCTGCAATGCATCTCCTTCCAGTTTCAGAGAGAAGCTGTGGGTGAAAAAAAAGAGGTACGTCTGCCGTGCTTCAGAGAGACATGCTGCAAGAGCAGAAAACCTCCAGCCCTAGGGAATGTGCAGCACAAGAGGACATGGCGCCTCAAGTCAGGACCTGCAGAAGCTCCTCACTGGCGTGACCTGCAGGCTGTTGCGGGTGGCTCCCGTGCCGTCACTGTTTGCAAAGCAGACGTGGCTGCTCCCTGCTTACACGCAGCCTGCTCTGCCCAAACCACTCACTGCAACAGCACTTTCGAAACATGGCCGTGTGGGACGCAGAAATACGCCCCTGCCCGCCTGCTCCCCAGGACAAGCGCAGCCACTGCAGAGCGGCTGCTGCCTGAGCTCCCCAGGGCGCGAGGCTGTGGAGCAGCGATGGCAACAGCCCTCCCTCCTCCCCAGTGCTGCCCAGGCATGCTCTCCTGCCCACTGCCCTCACCAGCTGTGGGATTACCCACATACTGCCTGCTCCTCCCTCCCACTCCCCAAAAATGTCCACCCACCTGCCTGGTATCTTCATCTCCTGCTAATTACCCAAAACAATTAGCCATGAAATCCCCAAACCAGATTTAGGATTCAGTTATACTGAATTGACAAGAGAATTAGACTGAGCTCCAAACCTTGACATAAATCGTATTGACTTTAAAATATTTATCATAACCCATTATGCAGATATAACTGGAGAGCTACCAACACATGTTTTAGCAGAAAAWGTGAACCCCAATGATTTTTTCCCAAAGCAATGTTACTGATGTCATGAGTGCTTCAGCTGAGCACGTGCTGCTTTGCAGGGTTCACTGATAGGATGGATTAACAGATTCATACATGTCAAAATAATTTAGGGAGGATTTATACCTCTGCTTAGGAAAGTACATTGGTAAAATTTAAAAATTTTCTTTCTTTGTAGATCAAGCCTGATCTACACCAAAAAGAGATACTATATGGGTTTGGTAGCTGGTAGGGATGCAATTGTGACATAATTCAAGTGCTTATGACATAATTCAATCCCATATGGGAAAAAGTCATCAACACCTTTAAAGATACCTTGGGAGGTACCACTATAAAGGCAGCCACACCGGTGTTGTGGAAGCACATCAATATCAACAGAAGTTCTTCCTGAAGTCAAAAACCTGTGTGTACTTCAGGCCTGAATCTCAGTGAGCTGCAAGGAGGTGGCTATTGCTTTATTCTCTTAATCTATTGATTTCATGATGGTCTGAAGCAGCACTACAGACTAATAAAATTAGGTTGTTCTGTATTTAAAGACTTGGAAATACAGTCCAACTATTTTTTCCTGAGAATCCTGACTTAAAATCTTATTTTACTCTAGAGCATTAATAAGTACTAGCATAACTATGCCCACACTACACGCCATTCCTTTTCTCACATATATTATGGAAAGTTTTAAATATCTTTCGGTATCTCCTTGGAGGCAGTGAGTCGGATAATTGACTCAGTGATATTTGGTCAGATAAACCAACACCTCAACACCTGCCAAGTAACACTTGGGTTTCTCTTACGAAGGGAAGGCTTGACCTGCATCCCTGCATGCATGCAAGAAGGATGCGGGCAGGACATTTTTCACTGGGGGTCAGAGGGAACCATCTCCATTTGGTGCCCTTTGGAAGCTGGTTTGGCTTCTTGATTTCTCAGGGCAAAAGAAAGGCAAAGAAAGGCTTTCCTTTCTTGTCATGACAAAACCTGTGTTATTATTGTAATAAAATTCTGAATATGGGACCCCACATACATTTAACGTGAAGGAGGTGGCTGACGGGTAAGCATGCAATTGAGATGAGCCCCGGAACAGGAACTCAGTGAGATTACAGGCAGCTGCAGGGAAGTTGTTTCTGGGTTACCGGAGGAGACCATGGCCTAACTAGTGGGTTTGTCTCTCCCCAGCACTGTTAAACCTGCGGCAGCTTCCCTACCGCCTCTGAATCTAAACGAAAAGATGTGATGGAGGCGGCCCAAGTGCTGAAAGATGCACAAGGTAACGTTATAAACACAGACTTCCTCCCCGCGCTGTTTTGGGCGCCAGCCGCAATGACAGAGCACAGCGACCACGACTCCTGCATCCCCCGGCTCCTTTCGATCCCCCGGAGCTCACCCGCCCCCGCGTTGGGCGGGCCCCGCTTTTCCCGAGAGCAGGAAGAGGAAGGGAAAGCGCCGCCGCCGCCAGGCCCCGGCCGCCCTCCGCGGCGGTGGGCGGAGCGGGGCGGGCCTCCGCCGC
>JAYKAV010003277.1:974610-1105916 GCA_035582835.1 Phoebastria nigripes | reverse complement strand
TGGGCGCTGCCTGGGCGCTGCTGGCCGCCGCCTTCCTGGCGGCGCTGCTGCTGCTGCGGCGGGCCGCGGCCTGGCGGCCCGGCGGGGGCGGTGGCGTCTCCGGCCTCTTCCAGGATCTCATTCGCTACGGGAAGACGAAGCGCGGCTGCGGGCAGCGCCCGGCCTGGCTGCGCCTCCTCCAGGTGCCCAAGAGGTGAGGGGGCGGCTTGGAGGGCTGCGCTCCTCCGTGCGAGGCGGTTACCTGCCGCCATGTCTGGCATTGGAATCCTGCATGCCTTATGCCACAGTAGCATAGGAATAACTATATATGCATTTCAATTAATTCAACTGAAGATGTAGAAAATAAATAGCATATGCAAATAGCATTGCGTATTTTTATAGAATTGGGCTCAATTTTTTTGCAGAAGTTGTTCTGTTTTTACAGATGGGGAACCGAGGAGCATAGAGACTGCGATCATACAGAGTCCGCATGTTCCAAATTGGAACCAAAGCCTAATCCCTTGAATCCCAGTCCCTTGCAGTATCTGCAAAACAAACCTTCCTGCAAGGCTCAGGTCAGGGATCTGGGAATATGGATCCCTGAGTGTAACTGTGACTATGCAAATATACTGCAGGTTTACTGTCTTAAACCGATTCTCAGTCATCGTCTTCTTCCTTCAAGGTTTCTTTTTAAAATGTGACTTAGGATACTAATAACAGCATGTTAACATAACGATCTGGACCCGGTGTGAACAGTCTCTAATAAGGCAAAAGAACCACTGCATTATCCAAACACATCTCTTAATAGACATTTAATAGGATGAAAGAGGGGCAAAAAAAACATTTACAGCTTTCTATACATTACTGGGATTTCATCGTTTTTGATCAGCCGAGATTCATGACTAGAACTAGCCTTTGACTTGAAAGTAGGCGCGACAGGATCTTGCAAGGCCAGCAGGACAGGACTGGGAGGCTACTTAGCCCAAAGATCCGATCGCCCCTAATGTAACGATCTTGTTATCACTGACGCATTTTATATACGTAACTTTCAAACCAAATGTTAAAAAAAAGTTTTGTGACACAGCATGTTATTTCTGGAAAGGTTGTAATGTAGTATCTTGGTTATCAGGCTTCTGGTTGCAGAAGATACCCAGGGATGTGTTTAAGTTCTGCGGTACCCTCAGCGAAAATAAGGGCTTGTAAAGGCTTTGTCTTAATTGCAGCGTACTGCAAAGTGCCACATTCTTAAGGTAGGTTCTCGTTTGAGTTGACCTTTCTCCAATAGAAGTTTCCCATCACCCCTTCTTAGAGAAGATGGTGTCTGAAGAACATGGCTTTTTCAGGGAATTGGTCTCAAGCTCTCAACATCTACAAAGTGATTCTGTTACTCGAGTAGTGAGCCAGTAACCCTGCTAGCTGAAAGAATAAAGAAGATCCTGAATGTAGCTGCTGAGGCATTTTCTGTTTCCATTCATCTGCGTCTTGTTTCCAAACAAGCATTGTATTTTCACTAGCCTGGGCTTGTTTTTAACTTTGCCATTCCATCTTGTCAAATGTTACGATTCATTTCGGGTTGGTTTGGCAAATAGTGAACATTCCTCTCCTTGAGGGATGACATATGTACTTACTGCAGTGCTGGATTGCTCTGTAGGTCAGATACATCCCCAGTGTGATTGGGATTGCTGAAAGTTTGCAGGGCATGTCTCTGCTAAGCTGGCAGGGCTTGTTTGTGTGCTGGTAGCAAAAAGCAATGCGTGTGGAGAAAGTTCTCTGGCGAGTGATGAGACAGAAGTCTACTGAGTAACAGGACAGCAGGGAAAGAGCTTGAAACTTGGAGGTGGCAATGAGTTTTTATCAATATACAAGTTCTATTTGTCTTCTAAGCAGAAAATGAGGGCAAGGGGCTAAATTTTACTTCTGCTGTTGGAAATCAGCAGAGCAAATGTTGCTGTCTCTGCTTGGTAGGAGAAGGAACTGAGGAGAAGTGATTGTCTGAAGGGGCTACCAACCGCTAATGGGCAAGGCGCTCTGGAGCGTGCAGGGATGCTCGCTACCTCTGTGGTTCTGACTTGGCCTCTGTATTGCTGTTGAGAGATACCCGAGCTGCTTTGGGAGGGGGTCACTTTATTTGGTTTCACTAAGCAAAGGTTTTGTACCCCTACACTCCCCCAAAAGAAAAGTTTGCATGTTCCAGAGAAATACAGTCTCCTCTGACTGTACAGTTATATCCTAGTTTTGTACCAGGAGTTACATTGTTAAGACAAGGCCATCAGTGTCTTCCCATGGTACGTATTTAATCTCTTTGCAGGTGTTTCCGGAGGTCCTGATTTTTACTCATAGCCAGAAGGACTTTTAGTTTTAAAAGCAAAAGGAAGTACTGGATCACCTAGTTTGAGCTGGATATTGTAGGCTGTTTAACTCCATCCAGTTGCCTGTCTTGACCGTAATGTCTTGCATTTCAGTAATGCATAATGTGCTTTTATAAGTGTGTTGTGGGGTTGGGGGATTCTTTGTTTCCCTCAAAAAAACATGTGGTGTTGCCTTGTAATCACCCAGTGGTATTGGTGGTCTCTCCTTTTTTTCTATATGATTGTTGCAGACCTTGAATTTGCAGAGGGACAAGATATTTTAGTGTACAGCTGAGTAATTACTTCTGGGTGCCTTTTACCATCTGCATTTGTCATTTATGAACTTTAACACATCATGTAATGCATCCACTAGAACTGAGGAAAGTGGGAGTGCTGCTAGGCGCAGCAGCCTGGAAATGCCCAGAAAATTAATTTGGATGTGCTTTCAGTGGTGTAAATTATAAAGAAAAAGTTGTGCACATCATGATTAGTTGTAAGCATTGAGGAATACCTTTGCAATGTGATTTACACTTTCTCCTCTTTAGTGCAGCTATGGTTAGTAAGGTAAGCTAAGTTAGAGGTTATTCCAGGCAGCGTTTCGCCGGGGGAAGGAGACATTAGGGTTATTCCTGCTTGGTACCACTGGAGTCCCGAGTTCTCTACTTATTGATGTGGGGACCAAAAGGGAATGTACTCACCATCAGGCAAGCATGTCCTGCAGCTGCATTTCCAACTAAGGAACGATGAGAACATTAATGAAGACCCTTTTTGTTCCCACAGGTGGTTTACTCACTTTTATGTGGTTTCTGTGCTCTGGAATGGCTTTCTGCTCATCTGGCTTTTCCGAGCTGAGTTCCTTGGAGAGTCACTCCCATCATGGATTCAGCACGTGCAGCGTGCTCTTGGCAGAGATTCTCAGAGTGAGGACGTGGGCAAGTATGCCAGTTGTTATGATGCAGCCATATAAATATTAGAAAGCTGCACTACCATCCTGTGCTGAATTTTTATTCTTCAAGTGCTACTTCATCAGCTGCTTTTAGACTAGGCTCCAAGTGACTTTCCTGGAATACCAAGTCCCCTTGTCATTATTCAAGGTAGAAATCATTCTAATTTATGGATATGATGGCTTTCAGCAGTCCTTTTAGCAGAAAGGGCTGTTAGCACCTTCTAGAAGTAATGTTGCTGTGGTCAGCAGTGCCTCACGTGTACAAATATTTTCCCCAGTGGTCAGTTAATTTAAAATGAGGGTAAAATTTTGCTGTGGGGAAGGGARAAAAATAGCCTTTTTGAAGCACTGTCGGGGTTAAATTGTTCCTAGATGTCTCAAAGTTGCTATTTTTTATCTGCAAGCAGATAGTGAGCACTTCTCTGCGCTCCTGGTTCTCCTGCTGCTTTGGCTGCATAGCTGTCGAAGACTTGTAGAATGCCTCTGGACCAGCGTGTTTTCCAATGGTGTCATTCATATCATACAGTATTCCTTTGGACTTGGTTACTACATTGCCGTTGGCTCAACTGTGCTATGTCAAGTGCCTACTAACGTCAGGAATGGTAAGTGCCTGCTTAGTTATTACCAAAGATGCAGTTTTGCTCCCATTTGTTTCCATCATGGCATCGTTTTCGTAGAGGGCTGCTTGTGTGAGAAGTGTGTTAACTGATGAGATGTAAAAATACTTACTGGCATAGTTCAAGGTAACTACATTTCAGTATATCACATAATCGACCAGCATTATACACAAACACAGACCCACAGACACTGACACACAGTTTCATGTTAACTATCACTGTTATTTCCTGAAAGACATCTCACGTAGATACTTTCAGGATCATTACTGATCAGTTTTGCATTGAGATACATATGCTTTATGAAGGACAGTAATAGGTACCAGTTCTCAAATGCCACTGCACAACCTCAGTTCTCAAACTGGAGTTTGGTTTTTTGTTGTAAGCTTTCCTGTAAAGTGTGTCTGCAAGGCTGTCTTGGCCACCTCCTTTGTTTTCCATTGAGAACTTGCCACTGCTCCACCTTGCATCAGTCGTCTCTTTCCCTCGGTACTGTAACGTCTCCATTAATACAGCAGAAGTTTGAATTATATGACTTGTTTCTGGCCACACATTCCACTGAGTCTCACAACTGAGCTGCTATTCCCCTGTACAGATGAACCATGAGCCGGTTGTAGCACTCTTCCCATGACTAATTTTTGTAAGGTGGTCATTACCAAGTATGTAACTTTAGTGAAGTTTTTAACCACTTCGAACCACATCTCTAGTTTAATCCAGTGATTTTTTTAAAAGAACCTTCAGATCTCCTATGTGTAGATAAAGACTTTTTCTTTCTGGAGCTGTCTTCTGCTTTTCACATCTTGTAGATTCTTAGAGATGGTGTATTGGCTTGTACATTGGAAATCATCCTTAATACAGTTAACATTTTTTTGAAGGCCTAAATGGTTCATGCTGTGTGTGTGCGTGTGTGTGTAGGTGTATGTATGTATCTCATTCACTGTGAACAAGACAAACAACTGTGTCCTTAGATGTTGACCTGAGCCATGACAACATCTTTAATTAGGATGATAAGAATTACAAACAGTGTTGAATATTGAGGCCTTAGACTATCAATTATGTATCAGTTGTACATCATGCTGTACCTCAAGCTATTGGATTAAAAACTAGATATTTTTAGTACAGAGTGGTTAAGGGCAATGAACTACCAGCTAAGCACTTAAATGATGCAGGATTTAAAAGCATCTTTCAAGGGATTAGAGGCTCACTACTAGAATTTTGTAAGACAGTAACATTTTAAAAATGTATACAATGTTTTGGGATGATGCTTGGGAAGGTGTTTCCTGGGCATATATTAATGACACATATTTCATTCAGGAAAAGAGCTTTCTGTGCAGATTTGCTGGTATCACATTGTAGGAGTTATGATGTACGTTTGGGCCTCTCTTCACCAACACAGATGTCTTGTGATTCTAGCTAACCTTAGAAAAAGTAAATCAGGTAAGATGTTTCATTTCTGCCAACCATTTCCTTAGGTAATTTTTTCCTGGTTGTTTCAGTAGGCTTCTGTAGCTTCTAATACCTTAAAACACAAGTAGTTCTCAGTTCCTGTACTGTGGTGCTCTCTGTAAGACTTTCAGTAGATTAAATGAGGCTGTCGGAAAAGAGATCGGATGGCTGAAGGCAGGGGAGGTGTCTGTGTATATATAGTTTTATAGAACTTAAAATGAAGGTCTAGCTTCTGGTATCCTAAGGACAGGCACATGCTAATGCTTAGGACTTGTGCCACTCCTCGGGGACCTCACTTCTGTCTCCATGCGGGCTAAAAATAGGTTTCCTTACTCTGTATTTGCACAAACAGCCAGAGGTGGCATCTTATTTCATTAAGAAGTGCAAAGCTGCCAGATCAGATGGAGGTGGATGATGATGATGATAACTGTAATGAGCGTGTTGTTCTGTAATTGTGAGTAGAAGAGAAAAGTTTGTTTAATGCGTGTTCTCAACTAATTTCTTTCTGTTTGCTTGCAGGAAAGGTGGTAAGTCTGAGCCACAGCGTACCTTTCGGAGACTGGTTTGAGAGAGTTTCTTGCCCTCATTATTTTGCAGAGCTCCTCATATATGTATCTATGGCCATCATGCTTGGATTTCACAACGTGACGTGGTGGTGTGTAGTGATGTATGTTCTTTTTAACCAGGCACTGGCTGCTGTTTTGTGTCACGAGTTCTATCAGAAAAACTTTAGCTCCTACCCAAAGCATCGAAAAGCATTTATACCATTTGTTTTTTAGAATATTTCTTCTAAAGTATCTTTAGTGCAAACTGGGAAATGTTTTTTGTAAGGGAATAAGAGATTTACGGTTTATTAAAGCCAAGGTAAAATCACACAATTTCTCTAATTCTAGCTTAAAAGCTCATAATTTTAATGATAATCTCATCCGTGTTACCAATTTATGTGGGGAAATGTAAGGTCTCTGCATATCATACAAGCTAAAAAAAGGTTTACTGAAGACCTTAATTCAAACTGAAGAGATGCTAATTGGCTCTTTTCTGTTTTATAATTATATCTTATGCATAAAATACTTGCTGTTGTGCAGCAAGCCCAAATACATATACATGAAAACTCTGTAGTGAAAGCAGGGTGCAGGGAATCATTTGAACTACTGTATTCCATACCTTGTCTAATATTTAAGCATATTTTTTTCCTAGTCTCTTTTCTTTGAATCACTTTACAGGGAGGCAAATTGTGTATTGTCTTTCTGTGCTTCCCTGTTGATAATTAAAACCAGCCACTGCTTTATAACTGCAAGCACAAAAACCGGTGGAGAAAGCTGTGGTGGAGGAATGACTCGCGCTCAGCACTGGAGATAAACAGACCCATTCTCTGCATTATCTCTTCTGCACCAAAGTGTTTTCATTCATTGATGAAAACTCCTTGTTTGTTGCTAAACTGGGAAAATCATGGAAGGTTCTCTGTCTAGAGAGACAGTAGAGGAGAATTTGCAGGAAATTAATGTTCTTGGTTATGGTTCTGTCGTCCTTCTAGCGGGTTATTGGAATCCCTCGTGTGTTAGAGGGGGCAGTTATGCAGGATGACCGTAACCACGACTATGCTGGTTTTTAAACAGCCTGTGAGAGCAGATGTAATGAACTGCCGAGGCACAGAACACATGGAAGCCAGTACCTGACAAGCGTTGCAAAAAAATTCTTTACTGGGGAGATGATGTCACTCAGCACAGGGGTTTTTTGCACTTAACCATTGAATATTTTGGTCCTTTTCATGATACTGGAGTGAACGATCCGTTTGCATGAGGTAACATATGGATGCTGGTGTTTCAGCGTGTTTTTCTACTTACATGCATGTATTATTTTGTATATGAGAAGAATTTTTATATACTGAAGTATATCTTATGAATTACCTAATTAAAAGTTTATTACACCTTCTATTTCCTTTTTGTATAATTTTTCAAAATTGAGCTATGTGTTTGCAAAACACGAGCAGTTACTTTGCACAAAATGTTGTGCCTCTCTTGGCTCTCGCAACCCTCTCTCCATCGACACTTCCATAGCTTCAGTTCACCGTGGAACATAACAACCCCGTCTTAGGACTGCATCTTTCCGTATTTTTTTTTTTTTTTTTTTTGTGATTCTCAGGAGGCTCCTTGAGCCTGCCTCCAAGCATCTCCTGTGTTACTGGCGTTCTTGGTCCTGTTTACTAGATTGTTAATTGCTTCTCAGGGAGCACATTCCTCTCCTTGCCCCGGGGAGAGCATCGGGGCGCATGGCCCTCCTCGGGTCACGCATAACTAAAGTGCAGCACTTGGGCTTTTAGAAACCCGGACATGCCCAGGCAATTTCTATGTAATTTTTTTGCCTTCTTACGCAGCCGTTTCGCTTTCCGTCCCTCAGCGCCCTTTCCCTGCCCGTAGGCCACTCCGAACGGAGGAGGGACGCGCTTCGACTCGCCCGCTCCCCCGGGAAAGCTGCACAGCCGCCCTGCCCGTCCTCTCTCGACGCCGGGAGCCGGACAAGGGGATAGAAGCCAACGCCTGGGTCTCGGCCCGAGTGCCGCGGAGCTGTCCCCGCGGCACGGGCACTCGCCGGGGGTCGCGACGGGCCGGGGGTCCCCGCCCCGTTCCGGAGGGCGGGGCGTCCGTCAGCGGCGGGCGCAGCCAATCGGCGTGGCGCGGCCCCGCCCCTCCGGGCCGGGCCGTTGCAGGAAGCGGTTGGGGGACGGTTGCGGGGCCGCGCGGCTGGGGCGCTGCGGGCAGGGCGATGACGCGGCGCCTTTAAGAGGGGCCTCGTGCTGTGCCGTCCCCCCTCACCGCCGCGCTCGGCCGCCATGGGCTCACCGCCGTCCCCGCCGCCGCTCTCGCGGGCCGCCGCGCTACTGCTGGCGGCGTCGCTGCTGCTGGCGGCCCCGGCAAGGCTGCGCGCTGCTCCGGAGGAAGAGCCCGGCAGGAAGAATGAGCCGCCGCCACCGCCGGCGGCGCAGGGAGCCGAACCGCGGGCTGAGGTGAGGTGAGGCGGGGCCGGGCCGCGCCGCGCCGGCTGCCTGCCTGCACAACCACCCCCGCTCTTTTCTTCTCTCAGCCGGGCCGCGGGGGGCGGGAGCGGCTCGGTCGCCCCCCGCGGCGGCTCTCAGCCGGTGGGGCGGGCCCGGCCTGCAGGACGCCTCGCCTTTCGGAGGCCATCGGACTCCTAAATTCCCCTCTTTTAGCAAAAAAAGGCCTTAGGTGGCCCTGCAGCTTTCCCTTTTTCTGCTAAAAGAGGGGAATTTAGATCCGACATTTAGGGCTAATGCTTTTTTTCACCAGCTAAATATTTTTGTGCCCCGCTTGCTTGCATGCAGAGGGGGCGAACCGACCTCTCCAGGTCTTCCTCACAGAAGCAGATGAAAGGAGGCTTTGTTGGGACTCAAAACCTGCCGGTTTTTCCTCAGTATTTAAAATTAATTTCTTTGCGTTAAAACTTTTAAAATGGTGTTTTTGGTTAGGGGATTCTAGTGCCGTGTGATCACACAGAGAGATGAAAAAATTAACATATGGCTTGATGTAGCATGTAAAGCATGCCAAGTTTTAAATATCAAAACCAAAAATTTACAGCGCTGCTAAAGGTGAAGGAATTCTCGGAAGTCACCAGGTATCATATAGAGCAGGAAACTTTTAAATTTCAAACCCAAAAACTTACAGCACTGCTAAAAGTGGAATGCTGGGAAGCCACTGTGTTAAAACACGTTGCAATCTGTCTCTGCTGGTAGATGTGCTGAAACAAGCTTTCTTAGCCATCTCTGGTCAAGCATGTGAACATCAACTTCCTTGTTTTGGGTCTTGCTTTTGACTGTAGATATCTTAATCTCTGTAAAAGTAAGAACTTCAGTGGGTAAGTGAGATCTGCAGTGTGCTGGTCCAGTTGGACTACTGGAAAGTCTTAAAGCTAGTTTTCAACAAACAGGGCATGTACAAAAAAAGCTGATGAAAACTTGGGTAAAATTTTAATGCGGCTGAGATGCAAAGATTCTGCAAGGAAGAAAGCGATCCTGACAGTTTTTGAAAGGACTTCATGTTTCTGTTAAGCTATCCTAGTCGTCCAATTTYAGTTTGAAGAGTTTGATTCTTAATATTTTTATCAGAAAATTGCTTGTTTGGTCAAGGTCATAAAGTAAATAGCCAGGGATTGTAAAGACAGCAATATTAGAGCTGAACTAAAGGAGCTTCCCCCATGTTTTGTTGTAATAGTGGTTCTCGTTCTGGTAGTTGCATGCATGGTGAAGTGCTGCTTTAATAATCAGTGCATGATCTGATCTTCTTGCTAAGTGCCTAACTAGCAATTTGAGGTAGGTGGCAACCAGTAACTAGTTAATGATCATTAATGCTGTGTGAGAGGTGTATACTTAAAATGTCACACTAGGCAGTATGATATGACAGGAGAAATACAAGGCTCAGTACATCTGCAAACTAACTATTCAAGCCTAATTAACTAGTGGTGGTTTTGTTGGTTTCCCCCCCCTCCTCTTACAGAAGGGGTCCTCGCCGGTTGCTCCAGTTCACATTGTCAATGAAGAGTCAGCTGACAAGACTAATCTGGGCTTTATTCATGCATTTGTGGCTGCTATATCGGTCATCATCGTATCAGAACTGGGGGATAAGACCTTCTTCATTGCAGCCATCATGGCAATGCGGTACAACCGTTTGACTGTACTGGCTGGTGCTATGCTTGCCTTGGGACTGATGACATGTTTATCAGGTTAGCGCTGTTTTCTTTTTGTTTCATCTCTTAAAATGTGCTGGGTACATATTTATCAATAAATCTTAATTGAAGTTAAAATGAAGGTAGTAGGTATATGCAGTTTTCTGTTTTGAGGAGAGTGTGAAGGTTTTCCTGGGGACTATGGCTCAGGTAGAATATTTAGGCTTTTACCTGTAATGAGGTGTTTGCACTCCCTAGACCTCAGTATGAGTTTAAGGAAGAGGAATGGGATTGGGAGCCTAAACCCTTCCTTTGATTTTTGGGCCACTAGTTTCCTTTTTATTTTTAGCTCCTATTAAATTAGAATGCCTAAAGGGAATGTGGGAGTGACTTCTCTTTTTCCTCCTAAGGTGAAAGATTCTTAATATGATAACAAATTTCCCTTGTCTGACTTGTGTCCCTGTATGTGTAGCTGTTTCGATTTGTGCTGGGAGCTGCGTAAGTGGAAGATGATGTTCTGCTGTGATCCTTTGGGATGGGTGGTACTGACAGAGCCAAGAGCTGGGGGGGAGTGAGATGTCAGGTGGYACTTGAGGAACCTGTAGCTGTGGGTGCTTATGTAGCCGTGATCGTAAAATGGAGCAGCCTTCAGGTATATCAGATGCAGCATAAATTTTGTTGCAGGTGTGCTCATTTCTAACGATGCCCATTTCAGAAATAATTGAAATATTGTTCATTGGTTTATATACACTGGAGACAGCCAATTAACTGGCTTCAGGCTTCTCAGCGAGTGTTTCTATGAATGGTTTTTGGATGTGTAGCTATAGATATATTGCTGCAATTATTATTGCAGTCTTGGAACAGTTTCCATTTGCATTGTATGTAATGATAGCATTCTATGAGTTTCTTCTATTACTCACTCAATATAACAGTCTTTGATGCTTCTTCCAATTCTGCACTGCTTGCTTCATTTGATGTTTTTTAGTACCGCAGGTGATGCACTATTCTGTAAATCTTGCAGTCTTTTCTCCTGCCCRTTACGGCTCTCCCATTTTCTATACTGAGTCTTTCTTCAAATCGCTCTTGATGCTTTTTCATAAAAGCTTTCTTTTCTGCTTTATCCCCCAGTTTAGAGGTTCCCAACTGTTTCTTCCTTTTCAGAAAGGAGCTTTTTTTAGCTTCCCCTCCCTCCCCCTCTCTCCATTGCCCTTGTTTTATGCAAGTTTGTCTGGAAATTACTGGGGGTTTTGCCCACCTTGTTTTCATGAAAATGTGCTCACTTAAGCTCACTGGCTCCAAGTAATCACTACTTGGGGTGTATTTTTCAAGCTGTGCTTAGAGACAGTTCTACCCTTATGACAAAATAAACTGCCTTACCATTCTGATTACTTCATTATTTCTATGCTTGTATATGCAAGTAATACTAAAAGAAATATATATCTCTCTGTATAGTTTCTTGCATTGCTTTACTTTTTAAAGACTTCAGTCTTTAAAAAAAGTTTAGTTTAACTCCTTTTTTATTTAGCTGTGCAGCTAATACTGTTGTTCATACACATATGTGCCGTGTTTTCTAATAGCACAGCCTGATTAATTTTGGTCTCATAGTCTTACTTTTGGTAGTGCGGATTAATTTCCGGATTATGTAGTAACTTCTGAGTGCATTTTTCAACAGAGAAAGTGTGTGCAAGAAAACACACGTGGCAATATGCTTCCTTTTAGCTAATTGCATGTGGAGTAAAACAACAGAAACAGTTGCCAGTGCATGGTCCAAGCAGCCTTGAATGTTAGGTGTGGAGTTTTAATATCCTCTCATTTATACAGGCCTTTTTTGTCCAAAAATGCTAACTAGTCTTACTTTGTGAAGAAGCAAGTACTTTGTCCTGGATACATATTTCTTCTTCTTTGAGAACTATTTTTGGCTCAGTTTGATTGTCTTCGATACCCATAAAAGTAGATGCACCATGGAGGTAGCTTTTTGGTCTTTGAGTGGGATCAGTGCTTTTAAATTAAAGGAAGATCAAAGTTGGTCACGTGTGTTTGTGGGGAGAGTGGGAGAGAAGGGAATAGTAACGTGCAGGTATTTGCACTTGGCAAAAGAAGACAGACATGGATTCACACAGCTGGATGATTTGTGGGTATGTCTAGTAGATTTAACTTGTAGAAAATCTTATTCTAACTTTATCTGATAAATAAAATGATTGGAAAGAGATGCTATCCACCATGTAGTCATATATTAAAATGGAATTAACTGGTATACACCGTGACTAATCTAACATGATTACAGATGATAGTTTCATGGCATGCTTGGAGAATGGCACAACTTGCATAGTCCTTGATGGGAAAGATAATGTTGCTTGGACTGGCTCTTGGGAATAGCAGCACATCAACTTTGCCTGGTGTGCCTTGTCTGTGTGTTAATAGACTTCAGTCTCTGGTATGACCAGTAATGGTTGGAGTTTCTAGAGTGTTGCTGTCTTGCAAAAAAACCCAGAAAATTATATAAAACTAGCAACAGACGCAGTATTTATTTATTGGTGGATATTTGAATTGCAGACTTTGCTAGCGAGCATTTCTTAGATATAGGAAAAACAATTATGATCCTCATGGTTATTTTTTTAAATGACACATTTGTTTTCTTTTCAGTTTTATTTGGCTATGCCACCACAGTTATTCCTCGTGTGTACACATACTATGTGTCAACGGCACTGTTTGCAATTTTTGGCATCCGAATGCTTCGGGAAGGCTTGAAAATGAGTCCAGATGAGGGTCAGGAAGAGCTGGAGGAAGTTCAAGCAGAAATAAAAAAAAAAGACGAGGAAGTAAGTCATAAACTTTCTGTGAATTATGGCTGATGAAATAGTTACAGCCATGAAGCTGCAGAATGGCACTGTCATGTTTGGAGTGTTCAGCTGTGATTGATAATCAGACACAGAAAACAGGTGGTAAATGGGACAGAAGTGGCCCCTAGAGGCTGTTTCAACAGGTGATTCCAGTTCTGTGGCAAGCCTGGCTTCTTGGGGGGGAAAAAAGGGACTTTCTCCAGAGAGTCCTCTTTTTTTTTTTTTTTTTTTTTTTTTTTTTTTTTTTTTTTTTTTTTTTAATGCATTACTAGCAGAGAGGATATCAACAGTTTACTCTTGCCTCTACTTCTGTTTCTTTTTATGGGCAGGCAGAATAATGCTGAGGTTTGTAGTGTTGCAGCAAAGGTCTCTGTTATAAGTTTCTAAATATACTGGACCACTTCTAAGGAATAGTGTGGAGTATTAATCTTATTTCTTTCAAGATTTCTTCCCCCCCCCCCCCCCCCCCTAATTTTATGAAATCCTAATTTGAGAGCCACCACTTGGGAAGAGGGAGATCTCTGCTTTAAAAATAGGAAGAAGTCTGTGGTTAGAAACCAGGTGTCATTCCTACTGAAACTGCTGCATAAGTGCAAGCAGTACAAGATGGACAATAATTGGAGGTTAGAGGTGATTACAAGGGTATATATATGTGTGTGTGCATATATATAGCTAGTTTTTTAAAATAGTGTCTAATATAAATAATACATTGATGATGCAGCAGTCAGTGGCTAATAACATTCCAGATACTAGCTTTACAGTTTAAGTATTTCATTTGGGTTGTTTAGATGACATTTCTAATCTTACGGTTGTTTTTTCTTTCCCCTTATCCTCCACAGCTTCAGAGAACTAAACTGTTAAATGGGCCAGGAGATGTGGAATCAGGGCCAGGCACCACTATACCTCAGAAGAAGTGGCTACATTTTATTTCTCCAATCTTTGTTCAAGCTTTTACTTTAACATTTTTAGCAGAATGGGGTGATCGTTCCCAATTAACAACCATAGTCTTGGCCGCCAGAGAGGTGAGTGTTGCAGAATGCCCACTGTTCTTTTGCCCTCTTTGGGTTGCCCACACAGAAGCGGAAGAGGCAAAATACTCTTGCAGGAGGTATCAGATTCACACCTGCTGCCTTGCTGTACCTTAGTGTTACAGCTGTGCCGAGACCTGAAAATAAATGCACTGAAGCCCTGTGTATTATTAAAACTATTGTTACATGATTGGGACTGCACAGGCATTTCTGGAAATAGTTGTTTTATATCATGCAGCTGAATACAATTGTTTTTGTTGCAGTGTTGAGAGATGTTACAGAACCTCTTTCTTTGATCTGTGTGGTCGTCCAGTTTTAACACAGTAGCTTTAAAAAGAGACCTTCATCCCAGAAAACTTAAAAAGATACCTCTTTTTAAAAATCTAAGTGAATACGGTAGTGTATAGAACTAAAATAAACTCTGAACTGCTGTGCAGTAAGTAATACTGTAAATGAAATGATATTCAGCATGATGATTGGAATGTATATAACTGTATTATATTTAAAGGTAAATTAAGTCTTATAGTCAACCTTTTAATAAACATAAGTAGCTTGCCTGTGCTCTTTCATGCATTGAGATAATTTACATTTTTTCGCTAGGACTCATGCTTCTTTCAGTGCACTTTCAGAACCTTCCCTAGGGATAAATCAGGGCTGCGTAATGAAGGAGGCTATAATCTGTAGGAACCTCTTGTCTTTATTTACAGTGCAGGAAGGTGCTTAGAGCTAACGAGGCAGGGAACAGCAAGACGAGAGGATGATCTCATTGTTCAGGCAGTTACACACCATCTTGGAAAACGAGGAATTATTACTGCCTCTGCCCAAGTTTTTATATGGTGCTAGGCAAGTTGCTTAAGCCCATCTTTTCACAGGTGGTGGTTGACTTCTGGTTTGCATTTTCTGAGTGTCCCATTAGGAAGTGCCCATCCGACTGTGGTCTGATCTGTGAAGTGCTGAGCATTGCAACTAAAGACTGTGGCTGTTGTGCCTTTAGCATATGAAGTGTTTGTATAAATGCTACAAAAACGAATACTACAAAAAATGAATTGAAGATATCTTGATCTTAGCTTTCAAAATCAGTGAATGATTATGATCTGGATCTTTTTTCATTTTATCTGTGGGATTCTTTTACACCCCTTTTTTCATAATATTCAGATAAATCCTTGTTTGTGAAGTACTAAGATATATAGCAGGAATACTACAGAAGTCCTTATGAGGAAAGAAATTATCTTTATACAGAGATTTGAGTAATGTGGTAAGTCAGCTGGGACCATACATTCTTCAGTGAAAAGAAAACAAAATACTACATGAATGTTCATTAAGCAGTAGTGTTCATCTTGTTACAACAAACAAACAGGGCTCCTTTGGAGGAAAAAACGGTGATAATTTGGCTGTCTTGGTGTATACACCAGGGGAACAAGTTAAGTCTGTCTTAACCTCCTCCTGACAACAGTCCTTAAGAACTTGATTTTACACCTTAATAGTTTACTGTGTATAAGAATTGCTCATCTGTTTAATGAAACAGAAAAGGAAACTCCATAGCGTCCTACTAGACTGGCTTTGTCTCGGCTGCTGCGTCTGAGCACTTTGGCTCCTGGAGACGCTATGCTGAGGGAAGCTGTTCTAAGTTGTTACCTTCCAGGGACAGCTCTAGGGAATGGGGTGGGGAGTGAGATCTACCCTCTGCCAGTGGGGGCTGTACAGGTAACTGCTGACAGCAGGGAAACAGGGATTTCCAGGAACTTTGGGTCCTACTCCCGATCCTGGAAGCAAGTGTGTTCTGCTGGCACAGCCCTACTTCTGACCCGTGCTTCCTGGTGGTTTCCTACCTGTGCTGTGCTTGGTGCTCGCCACCTTTTCTCACTGTCATGTGGTTTTGGTTCTCTTGGCCAGTCGATGTTGTCTGTTTTCTTCATACTGTATCATTTCCTAGATAGTTTTGCTGTTTGTCTGTTAGAGATTTCATGCATTCCTCATGTGAAGGCAGCAGCTTTTTTTCCTCTCAGAGCTAAAAGTCTCACTTAGAGATGTGCAGGGGACTTAACTCCACTTTCTGTCATTCATCTTTGTACAGCAGAAAGTCATGCTCCTACCTTGCCTTCTTTATTGGTCGTTAAAAGATTTATTTCTGTTTCTAATGCTGAAGTCTTCTGTTTTGAGGTGTTCAATACATGTGCTGCCCTTAACTGTGTAATTTGTAAGTAGATCTGAGAAACTTCTTTACATGGTAGATTTGTTCACGTATTGAGTAGCTGTTTGTTATGCAGTGATGTGAAAGCTGTCATTGACAGTAGACTTTGAAAACAGTTTATTATCCTCTGGACTTAAATTCTTTCATACTTCCCTCTTTGGATGATTGCGGGGGAAGAGTGTAGAGCACAAGCTTGTGAAGCTGGATAAAGGAGTCAGACTGTTTTAGCTGCTGAAAGCTTTCATTTGCAGTTCATGGATTTATTTTTCTCTTTCTTTATAATTAGGTTGGTGTTCTTCCAGCTGATGCATATTGTGTTTCTCAACAGCTGCCACCTTCCCTCTAGAGGTTGCTTAATTGTTTAAGTACAGCAGAGTGATTTCTGGATCTATATTTAACAACTTGAAGAGGTTTCTTGGTTGAAACATGCCATATGCTCCTATATTAGTCAGATTTAGATTTAAGTCTGTCTCGCTAGCTGATGTACACTGTTACTGGTCTTTAAGGCAGTGATGGATAGCAGAGCAGACACCAGAGAGTATCTTCCATGCTTGACAGTGTGCAACCGAGGAATGAAGGCATTGCTCCTTCATGGCAGGAGGTTGTTGTAGGACTAGTGGGTTTTCAACTGTGCTGATGTTTCCCTTCTATTTTTTTCCTCAGGACCCCTACGGTGTGGCGGTAGGAGGAACAGTGGGACATTGCCTATGCACTGGTTTAGCAGTTATTGGAGGGAGAATGATAGCACAAAAAATTTCTGTTAGGACTGGTAAGTGAAAACTAACTCCAACCAAAAAAAAATGCATTAATGCCGGTAACATCTGTGGTGTGAAGGACTACATGCTTGGGAACTGCGTTTCTCAAAACTTTTGGAAAACCCAAAACCCTTTTTTTTTTTTTTTTTTTTTTTTTTTTTTTTTTTAGTCTGTCTCTTCCATCCCCCCCACCCCACCCCACCCCATAGTCAGCTCCCCTCGTGGGGGGTGACCCTGTGCTGTTCCCAGGGCTGTGTGTCTCTCCTGCCAGGCAGAGTCCAAGCGTGTGCCACCACCCTGTGCGGGGTGCTTCTAAGGGGTCTGGCCTTAATTGAACTTAATGGCTTGCTGACTCTGAATTAAGGAATCAAAATGGGTATTGTAGCTCCAGGTTTAAAGATGGACACAGGTGAAGCACATTTTGCTTCACTATTAGCTAGCTTGTAGGAGACCAGAGGAAGGAAATACAGTATTTTGAATAGTCAGTATTTACTGTTCAACAGTGAATGATAGAAATTCTGTTGTAATTCTGAGTGCAGACCTTCAGGTGGGCAAGAGAACTGCATACTTACAAGTTATGCCAGCCATATAAAAGCTTTAAAAGCTACTCTGTGTGTGGCGCTTTTTTTTTACCGTACCTGCTATCTGTAGCAGGAAGTACCAGTAAGTTTACATTGGGTTGGTTTTTTTTCTCCTTAGATTAGGTTGCAGCTTGTTTCAACTGTCAATCCTGTGATGTAGTGAGATTTCTTGCTCCCAGGAAGGATTCTGTGAAGCTGTTTGCTATAAATGTTCATTCAGAATATTTGTTCTGTAGTTGCAGAGGTTGTGAAAAAACAACTTCACTGCAAAAAGTGAAATGTGCATTCTGTCTTGTTTTTGCAAAGGAAATTGATGATGAGGTGCTAATCTAACAATGATTTCATACGCTCCTAATAAGCTCAACGTGGATCTTTGGCCACAGGAATAGTCTTATTAGGTTAGACCAAAGATCCATCTAGCTCGTTAGCTTGTTTAGAGAAGAGTAGGAGAACGGTCCAAATACAGTGGTGCTTTCCCAGAATACTGTCCCAGCCTCCAGCAGATTGTGGCCATTGCAAGCAGTTAATGTTTTTGATACTGTCTCTTTCAATATAGTTACCTAAACAGTGCAAAAAATGCTAATTAGTATGTCACTCTTAACTGATGGCTTGCTCCAGCATGAGAATATTGTATCTTGCTTTCCCCCATACAGCCAAATATTCAACAGCCAGCGTCAACCTCTGTTTTATACTAGCTAAAGTAATAAGAGTAAAACAAAGCTTCCTTCTAAGGACCGGAATATATTCTTGTAGATGCAGTTAGCCAATGGGATGGCATATGGGCATCCTGACACTGAGCTAGAAACAACATCCACTGTTGCAGTATAAATTTTAAAGTAAGATTATTTGGGAATCAGACATTTTTTAAAAAAAAAAAAAATCTGTAATGTGTCATGGAAGATATTTAACTTTCAGTATCTAATTTCTTTTTGGTTTGTTTTTTCTTTTCAGTGACAATCATAGGAGGCATTGTCTTCTTAGCGTTTGCATTTTCTGCACTATTTATAAGTCCAGACTCTGGTTTTTAAAGTTTTTCATCACTGCAGAAGAACAAGGATTGGAAGCATCAAGCGGCTATCCTTGTGCATTTTTGTATATAATGTACAGAATTATAGTTAAACGAGCACTGAAGATGAGACACTGAACTTTTTATAGCAAATGGTTCATGGGACTGACACATTTATGGACAGCTTCTGCAGTGGAGATCTGCGTATTGTCTGGTTTGTTTACTCTGTGGTGCCTGCTCCCTTGGTGGGATTTGCGTGGTTTTCTTGCTTGCTGGACCTGGCTCAGCTGAGTTTTGAGGATCTACTCTCACAAGTATATTGAGGCTTCCTCTTTTCTTCCTCTGTTACACATGGCCACCTTTCCTGTTTCTTCAAGAGCTGATTCTTAAGGCTTCTTGAAGCAGACTGTGTCTTGTTCCATGTTGCTCAACAGATGGTGTTAAGGAGAAAACTGCTGGCTCCCACCTCCGAGGACTTCGGTGCCAGGGTGCGCCCGAGGCTGGATAATCTAAGCAACAAGAAACCTGGGAGCAGTTCCTATACCATTGAGTGGCTGAGCCACCGACAGAATTTTATAAATTTAATTCAGAGGGAAAACTTCTTAATCAGGGATTTTTATCAGGAAATTGATGTGTGGTGATTAACAACCTACCATGTTCAATATGCAATCTGTCTGGAGCTAGTATTTGACTTCTTTTTAAAATTTTGAAACATTAAAGTATATGGAAAGTAATAAAATGGTCCAACTTAACAATGTTACATTCCCAGGATTGAACAGTAATGGAATTCTTAGATTTAGATGTGTTCCTATTTTTCCTTTTAGGAATAGAAATGTAATCTGGAAGAGTATTAATAAAACATAGTGTCTCCATTTGAGTTATTTTCAGTATTGTTTTTGATGGTTCCCATAATTACTGCCACAAAGGTTTACCTAGTGATTATGTACTTAAGGTGAGGAAAGTTTACTAAATTTATTTTGGATACTGCTATAAATGCCAGTTATAAAGACTTTGAAAATGTTGACCACTGAAGATACGCGGGTTGCTGAAATACATGCTTTTCTCTGCTCTTCAGTGATGATTTGGATTCTGAGCTAATGGCTTAAATAACCCACTAAGATCTACTCAGTAGCAGTCTTGTAAAAGAGAAGATACGGTTTCTAATATTATGAATCTGCCTTATTGAAGCTAAAGCAATACAGAGCATTACAAATTTGACCATTCCATTTGTAGCTCACAAACAGAGCAGGCCCTAATCCTTCTCTTAGGTTTCTCTGCCCAGAAAACGCCTTAATGCCACATTTCTCAAACTCTTAAGACCGCAGCAGCGCAATGCCTGTCACGCACAGTGGTATGAAAACAGACTACAATCTCAGGCTCCAGGTCTAAATGTTCATGTCTTGGCCTGAAGGAAGGGTGCTGCTGGCAGTACTGCTGCTAATTACTAGGTGAGGCACTGCCTTGGTTTGCTGTTGTGGTTTTTTTGGTTTTGTGTGTGTCTTTTTTTTCCTTTCTTTTTCTTTTGAACCAAACACTGTAGCCAAAACCTGCAGCCTCTTCTTTCCCACAGCCTGGAAACACACACTCTGTCCATGGTGTGTTTCAGCTCCTGYGTGGAGGGGATTTGTAGCAGAGGTCATGTTAAAACAGGGCAGGAACAGAGAACCCAAAACAGGGAAGAGCCTAAACTTTTAAGTGCTTAGTGGACAACTGCTTGTTGTATTACTCAAAGCCCAGTGCTGCTGGGCTACAGTATGTTCACATGGATGTGTCCTGGGTAAAGTAACTGGTGCCGCCGTTTATCCTGCTGCAAATTCTTGCTCAAAATCAAGAAAGCCAAACCAGTTGGCCATTCTCTAATGTAAAAGCTTTCCAAACTTTATATGCACTCCTTAAAGCTGTTACGAAAACAATTAGGATCAACAGAAAAATGAAGCTATTTAATGTGTTGTTTGTAGAGGTAGGTGTGAAGTTGCAGAACAAATCTCTGCAGCTTCCACATGTATATTTTACTATTAYGAACTTGTACATGATGCTAAGCACTGCTTTTGCCAGTCATAGTGATGTATGTGGCTGCTCTCTAATGCTAGCCAGGCAGGTGGGAGTTAGTTTGAATAGTGGTCTTAGTGTTGTGTTGTGTTGTTTTGTTTTTTAAAGCACAAACATTGACTTATCCTTGGAAATCTATTATAAAATTAGATAGCTCATGAAATTTTAGTAAAAGCTTTGAAAGGTGCTTTAGTAGTTGCTACTAATTACAGTGACTTAATGTTGTCAAGTGCCTGTTGGAATTTTTCACAATTTAAAGAATCTGGTCGGGGTGTAACCAAAGCCTTTTGAAGGTGATGGAGGACTCCACTGGCGTATTTCTAGCAGCACTGCGTCTGCTGCGCTGCCTCTAGCACAAATGGTGTCCTTCCACAGTGTCTGAAAGCACGCGCACCCCAGCCATCTCTTGCCTGTTCGCTGGGTCAGGGGTTGGGATTTGAGCAGCTTTCATCATACTTCTTTCTTGTATTTCTAGCATGTTGCCATCGGAGAGGTGTGTGGCACTGCTTTGTCTCAGAACACCTGGATACTTGAGATATAGGTAATATCTTAAGGAGTATGTGTGTGTGTGCGCATACATAAATATATATATACATACACATATGTATGTGGCTTACCCTTTAGGGTGAGTCTGCATCAAAAACTTCTAGATCTTGTTAAAGCCTTTCCTTTGCCTACGCTTTCCTTAAAGTAGCAGGTCTTAATTGAAGAGGCCGGTATGTTGTTGATAAGATGGAAGTAAGCCTGCTTCCTAGAGCTAAAACACATTCTGGGAGAGTATGTGAGCTGGGTCACTGGCCCCTGGGCTAAAACACCCTGTGCAGGAGATGCTGAAGGCCAAACATGAGAAGGTCTGGGCTGATGCTGCAGTGACTTGCGACGCCCTCCGAATTCAGAGGGTGAGGAGCTGAAAGGTAGTGTTTTGATGGTTGGGGTGCCGATGCATGTGGGCAATAACTCATTCCCTGCCGCTCCTTTCCCCACCCTGTGCCCAAGTGGAAGTTACTGATCTCTTAGTGAAAGAAACTCTGTCTCTCTACTTCTCCTTATGCCAAGAGATAAAGTAGGAACCATGGGGCACGTCTTTCTGATTGAATGTGCTGTGCAGTTCAGTAGGCTCGTGTGTTGCACCTTCATCTAACTTCTTCCTTCAAGATCCTCAATGGGCTGAAATGTGTTTTAACAGCAGAGCTGGGCATATGGGAACAGATTATTTTGTCTTTTCAGCAGCTAGCTGTAGCACTGGCTTCCTCTCTTCCGAGATACTGTCCTGACAAGTTATTTACCAGCTTGCAGGAGCATTAAGCCTGTGCATTAAAGCACCAGGGCTGAGCAGAGAATGTAGATGACCAGGCTGGGGGGTGGGGGGGAAGGTGTGATGGTATAGAGATGCTCAAGCTATGAAGTTGTTGCCAAGCGCTTGGGGGAGGTGGTTTAGTGCTTCTGACCACATCAGCTTGCTCATGGGGAAGAAATACAACGGCGCCTGTAGTTCAGTCCTGCAGTGGCAGTGTTTGAGCTGCTCTCGGGTAGGTAGRAGGAGCATTTGCAGGGCTGGGAATTGCAACATCTCAAGTTTCAGGATGGCAGAGCAGGCTTGATGCTGTACTGGTGGGGAAACGTGTCCCACGTGGCTTTGTAAATGCTTCTGTCCTGAGTCATTCAGTGTAGCCACTTCCTAGATGGTGGTACTTTTGGCGAAGGAGCTGGTTGGTATATTAGCCAGCCGAGGCCTAGCTTTTCAGGAACAAAATACAGAAAAAGTTTAAATAATAGCGCTCTTTCCCCTTAAAATGGAGGTGAGTTTGGGGGTTGCCTTGCATTTTAGAATATGAAAGAAACACTTAAGGTAACTAGCTGAAGTTTTGATTGTCGCAGTCCTGTGCAGTTTCTTGTTCTTTTGTAGCTGGAGAATGTGACATACAGCGAGCGTTTAAGTGTTGAAGGGAAGTGCGCCCGCAACGTGGGAGATAGATAGGCAACTGTCCGCCACAGGTTTCCCATCCGTCTTGCAGCTCTCCCTGCTGGGGTGAGATGCATTGGCAGCTGCAGCCGATTTCACTCTCGCTGCCAAAGGAGCCTCCAAAGGAGCATCTAAAGCAGGAATGTGCATCTCTGCATGTGCACACAAGAGAGGTGTGGAAGTGTTCACCTGGAACTACTCATTTCCAGGCTTGAGCAACAGAAACAGAATGGAGACGATGGCGGTCCTACTGGGATGAAAAAAATCTCACATCAACTGAGATGTTTAAAATGAGAAAGAGCTTGTGCTTGTTACTTTCGAAGGTGCTTATTCCTAATCCTTAGGTAAAGCCTGTCTCGTTACATCGTACGTGGCAAAGGGCAGTAAGCGAAGATTAAGGTAAACTTGTAATTTCCGTCCTGCCAGGACAAAGTTTTTCAAAGGAAACCTATTGAACCAAAGTATGGGTCCAGTTCACAAGCAAGCCTGTTCCTCCTAGGGAAGCCAGGTATGTATATGCTGGGCTGGTGCCTGGGCTTGCTGTTTTGAGATGGACAGACAGCAAGTCTGGAAACTTGAAAGTTAATGAGCGGCTCTATTCACGGAGTGCTGTATGAGGCAGCCTGCTGCTGTACGGGCTTCCCCGTGCCTCAGCTGCACCTCCAGCTCAGGGCAGGCTGCACAGCAGCTGAACACTGCCACTGTATTCTCGTGAGTGGTTTTACAACACATTTCTAGAAAGGGGTTGGCGCTTGAGGCTACCTACATGTTGGTCCCAGATTTTGTAGATTAAAAAGAAATCTCTGATCTTGAATTAAGAGGATCAGGCAGTTTCATCCCAATATAACCCGAGTTATCCTTAATTTCCAGAGACGTGGAAATAATGATGTAATGGCACTTGCCATACTGACATGGCATTTTTCCATAGATGACCTTGTACAGCCCCTGAAGTCAGCACGCTTGGCAAGTTACAGCTACAGGTTTTGCTAATGTAGATACAGGTTACATTTGACCCATAACATTTTCCATCTATATGTGGCATGTACTATAGATGTGTATTTCTTCTGGATTATTTAAATTTACTTCCCAAGTGAAAATACAGTTGCCAAAGGGTCTGACAGTGATAGAGACCGTGTGCTACAAAGAATGCTAGTAAGACCGTGGAAATTTTTGTTCTTATTATATGTTACCCTCAAACAGCTGAAATCTGGAATTTATATCACTAATGCCCGAGACTCAAAAGTGCAACTAACCTTTGGATTGCTAATCTCTACAAGTACTTAACAGTTGCATTCTCATGTAAGCATGGTTTTTGTTTCTAAGTTTGCATGACAGCAAAATGCCATTGAACAGCATTGTTTCAGGTGTGGCAGCAGTTGTAATTACAGCTCTTCTTCTTGATAAGTTTATGGAAAAATATGTTGATATTTCCAAAGTCCAGTTTTAAGAAAACTGATAATCTTGTTTGCTATGTGGTGTCAGTCTTGTTGCTGGTGGGTGTTGACAGTTTTTAACTACAACTACAGCACTTCTATAGCTGATTTTGTTTTGACTCCTGGGGCACAGGGGGTTATGGCATCTAGAAGTCATATACAACTTCCACAAATACTATTTAATTCCCAAAGGCAAAAAGATCACTATCTTCACATGGGCATCAAGTTGATATTAGAGAAAAAAAAAAAAGAACTGCAGGCTGTAAAAATGGCTAAGCTTATTTATCATTTTCTCCAGGCATTTAGCTTCAATTACAGGTTTTCCTTCCCTCCCACCTTTCCTTGAACATTTAATTAATTTCAAATTATGAAATGCTTATTATTGATGTTCACACGTTGATCAGTGCAAAAGGATGAGGGAGAAAGGATTAGACCACCCTGACAGGTTATGTGTTATCACACAGCTCCTCAAAGCAATGCTCTAAATGAGTTGTGCTCTCAGCTAAATGCAAGTCTCTGCTTCTTTTTCCAGTGCCACACCTGACATTTCAGCTCATCTCTATTCCTTTAAGAATACTGTTCTTTGACAATTCACCAGCAGTGGAAATACCCAGGGAGGGGAGTGGAAGGAATTAAAGAAGGATGTTTTGTCCATGCCAGAAAGTGAGGGAAGGGCTATGCTTGATAAACGCTCCCGTGCACATGCACAGACTGCAGTGCTGCTCCATCACTTGGGGAGACCAGGCACTGTACACATGAAGGTACAAAAGTAGTTTTAAGTTGTGCACATTCAAGCAAGTGCTGTGTGAGTAAATTCCAAGGCAGTAATGTAAATAATACACAAATCAAAGTTCTCTAGCCTTTAGAGTGGGGCATCAATTTATAAAGAGATACAGAGAGAAGACAAGAAAAAAAAATACAGTGTGCATTTTTACTGAAATCTCACAAGTCATTTCTCTGGGCAGGGGAGAAGATAAAATCGACATCATTGAGCAACTTCTCACAAGTCCGTTCTGTGGGTGGGGGTGAGAGAGTGCCTTTGTTACAGTCATGGGAAGGGTAAGAGAGCACTTCACGGTGAAACTTGGATAAAATTGACATCAAGCAACTCAGAAGAAAACTTCTAGAACCTTAGAAGCTACAAAAAGCAAAATTTTACATGAGTTACATTTATTCAGTTAAAAAATTGACAGTTAGTAATGGTCACATGAACACCAGGGAACTGTATCTACATTTCCTGACGTCAATATGAGCGGCACTAGGGTTTTTCTGTTTGTTTTCTTTTGCGTATACAAATCTAATGCCAGTTAAAAAAATACAAAACAAAACTGAAACCCAAGACACTGTGAAATCAACACTGCTTAAAAACTCAAAATTCAATATCTGATATATTTGAAAATAAATAATTTTTACCTTTCTTGTTAAAAAAAAGACAACTCGCCAACTGCTTTCAAAGCAGTAACATCTTTAAGACCATTCCCAGAAGTGTTTCATAAATAATTACCCATTGATTGTCTATTAATGCAGCATCTCTCAGTCTCAGCTGGGGTCTCTATATTAGGCCATACAGTATTTTGTTCAGACACAGTGTTTTGTTTTGTGTTGGTTTTTTTTCCCCCCTCCTTTATATTTAGGTACAATTTCTTTGAATATAGCATATCATGCTGGCAAAATTCATGCAGATGACATAGCATGAAGCATAGCAGAGCTTAAAATCACCTGTTTAAAAAGAAAAAAAAAGACAAGGAATGTAGTGTTAAAAATCATGATAGTGAAAAAGCAACTATCCAGTCTCATGGACAACCAAGACAATTTCAAATGTTCTCTCACAGTTGTCTCATCTACTATGATTTGTTTAAATATGTCTTTTTAAATCCAAATTCACTTAATTCTCTTCAACTTTTTCCACCAGGGATAAGTAAAAAAATAAAAGGTTAATTACTAAAACTAGTCTCTTTTCCCTTTTAATCAAAATAACCATTTTCCAGTCCTCTGACTGTACATCTAATTTTAATAATGATTTCAAATAGAGAAACTTACGAATCTGACATGTTTGACATCTCCTGACGCCACATTTAAAACACTCATAACAATACCTGGGTTAAATCTCTGAAAATATAAACGGTTCTTGAATCGACTTCAACATTTGAAAAAGGCCACATCTTTAAACCTTCAGAACATTTTCACACAAATTATAATCCTAAGGGACACTTAGAATTATTGAGCAGGCAAATGAGCCTCCAGATGATTCTCTCTCGTAGGCAACTGTGCAACTTAAAAAGTCCCCTTCCRAGGAAGCTATCATCACTAATCCCTTCTTCCCCTGGCCATATAAAACACAAAGCCAACTGGTTTTAGAAGCCTTTTTAATCTTGCACTTTGAGCCTCAAAGGATCACCATATTAAAGAAACATTTTCCAGAAATGCCTCTCTTGACAGTTTTATGCATGTTATTCCTCGATGCCCCCCCTTTTTAACAGTTTCACTGACTAAAGAAATAAACTGTTTTTCAAATAGTCTTTTCAGTAAAGTGCTTGTTACTACTCAAAAAAAAAAAAAAAAGAGAAAGTGCTATTTGAGTCTTAAGAGAATTTCTTCTTCTGTGAAAAACTGCCTGATATAGCTTTATTTTACTCATTTTTACATAAAGCTGAAATGAAACCTATCTCTTGTAAGGATACTGGGTTACTGATTTTGGTGTTTGGCAGTAGGCAAGATGCCCACAGAAGGTCGTGACACACGGGAACCATAGTGCAGAAGGTAAACCTTCTAGGTGAAATGGAAGGCATATGGAGAGCTCCTACTAGAATCCTTTCATATTTATATACAAATATAATATATATTAAATATAATATAAAAATAGCTATATTCTTTTTCTCTGAAGTTATCCTAGAAGCTTTTCTTCGAATCCTCACCCATCGCAGGCAAACAATGTCTGTCTCCTAAACTCCATGCAACAATGCTGTCTTTTTCACTCCATTCTGTATCACCAGCCTGTTTCTTCATAAATACAATCCTCTCCTTAACAGACTCCTTCCCTTCTGTCAGTCATTCTGTAATGTTTACGCTCCAGAACCTGCAGCATCACAGCATTCTTTATCGTGCTATTTATTAGGATGTTGCAAATAAGTCTATGCCTGTAGTAAACGAGTCGGGCAGAAGCAAAAGGCTGATTAGGAAAGGCAATAGCCTGGTCCTCCTCCCACTAAAAATCATGGACAGTTCAGCAGTTGATTCAGCAACAAGGGAAGCTGCAGACCCTTTAAAAATACACTTTTTAGTCATTAGCTGTGAAACAAAGCATCTGCGTCCYTGCACAGAATCTGGACCAAGTTCTACATACTCGCTTTTGTAAAAAGTTTGCCTGATTCATGGCAGGAATTTTTCAAATGCGTGCTATATTTTTCCAGTTTCTTTGAATTTCGCCATCTTCTATACTTTCTCTACTAGCTGGTAGTTCTGTAATTGAATGACCTCTCTCTGAGGTTACAAAAAGCTTCTTGATCAATGCGTACATTTCTATAGTTGTCTTTCAGCAGCCATGCTATTGTCATCATCTAATTTCTCTCTCACCTAGTTTAGCCTTTTTACTGACAGACCTACAGCAGCACACCAGAGTACTGGGGAAGGGGGAAATGGGAAGAGAAGTTTAAACGAAGCTTTATATAAAAAGCTGCATCATTAACTGTCTGGCTGGTATCTCTATTTTCTGTAATTCTCAGTATAATAGCTTAATAAACCTATTTTACACTATTCAATAGTTCTAACAGCACTATTAAAGCTCTCCCAGTTTTCTTTTTTAGTGCTATATTATTATTGTAATTGGTTAAAAACATTTTCATCTAACCTATTTTCCATTAAGCAAAAGTACTGATAGCACAGACCTCGAGTCAACGCAGCTTAATTTAGAAACAGGTGGAATGGCGTGGTAGGGATCGTAGAGCAAGGCAGGATTTCTTTACATAGAACTTTACAGAAACAGGTTTCTGACAATTATTCCAGCCCGGAGAATGCCAGAAATCCCTTTAAAGAAGGGGAAGTGTTCCTTGCTGTGTTTGGTATTGGCATCTGTTCCTTGCCCCACGTTGCAAGAGGCTTCTTGGAGCAGAAAGCAATCTGATTCTCTTTGGTACTGTGTTTCTCACACTCTCCTTCCTTGTTCGCTACTGTGCTTTTTGGTGCCAAACTCTTGCTTTATAACTGGGGAATAACAAAGGTCTAATGGTGGGACACGTGCAGAGGCAAAGGCTAGCCTCAAAATGCAACCAACTGTATCAAATGCTTGGCTAAACTGGTATTACCCTCCTGCGGGTTTGGTTCATCCAGTAATACAATCAAACTGTTTCATAGTACAAAATAGTCCATCACCATTTGGTTACATTCATTCAACTCCTCCTCAGTATTCAAGATTAATCCAGCTTTCTCTCCCTAGTACTAATTTTAACTGCTTTTACTGTTTTTGTTTTTAATTATCAGATCTATCAGCATTTATTTATTTTCCTCTGAAGTTCTGGTTTCCACAAACTAGTACCATAAAAACCTACGGAACATTTACTTAAAATAGCACGTTGTATCTGTTGGAACTTTTTATTTTCTTTATAAAGTGAAGTTGCCTTCTGAAGTCTTAGTTCAGTGATATCTCTTAAATCAATAGCCTGGTAGTGTAAAATGCAATCATGATCTCCCCCAACACACACTTTAAACACTACGAAAATGATTAAAAACAAAACAAAACAAAACAAAAAAGCCAAAAAAACCCCCCAGCTTGCTATTCCTCCTCCTGCAAAAGGAGTAATCAATACTTTTAGATTTTTTTGATCTTTTAAGAGTATTACCTTCAAGGTCTGAGATTTTAGAGACTCCTCTGTTTCTGGGTAGTGTTTGAGGGGGAGTACCACTCAAAAATGCTCATGTTCTCAACTCAGACCATTATTAAAATCAACACAATACAGAAATAGCTATGAAGTAGATACAGAAGTTTGGTTGACAATGTACTAAGACTTCAAAACTGAAAATGGTTACAGATTCAAGACGTTGTAATTAAAGATGTTCAACATTATTACCTGAATTAAAATCAAGGCACTATGGGTTTTGTTGTTGTTGTTAAAATGACCCTGAATTAGTTCTGACTAATTTTTGAAGGAGAATAAAAAGATTCCAACATATTTTAACAAGTTACAATTCTCACCACAGAGAAAGTGGTTAAAAAGTGCCCAAAAGGTTATTAAATGTAAATATATTTTTGTGCAAATTACTCCTATAACTGAAACATTCTTGAAAATTACTGTCATTTTTTTTAAACCTTTTACATAAATATTTCCAACTATGAACTATATCAAAAGATAGCTTTGGGGAATAAAATTCCAAACCATCCACAAGAAAGCAGTGCAAATTCCTATTTTTCAAATAAAACAATGAATTAATTAYGAAATGATGGATGATATTCATGAATCTGAATGTCCTGAACCCTGATGCATGATCACCAGTTCAAACAGCTTCATCAATAATTTAACCTCGAGAAGTCAACTAACCAACACACTATACCTCACCGAACAAACCCTGACATCACAGACAAAGCACAAACAAGAGACTTGTGCCCACATTAAGGGTGAAAATAATGATGCATCATGTTGTAAACAAAAGGGTAGAACAGAGGAAAACATTAGTCAGAGTATGGCGTGAGAATTTAGGGAAACATATTAAAACCTACAAATAACAGATTACATTTTCATGCATCATATAAAATATTTTGCTCTTTCTCCTTTTATGCAGACATATACACAATATTTTACAGCATCTGTACAACAGAGAACTGGATTTCACACAACATTTTCAAAATATTTACTGTCCCATAATCATCTGGAAAAAATTAGATGGTTTTTGGACTATATTCCTGGCATTTTTTTCTGCTAATTCAAACAATTGCTCCATGTCCATTTTAATACTTTAAAAATGTACAGGATTGATAAAAATACCAATATTTTCAGCATCCCTCTCATTTCAGTCACATTTTGAGATTTCACCTGGACAAATTAACACATGGCAGCAAATCCTTTAGAACACAGAAACTGGGGCAACTATCAAAGTTGGCCACATCCCCATCATCATCTTGTGGCTTTTCTTAACAGATTCCAGAAGTCAGAAGTAGATCTCAACACTGTGGTGTTAGAAAGCCTTCGTACTGCTACCTCCGTAGCCTCAGTGCAACTGTTTGTGGAGTAGCCCCCTCCTGGTAGTTTGCTTCAAAAAGAGGCAGAGCCCCACACTATTGTGGCTGAACTTTGGAAGGATCAGTCATCTTGTCAGTTCTGTGTCGTGAAAGTTGCTGCTGCTGCTGCTGCTGCTGCTGCTGAGACTGATGCTGCTGGTGGTGGGACTGAGTAAAAGTGCTTTGCTGTAGTGGGAAAGCAGCAGAGAGGATAAGCTGAGCTGACTGATTTCCATGAAGTAACCTGGATGTCTAAAACACGCAAATAGGAAAAGATTATTTTTCCTGCTGCACAGAGAAACACAGGCCTAGCTGCTTTTTAACTTTTCACAAGGGTTCCATCAAAGTAGACTTCTGATTTGGTTATTTAAGCTGAGCAAACAATGCAAAGATTAGTTCATACTAATAAAGTTAATTAGAGCACCTGACCAATTAATAAAGCAGCTGTAACTGGTCTTCGTAATTTCCCGTGACAATGGGTAGGAACACATTGCAATTTGTCTCCATTTCAAAACCGCAAGAGCAAAACAGGGCTTAAGGAATCTATTTGAACCAGTGCAGGTGGCTGTCATTGCAGTCAAATGAAAAAACGGTGCATGACTTGGCACAGATCACATGTATCCCCCAGCCAAAATGAACAGTCAAAGAAACTGCCGCAGTTGCAGACCCAAACATCCCCTTTGAAGGGGATTAATTACTATTGGAAATAGTACTTAGTTTTAATATTAATTTTCTTAGAACCAAAAGATGATGGTTACTGAAGAAAAGCAACGAAGGATGGGTACAAATGCACTTGGACGTCTCACTCCAGAAACACATTCTGCAGCAGAAAGTAAACTACATGGCCTGCTGCACCCATAGAATCAGACTGTAAGAAGCCCCAGTGAGCAGAGGCAGGAAAAGCACTGTTCCTTTTCTCCATTTTTAAAGAGCATTTGCTTCACTTCAAATTCTAGCACTTTAAGAGTTTGTATTAAAAATACTAAACCTTTGCCTAGAAAGAAATTCTAGGACAGGAACAGAGCTTTGAAGATCTTCATCTTTCACAAATCTTCTGTTTTTCACCAGAATTAAGTCAAAATTGTACAAACTTTTTAATTTAGAAACAGAGCTATAGACACTACCAACCTGCTAAACAGCTTTGTTGTTACAGTATTTATCTGAGTTGTCAGAGAACACATTCAAATCTGTGCTCTGGTTTGATTCAGTTCAAGAGTCTTCCACTACATAAATGAGTGCTGAAATTCAAATCACTACGTATTCTTCAGCTCTCTTTTTGTGAGTCAGCTTGCAGCTGAAAAGCCTTTGCCTGATGCATGACTGAAATTGGTATGTTTCCATGAAAGATTTTTTTAACAAGTCAATATTTTCTGTCATTGACCTAGTGAAAGAAAATTTTACTCAGCCCTAAACAGAACCGTAACCATTCCTTGTGCATATAAATGTAGGTGAAGCCTCCAATTACTTACTCCATTTGTATATATTCCACCTATGCACAGGATCCCTCATTTAGTGCAAATGGGAGACCACACATAGTAAGAAAAGAAATACGTGCAAAATAAGGATTTTTAATTATGTATACTCTTAAAGAGTAAAAAAAAAATTGACATTCCCAGAGTAGTTAAAGAAATGTTAAGAATGTGCACAAACTACATTGTGATAGTTACATGGACTTCATCTTTAGAGAAGGCACCACCAGAGGCCAAATTAAGASTTTTTAACCCATGCCTTCTTGAGGGCACTTCCTCTCTAGTGTTCTAGCTACCACTACATCTCCCTCACCAACATCACCTGCTGGGTATCTATGTGCCAGCGATCAACTGGAATCAACAAATGGCAACAGATTTCCCCATCAATTCGTTCTACCTTCTAGCTCTTTTCTTTTCTTTTCTTTTTGTAGGCATTTCCTATCTGTCTCTCAACTCCTTGGGTTTTGCCTGCCTTCTCTTTTGATCCAATTTCTCTTCTTTCTCCACTAAACCAAGGTTCTTCTCTACTCTCTGCTTACAAGTTTACTTGCTGCTCAGCCCCCCCTGTAGCCTAGACAGATGTTCATGCCTCATGTTATGGGGCCATGTCTTGCTTTGGGCTGCATGCTGCTTTCCAGACCAACCAATTCTGTTTGAGATCATCTCTCATAGCTTCTTGCATTAATATGTGAATGCAAAGAAAATGCAAGCTGTTTTAAAGGGAAACATCTGTTTCTTCATCCCATGCTCAATCAAGAGCAGCAATTCAAAGGGAGGAAGATATAAAATAGGACCAAGCATAGAGTGAAATTGCAGAAAAGACTACCTCTCCTTTAAGTAGCAAGATTTTAGAGAATGTCTATAGAATAAACTTATCTCATGCATCAGGCTTGTTCATAGGTTACTATTTTAAGCACTCTGTTTTCAGATAAAGCACCCCTAGGATAAGCTAGCCATGCTGRAAGTGTCAGGACTTCGAAAAATTTGTAGAGAATGCTGCATTACCTGTAGGAACTGTTGGGGGTGCTGGGTCAGCTGCGGCTGAGCTGGTTGCTGAACTGTGGTGAGCTGCTGCTGCTGGTCTTGCTGACTTTGCTGCTGCTGCTGCTGCTGCTGCTGCTGTTGTTGCGTTATTGACAAAGTCTGTGGCTGCTGCTGTTGGGCCGCAAAAGTGGGATAAGCTGTCACCACCTGTCCCATAAACATAGTACTTGGTACCATTACCGCTCCACACGCTACTGGGGCCGTGACAAGTTTTGTTACAAGTTGCTGACCTTGAGAAAACCTGTTAATGGAAAAAGACATTTGGAGTCCCTTTAGGAAAAAACAAATCAAGCACCACGTGCACTTGAGAAATGCAGATTTGTCAGGTTCATACTTTGCTTATTAACATGGGTTTTGATAACATCTGCGAACATGTTTTGGGCAAAGTTTAGTTTAACAGTTGTATCCATATGTAGTTAAAATACTAAATCACGTGATTTTTTAATGCTACTTTAGTTCCTTTTGTATATGATGTAGCTATGTAAGCATATCATTATAGCAAGTCATCTGAATATTGGTCTTGAAGGTTTACCTGATTTGTCTATCCTGTGTAAAAGTGGTTACTGCAGCAGCATTCTGGTTATTGTTCTGTGGTAAGCTAGAAGGAACCTGGACCACATTTCCTGTTGTTGGCTGAGAAATCACCATAGTGTTATACAAAGGTGCCGAGACTGTGTTCTGTGACTGACTGGCAACAGAAGACTGTTGATTGTGTCCACTAGGTACATTTTGTTGATTATGCTGAAAAGAAAAAATATTTTATGAGATAATAATTTGAAAATGGCCAGGTATTACAGCTGTCCTCCTCATTGTCATTGCCCATATTTCACAACTGCCAATGTTTTCCTATTACAAATGAATTCTTAATTTAAAGTTGACAGGTATTTCTACCAACTGAGGATTTGGAGGTGGGACTGACCCTCAGGCATCTGAAAATCTATTAGATTAGCCTCTTCTCCTCTTCAGGTTTTTTTTCCTGAATTTTTCAGCTACTTGCATACTGTTTGTTCAAGATCCTATTTTCCACTCCTTTAGCATCTCTATGCCAGACGGACTAAAACATGCACATCACGTCCATCAATTTCTTACTTGAAAGTTTGGAACTAGCTTACTGCTGTGATGATAACACTGTCCACCACTAGTCTGCCTCTTGACAAATCTCAAAAAGAAAGTATGGAATTTGGATAAAGGTACAGAGGAGGGTGACCACAGAGATCAGAGGTACAAAAAGCCTCCATACACAAAATGGTCAAACCCATTAGAAGTGTTCAGCTTGAAGAACAGCCTTCTATGGAGATACATGTGACAGAGGACTTTGAAATCATGTATAACTGAGAAGATGAAAAGTGAATAGCTGCTCAATGTGTTTCCCTGTATATGAGCTGGGTGGCAGGTTTAAAAAACAAACATAATCATATTTCACAGAAAGTAAAGCTGTAGAACTCACTACGAGATACTGTGGATTTCAAAAGTTTACATGGAATCAAAAGAAACTGGATAAACTCACAGAAGAAAAATCCATCAAAGGCTATTACATTACAGATGCAAAACACCTATGGCATCTGACTGAAATTGCTGAAGAGTAGAAAAGTCAACTGCAGAAGCACCAATATATGCTTGTCCTGTTCCTATGCTTTTCTAGGTATTTGCTGTAGACCACTGTCTGGACAGTGGGTTTCAAGCTCACCTAGTACAATCTCTTGTTCTGTGTTCTGTCAACAGACAATTCAAAAAAAGGCAAGCTAAAAGTTTTCTTGATACTGATCTTTCCAAAAAGCTACTTGTTATTAATTATTTACATGCCTAAATCTTAAAACAAAAACAAGATCTGAAATTGCATTAGCAAGAACAGAAATGCATTTCAATTGTAAATTGGAAATTGAAGAAATGAATATGATTCAAAGGACATTGTTCAAAAAAAATTTGGGAGAGGGATGTGAGGGAAGCTATTGTTGTGTTTCAGCTATGGTTTTGAGTATATATTCTATCCAGCAAAATCAATAATGAGAATTTTACCTGTGTTGCAGTACTCTGCAACGACTGTTGCTGTATCATGTGTGGAGTACTTATATGGCCTCTGTTCATCCCACTTTGAGTCTGATTAGTCTGAACAACTTGACCTTGCATGTTTATTGGTGTAAGCTGCTGAACATTTGAAGAATTTCCAGAAGCAAGCTGCACAGAACCAAAGTTGAGTCCAGAAGTTGATTGCTGCAAGAACATCTTAAAAAAAAAATCCACAGGTTTGCTTTTAAGAAAAATCTGTTAATTATTCAAGATGTTTTAGAGAAACTAAACTTAATTATTTTAAATCAATATAAGAGAAAGTTTCATCTTAGTTATTGGAGGTGTTGAAACAGCATTGCAACCACCAAAAGCAAGAGGCCCAACTCCCACATAGGGTCAGTATTAAGAGACTCTACTGTAACTGATAAGATAAGAATCAGAATCCTGATTTCTAGAGCCCTAAACATTGTTTACTATTTGTTCTTAAAGAAAAAGTACTATTTAGAGACTAACTTGTAATGTAGTCTACAACTGTCTAAAGACAAAATGTACTTGAGATCACATTTCTATTTCTAGTATCTCCAGCAGTGAAACTAATTCAAATGAAGAAAATCTCATAACCRATAGATCCAGGCATAGCACCAAGAACGTAATCTTCCTTGGCAATCAAGAAATCATAATGATTATACTGAATTTTCCAACATCACTGTAATAAACTGAATTCAGCACAAAAATATTTGAGTCTTTACAAAAAGTTAGGCCTAAGACTGCAACAAGACAGGGTAATAAGGTAGAATGTGCAGCACTCGGATATTTTTCCCTAATTTCCACAGTCCTGAATAAGGTCCCTCCACAGTGCATGGGAAAAGAGCTGTGAATCTTTCCTTTTGAGGCATCTATAAGGCAGTCTGCTGCTGGCAGGCTTACACTAGACACAATAAAACACTGAAAATGGCACATGCCAGAAACTCCTACTCTTCAACAGAATTTACACAACATACTCAATACTTCCAGAAAGTAAATTTTTCTACTCTTTATTCACATTCTTTCCTTCAGGTGTATTTTAGTTTTTTGTTTTGGTGTAGGTTTTTTTGTTTGTTCATTTGGTTTTTTTTTAACTAGAAAAACCCAATAGGATCATTCTTTTCTTCCAAATACAGCTGCTGAAAAGAGAATGACAAAATTAGAAAAAAATATACTGGTTAAAATACAGAAATCAGGTAGTCAGCTGCTAGACTGAGTAATGCATCCTCTAGACTTCTTGTCTTTCTGGCTTAGTAGCTACTTCAGTACACCATGCAAAGTAGAACCACTTCACCAGGAGGGCATGTAGGAGGACCACAGCCTGATAGTTAGGACAGTCCAAGAAACAAAAGGTATGAATTTGACACCCTTGAGCTAAAAGGGGAAATAAATGCTTATCTTGCACATTTTGGATGAATATTCTATGCAAAACTGTGCAAGAAGTAACAACCACTGCATCCTTTTACATTTAGGTTTAGGCATAAGCTAGGCTTGAGCTGCTCAACATTGAAAAGATACACTGGGGCACTTCCAGATACATTCAGAAGCAAAATGGCAGGTAACTCAGGAACAGTAGCTTCAGGTGCTATGGATTTTAGGCACATTAGGTCCAGATGGCAGCTGACAGGGGGTAGGGAGGATCACCTTGTGGAATTAAGTGCCCAAGTCTCATTTTAGATGCCTAAATTCCCTACAGATCAAACCTGTAAGAGTTACACTAACTCACCTGGAGTCCTTGACCGTGGACAATCTGAAGCTGCTCTTGAATCTTACGCAACTCTTCCTGCTGCCGATGAATATTTGCCTCTATCATGCGTGTTCTTTGCTCTAGCTGGTCCTTTAGATGCTGCATAGCTCCTAATTGAGCTGAAAACTGAAGCACAGGCTGTAGTGCAATGAATAAATTAAAAGCTGAGCAAAAATCATGACATTTTATTTACAGGCAGTAAATACACTCCTCCACAGTAGCAAAGAAATCAAGCACTGCTTTTTGAACTCCTAATAACCATAATATGAGGACAAATTCATTAGTATGAAAATGTCACCGAACTCACATTTAATTGATGTCATATTTAATTGATGCATCAGAATTGGTGAACTAAAACCAAAAAATCCATAGCAAAAGAAATTGACTGGTGTCCAAATCACTAAGACTCTAAGAGTCTTAGTAATTTACATGGTACTGCGGATGTTAAAGCTCTCTCAGGTTAAAAATTAGAATTGTACCAGTGTACCAAAAAAATTCACCCAGAGCTAAAACATATGCAGATAACTTGGGAACACCCTCAGTCACAAACTGTTGAAGGGTGAGCCCACAGAGAAACTGTTTGCCACTTCTGTTCTTCCCTAGACATCTGCTATGGGCTATAAGTCAATACAACCTTTTCATACTTATATCCTATCTAAAAGACATAGATCTTCAGTTGGACCTGATACCACTGTTCTTATTTCACAAAACTGTTTTATAGATTAAGTTGCCTTGTGTTACAAGCATATGTATAGACAGTTAACAGCATAGAAGATGGATTTTTAAATTCATATCCTAAAATATTTTATCTTATCTATGTTTCTAATGGCCAAGGCTGAAAACTATATCCACACAAATAACAGGAAGAAAAAAATAAAGGAAAAGTGTCAAATTGGGGAATTTGCTCGTTTCAAGAGAATAATGTTAAAGATGACTTTGGCACCCAAGAAGTCAATTTCTGAAAGAGAAATTAACCTTATATTCAGAACAAGACTGTTTAAAAAATAATAAACAATAAACCAACTTAATCCATACCTGGGACATGCCAGACTGGAGCTGTAAAGTTGTAGGCTGAGACATCGTTGGCTGGGCTACAGGTTGTCCAAGAGACTGGGAGCTTAAAGACTAGGATTTAAAAAATTGTTCCATAACTGGAAGAGAATGAACTTCATACTTGACATGAAATATTTCTTTACATAAGTGTCAATTCCAAAATAGCATCGTATGAACATATGATAAAAACAAGTAAACGTTTCCTGAAATATCTAACCTTAAATATTAGAGAATTAAGAACACAAGAGCAATTGATTATATACATTATATATATATAATTTTTCCAGTGCTAAATATATATAAAAGCAGTAGGTAGAAAGCAGGAAAAACAGAAATTACAATTACAACTGTTTAAAAAGTCTTATTTGTAGTAAGGGAAAAACAAGTTCGTTTTTCAACAAGTTTGGAAGTTGACACCTTTGGTTTATTCTTAAACTCATAATTTTAAAAAAATCCATATTTTAATAAGCATTCTATTTTTGAAGTGAATGTATTAGTTCAACTGGAACATGAGCACCAAGTACATGAAGCGTGACATTTTCTCATGTTACCAAGATTTCAGAAACTATATGAAAGTATTCACTAATATTCTTAGAGTCATAAATCTACATGAATTCTCTATAGGGATACACAGCATTACATTGGCAATTTTATATATATATGTATATAATTGCTTATATACAGATATATATTAAAAATGCAGAATCATAGCAGTTATGTGTAAGTGAAAGCAGAGATTCATACACAATCTTGCAAACTCTAATGCCAAAAAATACTTATATGCTTAATTATTGTATTCCCTTAAAATGTAGTATACCTAAGTTGCATATTGATGATACAATGCTAATAGTCACGTATTCCAAGTGAAACTGTTACAGTTTAAATTACGTGTTTTCAGAAATAGTAAAACAAAGGTTATATGGATTTAATAATACCTTTTAAAGGTGAATTACACTGATTAAGTACAAAATTTTTCTCTGAAGAGTTACCTGACTACTCAGAGATGATCTTCTTTGTGCAGTCTTTTCATGACCAGATAAGCTTTGCCTTGGAGGAGTGCTAGTGTCCACCGTCATTTTAGTTGGCGTTGCTGACAATGTACAGAGTTACAACAGAAAGAGACATGTTAATAGTAATGCCAATTCTGCAATGCAATAATCAAATCACAGGAAGCTTTTCATGAATAAAAAAAAGCTTAAGGCTTGGACTCTTTTTTTACCCAGACTATCCAAAAATAATGCAATCTGATGGACTGAAATAGGCTGCTGTTGTACTTTTAGAAGTGTAAGTCACTATACAACCTCTGAAAATCTGAGTGGTAAGCAGATCTCTGAACCATCAAAAAAGACATTTTCATTTGCACGCTTTTCACAAAATGATGATTAACTGCTAGTTATGCATTTAATTAAAGTAAGTAAAGTAGAAAAAGCCTTCACTAGGAAGGCAATTACATTTTCAACAGTTGGTGCTTACATGAATGATCTGATACTGCAGTATGTGAAGATTTTCTTGAACTTCTGGAGGAAGCAGAAGGTGTGGGGCTGGTATCAAACCTTTCCAGTGCTTCTTTGAGACTCACTGTGTTTATGTGATTGTCAGACCCAGAGTCCTGATTCTGAAGASACACACACAAACAACAATTATTTTATCTGATTCAGCACACAATGTACATTTCTGTTAGCAAATATCTAACATCATGCTGTGTCTAATCAACCCCCTTACACAGGTGACTGTGCAGAAGTAGTGGCCTGGTTGATATCTGTACGCTCAGTTTCCATTTGCAGCTTTTATCCTTGGAAAAGAAACCAAACCAAAGCCATATAAGCCTAGAAATCCAAATGCATGCAGACATAGGCCACAAACTGACTGCTGAGTTGACCTCCTTCTCTAGCAACTTAATTCACTCTGAACACCTGTGTAATGAGTGAATTGCTTGTTCTTTTGAGGAAGGATGAGTTAATTCCACTAGAAGGAGCACTGTCAAATGAAACTTGCTGAACTGCCAGGGGAAAACATGACAGAGCATCTGCACAAGCTGGCTTATCTAAGACTCACTGAGCTTCCAAGGACATTAATTCCAAATGAATTTTGTATACTTCTAAGAAGTAGGACAGAGTCACACAATGGAATGCTCCTGCTTTCCTCTTGTGAATTCCTTTAAGCCATTTCTATGTGTTGACCTTGGTTTTTCAGATTATGGGTGCTTCCAGTAAGGAAGAACATTTATTTATGAATCAAACTCTGCAGGAATCAGATCTTAGTAAGGACTTACAGATGTTACCATGTTATAACTACATGCACATGAACTCCTGAAAAGAGGAGGGTAAGTGTTCAGGGCAGAATACAGTTAAACAAACACCCTTCCTAGACGTCTTTGATCATTTTAAATAGTCGTATTATTTAGAGATCAAAATATTACTTTATCTGTAACAGGACAAAACACTTCTTGCTGCTGTGTATTTGCTTACATATTATTTTTAGTATGAAAGAAAGAAGAGGTAAAATAAAATTATATAAGACACTCACTTTATCTGCTGTTATCTCTGGAAGAGACTCCTCAATACCAAGTTCTCGTCGTCTTTCTGCTCTAACTTCTGCATAACTAGAAGAACAAACCAAATATGACTACTATATTCTTGGATGATTTAAAAAACATACCTCAAAAAACAAACTCCTCAGAGGTACCTTGCTTACAAAGTATCCCAGGAAGTTTTCCAAAGATTCTTTAAACTGCTATGATTTCTCTACCTCCAAAAATACCAGCAATACAGCTCCCATGCCATTAGAATTTCTCTAATACAGATTTTTAAAAGATAACTTACCTTACAACAGTGTGCGTACAGACAATAAACTCTGGCCTGGAATTCCACTGGTGATATGTGATATAGTAATGTGTTTGCAGCCAAATCCATTGTTGTCCCTTTGTAAGGAATCTGTAATAACATGACTTCCCTTTCCCATATTGCATTACTATAAAAGTGAAGAATAAAGTTTACTGTCTTTCCAGTCTGTAAATATTGCAATTACATTATAAACATTTATTTCCTAGTTGCATATGGCCCAAAACCATGTCCAAATCCAGTATTATGACAACGACTAAGAACAGGTTTAAAACTGTAGCTTTCTTCCAAAAAAAATGTACACTGCATTTTTCAGAGAACTGCAGAATTCAAACTTCCATTTTTCTGTTTTTTTTTTACATACTGTAAAAAATTTATGTGCAAAAAATTTAAATACAGCTTTATAAAGTAAACCAAAGCTAAACAGAAAGCTTATTCTATTACATATTTAAACATTTTTTGCATTTATTAAACATCACAGAGCCTTTTAAATGCTATTGGAGGAACTGGAGAAGTATTAGTCATAGTGCTGTGCACTCCAATTTACCACAATGAAAACTCTAAATTATAAGATAAAGTTAAATATGTTTTGTAGTTCTGTATCAAAAGAAAAAAGATGAAGATCAGCAGTGCAATAAYGTCAAATGAATGGGAGTAAAGACACTTCACTAAAGTATATCACAAAATTTCACTACAACATTTGTACAATTTAACAAACTTTAAACTGACATCTATAAAGCAAACCCGTTCATTGTAGCAACTGAGTCATACTCACAATGCTCGTGACATTTTGCCAGATTATCTAGATCATCCACATGATAATAATCATAGCCTGATGTTCCCAAAACTTCAAATGGAAGATAACCTATTATCGGAGGTGCCCTAATTAATACAAAAATTAATGTCATTTTATTTTCACACAAAAAAACCAACCAAAAATTATTTCGTTATATAACGTTTCTTGTTTACAGTATGTGCTCTGAAAAAAATTAAAAAATAAACCCAACACAAGCTATGAGTAGTTAATGCTGATTAGTGAACTCTAAACATTATAGCCACCACTGTGATTCAGCTACTATTGCTGCTATACATAGAAGGAATTGCACCTGTGATCCAAGAATAGGAACTTCCATTCTAAGCTATGTCTAGATGTGAACTCTTCATTGGGTTCTTCAACAGTGCACATTTCCTAAAAAGTAAAAAAATAAAAATCTCTCTCAGAACTGCTCTATTCTAATTCATAAGCTCTTTCGAAATTCAGACTTACCTAAAGTTAGGARATAATTCCACAATAGTTATAATGTTATTTTTAGACAGCTTCATTGTTTTTGCTTGTTTAGATGCATAGTACTGAGGTAGAATCTAATCTCAGCTGTGCCAGGCTGATACTCAGTTGATTTAAATGGAACAACCCCAGCGTGAGATTAAACTCAAGCTCAGTATCTACAAATACAGCAGTACAAGCAGAAATCAATAGTTCCTGCAGTTATGCTTTTAACTTGTAACAAGCAAAAGAAGAGATGAAACACTCCCACCAGACACTCTGATTACAGTATATGCTTATAATGGGTAAAAACCAACATTAGCAAGATGGTCACATTATTCTGACTTTAGGAATAGGATTCTTCCTTTTAGTGAATACAGGGTACTCCAAATCACTTTGCCTTGAGGGCACAGACATGTAGTACAAATAACACACTATTCTAATGTTTAGAACTCATGAACAGTAAGAGAATGATTGTATTTCCACTATTACAACAAATCCTCAAGGTATTCTGTTCATCGTTTTAAATGTATTCCGCTCAGACATATGTGCAATCAGTGCATGTCAGTCAATTTCTATTGTCCCCTTCCAGAGAGGTAAAGATGCCCCACCAAGTACTGTGCCTCATGCTGAGACAGTAACAGAGCTAAGTACCCCAAGCCAGTCGATTCTTTTGCAAACTCCTCTAGTACTGCCTTACAAGAAGAAGATGGATGATGGAATACAGGCATACATACAAATACACCTCTCAAAGAATTACAATAGAATTAGAGATCAGTAAATCTTTCTTTTTTGGACACCTGCACACGTTTGTCACACTTGTAGGAGGTTGCAATGGTATTCCCATTGCCAGGAACACAGTAGAATCTATTGATGATCAGATACCACAACAGTTTCCTAAAGACTACGATATGGAAGCCGCTGCTGCACTGACATAATATTCACGACAGATGTGGACAGACAAGCACACTGCTGCTCTGCAAACATCTATAACTAAAATAGTCCTGCGGAAAAATACAGTAGAAGACTAACTGTTGTTTCTACAAAGGGACCACCTTCCTCTTCATTCTTTCAGGTTATAATACAAAGAGTTTAAGTGGATATTTTGCAGTTCTTTGAATAGGTATTTCTAAATGTTCCTTCTATGAAAGAAAAAAGTTAACATATCTAGGCAATGTTTTTTCCTCACCTTCACTGGTGTAAAATCTAAAGACAATGACCAGAAAGTGAGTTATATGATGGAGGTAATGAACAAAATCACTCTGGGCACAAATTTGTGACTCTTGGTGTGACTGCCAGTCAGCAAGACTTAACCTTCAAAACTGGAACTAGCCCTAAAACCCAAAGCTCATCTACTTTCCTAAGATTACAGCATTTAATAAAGTACCACTCATAGCAAAGTAAAAGAAATGACAGAGCAAGCGTATATCCTTGAGATATACTTTTGATATGTTGTTTCTTTTTATCTAATTAATTTGGCACAAGTCAAAACAAAACTAAAAATAACTTAAGTGCAGGCAGTAATATCACAGTAAAAACACCATTGTTAGAGAGGAGCCGGCAGCAGGTTAGTATCTGATTACTCAATGCATTTATATTAATGATTTACAGATATTCCACTGTAAAATAGCCCTGGGCAGAAGCTAACTTGTTCAACAAGGCATCTTGTTGAAGTTGTCAACAAGGCATCTAGAAAATAAAGGACTTTCATTTGTAACAAGAAGTATTCTGGTAGAATCCTCTTGCTGGATTAAACCTGCTTTCTTGATAGGATTCCATACTTTACCAGCAAAAATGCAAGACAAATGTTTTAAAGAATGTGTAGAGCCAAATCCCTTCACTGGGAAGCAAAATTTGTGGCACATTTTGTTACAAAAGTGGTGGGGTCATATGCAGAAAATAAAAATGTGAACTTTCAGAGATTGTTCTCATGAATACTATGGCTTTCTGCAAAAGCACTGTATATCCTTGAGAAATTGGGTTCATGAAATTGGGTTCATGAAAGGTAGGTCCTGCTTGACTAACCTGATCTCCTATGACCAGGTGACCCGCCTAGTGGATGAGGGAAAGGCTGTGGATGTGGTCTACCTGGACTCAGTAAAGCCTTCGACACTGTCTCCCACAGCATCCTCCTAGAGAAGCTGGCGGCTCATGGCCTAGACAGGTGTACTCTGCGCTGGGTAAAAATCTGGCTGGGCGGCCGGGCCCAGAGAGTTGTGGTGAATGGAGCGAAGTCCACTTGGCGGCCGGTCACGAGCGGTGTCCCCCAGGGCTCCGTTTTGGGGCCGGTCTTGTTCAATATCTTTATCAACGATCTGGATGAGGGGATTGAGTGCTCCCTCAGTAAGTTTGCAGACGACACCAAGCTGGGCGGGAGTGTTGATCTGCTCAAGGGTAGGAAGGCTCTGCAGAGGGACCTGGACAGGCTGGATCGATGGGCTGAGGCCAACTGCATGAGATTCAACAAGGCCAAGTGCCGGGTCCTGCACTTTGGCCACAACAACCCCATGCAACGCTACAGGCTTGGGGAAGAGTGGCTGGAAAGCTGCCTGTCAGAAAAGGACCTGGGGGTGCTGGTTGACAGCCGGCTGAATATGAGCCGGCAGTGTGCCCAGGTGGCCAAGAAGGCCAAYGGCATCCTGGCCTGTATCAGAAATAGTGTGGCCAGCAGGAGTAGGGAAGTGATTGTCCCGCTGTACTCGGCACTGGTGAGGCCACACCTCGAATACTGTGTTCAGTTTTGGGCCCCTCACTACAAGAAGGACATTGAGGTGCTGGAGCATGTCCAGAGGAGGGCAACAAAGCTGGTGAAGGGTCTGGAGAGCAAGTCTTGTGAGGAGCGGCTGAGGGAACTGGGACTGTTTAGTCTGGAGAAGAGGAGGCTCAGGGGAGACCTTATCGCCCTCTACAACTACCTGAAAGGAGGTTGYAGYGAGGTGGGTGTTGGTCTCTTCTGCCAAGCAACTAGCGATAGGACAAGAGGAAATGGCCTCAAGTTGCACCAGGGGAGGTTTAGATTGGACCTTAGGAAAAATTTCTTTACTGAAAGAGTGGTTAAGCATTGGAACAGGMTGCCCAGGGAAGTGGTGGAGTCACCATCCCTGGAAGTATTTAAAAGACGTGTAGATGAGGCGCTTAGGGAGATGGTTTAGTGGGCATGGTGGTGTTGGGTTGACGGTTGGACTTGATGATCTTAGAGGTCTTTTCCAACCTTAATGATTCTATGATTCTATGAATTACATTCTAGGTAAAAAAAAAGCCTGAACCGTATACCACCTGAAATAAAGAGAAAAAGTGGCAGATGAGCAGGGAGGTTCTACCTTAAATAAGCCAATCCAGTACTAAAATACACATCTCATTACTGGCTGCATCATACATCTGTTAGTAAAGTTACTAGGATGGTAAAGTTCCTTACATAACACTTATTTGCTAGAGTCTAGTCAATGCTAGCCTCAATAATAACAGAAGGTATCAAAAGAGTATAAACAAGTATTGTCAGATTAAAAGTCTTCACTCTAATGTTACTCTTCTTCACAAGAATATTTCTCAGATGAACAGCACTAGTCGAAACCCTTGAGAGGATCTTAAAACCTCTGTAACATGAAAGCTTCCTTAGGCACTGGAGGCTCAGAAGTTCAGGTACAGAGAAATGAAAGTTTGACCAGAGTATAATCTGTAAGGCTTTTGCCCTCAGGAGACTGAGACACCTGAAAGATCATAAATGGATGTTCCTCAACTTCCAAATGTCCTGTTCCAGAAGTAGAAAACACAGAAGTTTTACTATAGTACATTCTAAACTGTCAGACTTTAAAAGATAAAAATATTTGCAAATACTGCCAGGTTGGTCTTTTTTCCCCAAGTATTTCATGACGCAAAAATCACACATTTAACATCTCTACCAACTGTAGGCATAACAGGAAGAACATTACTTAGACCCGCATGGGCAGAAAAGTGTCAGATGAAAGATTTCCATGGCTTCAGGAAAAATAAACAACAAACTCTTTCTGGCATGCAGTCTGGAGAGATCCAATTCCTATTCAGCCTGACAGAACTGAAGTTTATATGATTTCTCCACAGGCTCCCTACTACACTTTCAAAGTGCAAAGTATGTAGACCACGTCTTCAGAGGATACCACCAACAATCTTCAGCTTAAGACACTACTGCATTCAACTTACATGCAGAATATTTAAATGTTCAAAGAGTTCTGCATGACAGATAGCAGCTTAACCATGTGCCATATACATTTCATAGCATTTCTTTGCAACAGAATTGTAAGAACAATTGTTCGATAGTAGACTATCCTGTACCTTGATTAATATATTTGTAGAAAACATATAATCTGTATCACACTGTATCCTGAGTATTTATTTTGATTCATTTTGGTGAGGAACAGGCTTATACTTAGTAAAGTCTATACATTTCAGACACATCCAATTCTAAACTTGTAAAGATATCTTCACTGTGCATTAGCAGTTAAGCAAAACGTTCTCTTGAAACAACTGAGTTACTGAATAACAAACAGTAATGAAACAAAACTAAAGATCTTTATTACCTCAAACCTGACTCTCAGTTGCTGACAAATAATTCAAGCTTTCATTAAGCCCTAAAGATTTGCTTCTGTGTCAAACTACAGCAAGATCAGCAGCAGCATAAAATTCACATCCAAGTGTCAACTAAAATTATTAATTTTTCCAGTGAAAGTGGAATCTCAGTATTATCTTTCATTGTGTTTAAGTTAAACTTGGTAAATTATATTCCTATGGACTTCTAAATTTATTTCTTGCATATTACTATTTTATACAACTATTTAGAAATGGCAGTCTCCACAGCAACTTCATTTGATACTTTGCATAACATTTAACCTATTTGTATGTGAAGTAAGAAACACAGACACTTTTCATATAATAAAATGCCTTATGGTTTTCATTAATAGTATTTGAAATGTTTTGTGCATTCTCTCTGAAGTTTTCCTGTTCAGAGTACATTTAAAAATTATATCAAAGTGATTTCATTTGTACATACCTTGATAAATTGAGGTGTAGCTAATCTAACTGTGGCTACAAAGCAAACTTTGTCTTCATATGAAGGCCGGTGCGATCGCTGAATAGTTCCTTCAAAACCGTTGTGCGCTGAGTTGGGAACTGAGGGAAGATAGATGAGGTCAACACAGATTACAATATAAGCATGGAGGAAAATGGCAGTAATATCACAAGACAAATGGCCCAATATTTATCTAATGTGGTTTGCTTATAATTTAAAATGCATTAAGAAAAATGCTACATATAATATATACACATATGTGCACAGGAATAATAGTTGTACAGTAGTAATGGGAACACAACCATCAAGTAACTTTCTCAAAGAACTAAAATTACAGTTAACATGGTATTATCTGTGACAGAGCAGTTTTAAGAAACTAATAACAATTCTAATCCTCCTTGGTAACTACTAAAAATGACTGGAATACAACTTCTTTGAAAACATCTTTAAAGTTTCTCTTTTGTATCAGCTTTTGCTAACTTTTTCTTTTGAACTCTGAGGTAAGCATTTCTTTTCTAGGCTTCCATCACATTCAAACGACACGAGCTGAAGATAAAACTGAATAACAAAACAGTCAAAGGCACAACAATTATGTACGTGGAAGAATCAGGACACCGAGCTGAGAACAAAAATTCCACTTACTGAATGACAGAGATGGATGGAATCATAAGGGGGCAAAGGATGGACTAGACCTCAAAACAGATTAACCTTATCTTTCATTTCCAGCAGATATCAATTTAGTTTATCTTTACTAAGCTCTAATGATGGTGAGTCCAAAACGCTGTCAGGCTCTTCCAAGCCTAATTGGTTTTAGTTCAACTCTAGATTAGAACTTCTAGTGAAGTATTTCTTCATGCAATTTAAGCTTACAGCTCCTTGCTCTTTCCATCAGAAAGAAAACAGGTAATTTCCTTCCTCTTTATCTTATCCCTTCTCCTTTGTTCTTCAGAGTTTATCTTGCTTTGTAAGTTAGATTTTTAAATTTCTGAGTGCTTTCGTTGCTCTACTCTGAACTCTCTCCAACTGTTTTACTTACTCCAAACAAATAGTGCCAAAAACTGGATGAGGACATACGGGTGCTAAGAAGTGCAGGGGGATTATTTCATGTGGTTTAGACTGTATTTTAGAAAGGCTTTTGCATTTACACAATTTGATGATTGGTCATGGTGATTCGGTCATGTTCAGTTTACATTCCACAATAACTCCTTTTTCTAAAGGACTGCTGTCTAGCTGACTGTAACCTTTTCCCTCTTGATATAGTTTGTTATTCCTAAATGTAGTAACTTGCCTTTGTTCTTAGTCAATTTGTCTGGCTTTTTTTTCCCCAAAATAATTTCTTTTCTAAATTTGGGGCTGAATTCTTATCTTGTTTTTAGTGTTCTTGCATCATTTCATGATTGCAAACTATGTTCCATTATTCATAACATTAATGAAAATACTGATCTAATCTAGAAGTAGTCCATTAAAACTCCATTTTGACGGTGAACATTGGTAACCTTTCCAATCAGTTTCTGCAGCTACTCTCCAGCAATTTCAATTAACATGTGCTTCCCTTACATGTTTGTGAGATGATAACTGTCAAAAGCATATTAAAAAAGTCCATCATTTATTTGCGCTTTGTCCTCTTATCCACACAGTGTGCTACTCTTTGGTAGAGGAAACTGAACTGATTTGATGCTATTTCTACCTGAAAAATCCACAATGGTTGCTATTCAATTCCTTGCTAGCTTCCTGAAGCTCACATATAGTTTAATTATTTGTTCTGGAATATTTCCCAATGTGGAATTGCAACCGATAGGTCTGCAGTTTCCCAACTCCTCCTCTTTCCAAGACTAGCACCATATTTAGCCTTTTCAGGCCTGTTTCTTGTCTTTCCTATAATATTACATACCTGCATTTGGCACTAAGACTCAACCTCTCCCCATTTTGTGAGAAAAATACTGGTATCGCATAAAAAAACCATAGGTTTATTTATAAGATACTGTTTTTGATAATATCTTTGGGGCTGATCTTTATGAAGATCTACTACTGATCACACTGTACAACCCACTTGTCTGACTRACCAAATAAACATGCCTCTCAAATAAATAGTCAGCACAGGCTGGCCAAACAGATTAGAGACGTAGTACAGAGGAATAATATTAGTACATAACTAATAAAAATAACTTCAATGGAAGGGAGAAGGAACTCAGTGCAGAAAACTGTACTGGCCCACCCACTTAGATAAGTGGTAACTCCTGTCAGTGAAAGCACAGAATTGAAATGGGGGGAAACCTACATTTTGCTTCCCATCTCACTGCATAATGAGAACTGCAGGTACTCAGTACCACTGATCTTGAAGTTACTTAGTCACCTGCTTAAGTACGGATTATGCGTAACTAAATTCAGGCTCTTTATTTTGAAGCATTTGCTTAAATTTCTCTTACATTCTATTAAAAAATGTTTTACAAGATACTAGTTTTCTTTAATTGAAAGCATTAAGCATAATTACTACATTTTGCATTCAAACGCACAGACCTGTAATAYCCGATAGGCAGTTTTTCTTCTTTTTCATTAAAACAATACAGAAGTGATATAACTCTGCTTCAAGCTTTTCTTTTGAAAGACTGATTTTACTCCATCATTAAGTTTTGCACAACAATCCCAAGCCTGTTTAGCTGTGAAGCTGCCTAAGTATTCCACCCTAACATCACTGAAATTACTTACCGTTATTCAAACACTTGAAATTTCCTATAAATTTTACATATTCGTATGTAGGTTGCTCTTTTGGATCTATTGTTCCTCGCAACATATGGCAACAGAATTCTAGTTGATTTTTTGCTGAGAAAAGAATAAACAAATTAATAGGCTACATGCTTGATGAAGCGCACAGGCAACATGAAATGGAAAGCAGGAATAATTAAGCTGCATACTTATTGAGATACTGTAAGTGTTGTGATTACAAATGGCTACAGCCTCTGCTTTTAACTAGCGTGATATTAACTAACCTAAAGAAAATTCCTTTAGAATTTGTGCATGAAGGGCCTGAATGCTAATGACATAGAAAATCCCTGAAAACTAGAGCTATTTTAAAGAAGCAGCTGCCCTAAACTTAAGTTTACTAAAGCATGCACTTCCAAAACCCACTAGGCTGCTATGTTTTTATTCTTGCCAACTGCTACAACTGTCTAAATAGAAGCTATATAAACAAGACGAACATTTCTAATACATGGGAAAGTCATAGAGTGAAATGCAATGCAACACTGAAAATTTTACTCTTCAGGGGGGGAACACAAAAAAGTGCTTCCGTTCTTCAGGGCTCACCCATATGTTTCTGCTTAAATAACACTGCAAGAAAAGAACTGATCACATGTGATACAAAGCAGATTATTTTTAACACAACCGTTGTACTGGTTTCGTCTGGGATAGAGTTAATTTTCTTCATAGCAGCTCATATGGTGCTGTGTTTTGGATCTGTGACTAAACCAGCATTGATATCACAGGGATGTTTTAGCTATTGCTGAGCAGTGCTTACACAGTGCTAAGGCCTTTTCTGTTTCTCACACTGCCCCGCCAGCGAGTAGGCTGGAGGTGCACAAGAAGCTGGGAGAGGACACAGCCAGGACAGTTGAACCTAAGGGATATCCCATACCATATGATATTGTGCTCAGCAATAAAAGCTGGGGAAAGAAGGAGGAAGGGGGAGACATTTGTGCTTATGGCATTTGTCTTCCCAAGTAACCATTACACATGATGGAGCCCTGCTTTCCTGGAAATGGCTAAACACCTGCCTGCCGATAGGAAGTAGCGAATTAATTCCTTATTTCGTTTTGCTTGTGCATGTGGCTTTTGCTTTACCTATTCAACTGTCTTTATCTCAACCCCCAAGTTTTCTCACTTTTACCCTTCTGATTCTTTCCCCATCCCACTGAGGGGAGCAAGCGAGCGGCTGTGTGGGGCTGAGCTGCCTACCGGGGTTAACCCGCAATAACTACTTACATTTTAAGTATTCTGGTGTCAATGAATCACTTTCCAGCAGGTGAGAAGACAATATTTTATAAATTTCTGAGTGTTCCCCCTCTGGGATAAAATTAAATACACTCTGATCCACAAGATCAGACTGAAAGAAAAAGATTTAATGAGCATTAAACTAATGCAAGACGTACAATGTCACAAAGCCTACTATTTTAATGCAGAACAATTCCACAGTTCAGAAGAACATTACTGACTCAACAAAGCCACCTGCTGGAATACACATGAATATTTTGCAAGAAAAATATCTCACTTTGATCGTCTTAATTTTGACACCGCGAACCATTTAATGAAAAACACCATAAACATAGCAGATATATATAAACGTTAAAGTACAATGGAGCTTGTATTAAGCTCCCTGGGATGCAACAATTCCAAGTAAAGGAGCATTTTAATTAGAACTTATAGGGTGTTGTTCTAGGGCACTGTAACCTGTCAGTGGCATCCAATACTTTGAAATGATATCTTGGAACAAAAGACAGCCCCTCCCTACATCATATAGGTTATTATGTTACCAATAATTATATCCAATTGCGCTTGATTTTATGAACACATGTTATAATCAGTTCCACAACAATGTACACAAAACTGGGGACAATAAAGATGAATGCAATAAAATTGAATAACTGAACAACTGATTATATGCATAAATGCATTTGATTAAATATTCAGAAAAGAAGGATCATAGAATGTATGTTTAGAATATATAAATCACACCTAAAAGCAAAGAACAAATGTGCCCCTGAGAACTTGGTAAATTCTACTTTTTTTTTTAAAAATCACAATTACCTGTACATTTTTCAAAATTCTCAGGCTGATATCATGCATACCTTAGGGGAATTTGTGTTTTGCAGAATCATTTTTTAAATATGCCACTCCAAGTTTTACAAAATACTCTTATCACAGTAAGACAACTAACCTTTAACAATAACTTGTCCTTTTCTTCCAGAAAAGAACTCACTGTTTCACTCATCAATTGTTTGCATTTTTGAGTACTAATTTGCCTCATTTCAGAATAACGTTATTCAAAGGTAACTTTAAAAACTAGAATGTTAACTTTACCAAGTGAGCAATGCCACTGAAATTAAAGATGAGTGAATATGATAAAACCCAAAGTATATACCTAGCTTAAAAAGCAGAACCAGCAGCAATGTATTTCTTATAAGAGTTCTTCAGCAAGAAAGGAGTAAAAAAGTAGTTTAAAAAAATTCCAAGGATATAGCTCTTTAGCAATACTCTTCTGACTCATGTAGAGGCTGTGACAGGTGTGAACTCTAAAGGGTCTCCTGCAGTCAACTGTGTTATTTCAGTTATGTTGAAGAGAAACTGATGCTAGCCTGGCACTTCATAATCCTGCCTAACAGAGTGCCGACTGCATTCTGTATTTCCAAAAGAAATGTTTAATACAGGAGACAGACCAGTAGGAAGGAGTTGTGCTGAAGAAAAAGCAGAAGCATTAGAACAAAGCATACATCTGTTTAATGCCAAAAAGGCTAAYGATTAATTAGTACTCATAGCAGAACCCCATCCATAGACAAACTGGTATGTTACTGACAGCAATTTGTACTTACTGGCAAATGTTCAAGTAAGGGAGTTATACTTTCAGACACATATATTATATTTCCATCTGTCATGATTGCTAAAAAAAAACCATCAAGAGCCTGAAATTAAACATAATGGGCAGTTAAATAAAAAGAAACAGAACATATTAAAAATGTTAAGCTATATTCAACATGGAAAATAATTCAGACCAATTTCAGTTTAGTTTATTATAAAAATGAGAATGCCTTTCCCTACTAAAACTTCTTAGTCTTGTTTTTACACTACGAGCATTACAATTCCCATACTGTTCTGTTCTTAAATTATCTGTGGTTTCAGAAGCAAGTCCATATACAGCTAGCCACTGTTTCCCCCACCTCCCACTCTGCCTGCCTGTTACTTTTAATTCCATCATCATTTTAAACATCAGAAAACTCAGAAAAATGAGCTAGAGACAAAAGTAAGAAGAGGTGGAAAAACTGAGAGAAGAACAAGTAAAAGAGGTGGTGAAATCAATGAATTTCGGTATTTAAAATCTCAATATTCCCAATCTCAATAAAAAAAAACTTGTAGCAAGATTTTATTGAGACTTGAAAACTGTGAGATACAGTTCTCACTGCCTTATCTTCTACTTAACTCAAACTTATTTCCACTGAACATAACACAACTATCTTGTAGTTGAACACTACCAAACATAAAAGCATGACAGAACTGTATTTCTAAATAGGAAATTTTAAAGCTCACATCTTTGAAAAAATTTCTTATATCATATTGTTCTAGCTTTACAGTCACTAGTTACGGACTCATATTTTGTAAGAGGACTTGAGAAACACCAAAAACAGCTACAAAAAAACCTGAAAACCAGAAGCAACTACTTCACTAACTTGTTGGAAAAAATACGTGAATTCACCACAGAGGATTGTTTGAAAATTTTTTAAGTACAGAAAATCAGAATTTTTTACTTTTTAAATCTGTGCCTCAAAGAAAAGGTTTAACTATGGAATGAAAATAAAAAGTGCTTGTTCATTTACTTTAATATTTTTCATTTACTTATTATTAGAAATTGTTTCACTAACAAGATACAAATGACTTATCCTCATTTCCAAGGCAATGATAGCTTATACTGAAAGTTTCTTTCTCGTAGTAATACAACTATTCATGTGATCTTCTTTAGCAAAGTAATGCTCACACACCATTTTTGGAAAGCATAACAAGCAAAGAAATTAAACACTTTATTGCTCACAAGTTACATGGATGTGTTGAGCCTTTTTTATAATTAAGATTTTAATTTATGCATAAAAATTCTTTATTTAACTAGTAACTTCCTTATGTTGATAATTTAAAATATCCACTTTGACAGTAAATATGTTCATTTGTGGACTTGCTYTGTTATAATGTTTTATGTAATTGAAAATGCAGTTAAAAGAAGAACTGTTTTGCGTTACACTGCATACATAGGAATTTTGACTGTTTATCTTCATGAAAACATATAGTTACAATTAAAATATGAAAAAAAAAAGTTATGTCATCAAACTGAAAAATTTAATCATGGAATGACTCCCTGTGAGGAAATATTCTACTCCCAGAAAAACAGAAATAATATACCTCTAACATTAACTGTGTGAACTCTTCATTACTAAGGAATGTTGGTTTCCAGTCCTGTCGAATCTCACTGGCATCTGATTGTGCAGTAATTTCTACAATCAAACATATATCCAATATAAGAATTCACACTTCCAAAAGCCATTATTTTCCCACTAAGCTACATGTACACAGTAGGAAATAGTAGAAGGTTCTCCAGCCTCCTCTATGGTTCATTCACTACATATAGATGTTGTTCCTTAAAAAGAAAATACATGTCTTCTCCCCTTCATAATTAGATTTGTCTTCTCTTTCCTTCTACTAGTTTGTGCCACAGTCCTGCCAGACTTCAAGGTAATGCTGAAGTTAATGACAGTAAGTAATGGATTTTGACAATGGAAAAATACTCTTTTCTCTGAGACTATAATAAAATGTTTTATTGAGAGTGTTGTTTTCAAAGATTTAGAAAGCCAAAATTCCTGATCAGTTTAGGTCATTAAAATGCTTAATCCTCAAGGATCTTGGCCAATCCTGGTCATTCTAACCTTTGCACTAAAAATTGTCACTGTCCTTTCTCTTCTTTCCACTCTTTTCTGTAAAGAAGTAAGGTTACATTAAAGAAAGAGCAGGTTTTCAACAAAGACTGTTAAGAGCTGTATGACAGACTCCACTGCAGAATTACTGTCTGATTCGTACACAGAGATGAATTTTGAACAGAGATTCCTGTAGGACTCCTGTAGAGAAATATATAGATTAACTTCTCATACATAGGTGAGAGAAACAACGGCTGCTAAGCAAAACCAGACCCCAGGTTCTGGAAGGTGATGCTTCCTTATCAACTGATAACTGAAACAACAAGAAGCAAGACCGCGTAGTACTTCAGTTTCGATGAGTAACAAGGGCATTACAGAAGTACTGGTTGTAAGAACAACCTTGAACAAGTAATCGTTAATCAAGTTTTTAGACAAATCGAAAGAACCAAACCATGTCTTTAAGGCTTTTGATTTCTAAAGGACAAGTCTGTACAAAGGCTGTAAGCTAGTTTGTTAGCTCAGATGGCTCAGAGAGCACAGAAAACCTGGAATTGAGTTAAATATGCAAAGGGCTGGAACAGTTCAGAATTTAGTTCCCAGACTGGAGGGGGAAAACTTTACGAAAGAGCTTTAGACTTAACTAAAGGAACAGTAAACAACAGCAAGGTCATGCAAGAAACTGGCAAGAAGTGGAGAGCTGCAAAGAGAGGGGAAAAAAATATCAACAAATAAGACAGACCAGAATTTCCAACGATCAGATCTCACAAAAGACATAAATTGATCAGGCTTTTGCTATCTGTTTTGAAATGGTATCACAAAACAGTAAGAGTGGGCTGAAGAATAAGGACAACCTAAGTATAACCCCAAATCTAACTTTTCAGTCAGAACAAATATATTGAACACTGAGGGGAAAGTCAAAGGACACGAAAATGAAAACTTCTGCCACCAAAATAGAGGCAAAATTCAAGGAACTTAATGCATTCAGGCCACAGGACACAGATAATCTCCACTTTAGAACTGGAAAAGTCTGATTCATTGGCTCATTCTGGTCCATATAGCCATCCTACTTCAGAATTTAAAAAAAAAAACAAGGTCAGTCTGGCTTCTGCAGTAGAAAGGATTTATACTAAATAAAAGCTTAAGTTCATGCCTTTAATGAACCATTCTGAATTATCTTACCACAAGTACAGGTGTTCTTTTACATTTCCCGTAATTAGAACAACAAGTATGATATTGGAAAACAGAGCCAAAGTAACATGGAAAGAACTTGTTTCACTTGGTAACTTCAGAGAAATGCCTAAAAATTCTGGCAAAAGGTCGCATTCAAAGATAAATTCATTTCAAAGATAAATGGCACTGAGGTCATGTTCCTGAGCTAGATACCAGACAGAGGAGCATAACCAAACTTGCACATTAAACTCCAGGCTTCAAATCCTGGATCTGAAGCAACTCTGCATCAGCACTGAGCATCCTCAAAAGAAACTGCCAGCTGGGCCAAGATCTGTAGCATTTATCTGTGGGTTGTATGAATATCAGTCTACTAGTTGTAATTATAAGCAGCAAAATTCTTCGGTATTTCATAATTTTCAAAAATTCCTTGTTTACAAATTCAAAGGAAGATGATAGGCACTATTAGCCAAGGAGAAGCTCTCAGTAATATAATTTCAGTGTGTTTAGCCTGCTGTTTTTTCCCAATGAGAAACAGAATTCACACTGGCCAATAACTGGCTCAGATAGTTCATCTGGAGCTGCTGCCAGAGTACCAAGCCTGGCCAATGTGGAAATGGTCCAGAAAGAACCAGAAGCAATGCAGTTAATCAAAACCTAGTGGCTGAACACAGTAGGATTTTCAACAATAAAGCAGCTAATCAGTGCTGAACAATTCATTTATTGCTAGGGTCACTCTGCTTTATTGTAACAGATCCAAGCACCTCAGGAGGCAAAATATGCTTCTGACCTTTGCCAACATTTTGTCCAAAACATTTTAATGTAAACCAGTGCACAGCAATGCTAGTAAGCACTGGCAGCCAGACCTTTAGTGACCTTAATATGATATGTGCAGTCACACAAAGCTGCACTCTGTCCCACCAGGTGAAGGACAAAAGCGCCATGCCCTAAAAGGCACCCATCTCCAGAGCTGCTTTCTTCCCCTTTATCCTAAAAAAATAAAAAATAATAATAATTTAAAAAAATAATCTCAGAAAGCACTTTGAAGAAAAAAGTATGACTGGTGCTGCTGGCTGGCTGACACGTGTTCATTCTACACTCTATATTTTATGATAGGAATCATCAATACAAGATAAAGTGATTTTGAAACAGAATCAATTTTCACAAAGGCCATAGAACCTACAGAACTGACTTTTACAGAAAAGGAGCCTTCATACTGCTTTTCTTTTTGTTATGAGACAAACGTGTCTCAGAGAATTAAAACAGCATAATCAATATTTAATTGGCAAAAACCATCCAAACCTATGAATTCTCACACAAATTATTCCCCCCTCCCTTTCCCTTTTAATTGTTACGTTTACTCTTTTAATGGCACTATTCACTACACATCTGGTGCTACTTGAACCATACACTAATGGAATAGACATGCTAGGCCATGGAAAAATATTTATCATACCTTAACATACCTTAAATTGACCCACATACTGTTGATAAATACATACTTATCCATCCACTTAATAGCTTTACTTATTTTATTTTATAACCTTATAGCTGCTTCTTTTGTCCCTACTGCTTTCTAGTTAGTATGCACGCTCAGAAATTACTCAGGGAAATGGGTTAACTAGCAAAAGAGTTCATTTTCTTGAATTTTTACTCTTCTTTTTGGCAGTGTGAACCACAAGGTGCCATATTAAGAACAAGTGTAGGAGCAGGAACAGGGATTTTTTATATACATAAATATCAAACAGCCATAAATAAGCGTACATTTGGTGGAAGGATTTTTTCGTGACAGAAATAATGATCTGTAATGAACTTCAGTACAATGTATCTGGGTATATCCCACCATCAGCTGATGCAAACAACCAGAGAAACAAAACATAGCAAGGATATTCAAAGACATTCATTGTTTTGACATTTCACATGACGGTTTACAAAACAACAAACACACACTGGCTTATACATCAGTGGATGTGTCTTCAAAATTAGAAAGTACAGCTAAAAGTATTTATAGTTTTTTCTAGGGTTTTTTCCCAGCTAAAAGGAAAAAAGAAAATGCCCATGCTCCTGGTCTGTATGCCCACTGCATGCCACCCTCTCCCATCAAACAACCTACTCAATAATACTTGCTCTAGACCACAATGCCCTATTGCCTTATTATGTTTGTTAAAGCAGCCAGTTGTGTAGATACCTGACATGAAGAGGGGGAGCATTAAGTTCCCTTGGACTAGCTTTTTCAGTGATTTATGTTGCTTTATGTGGAACTTGGAGAGACAAACCAACTGTTCAAACCAGTCTTATCTAAATATCAAAATAAGTACTTCCAGCAAGTATTTCCAGCAAGTACTTCCACTGAAATGGATCAGCGGTTTTCCTGTGAAGCAAAACTTTGACAACTTGCACCTTATGAAGCAACTATATTCTACAAGTCTCCATCCGTACAGAACAAAAAACTTCAAGGTTATTTCAAAAATAAATGCTTCTCTTTATGAAACAGACTTCTCTGACAACTGTGGGACAAAAAAAAAATTAGTACTGGCTTTTGCAAAATATTAGCAAAAACATAGTTATATCTCTGCTACCTAAATTTTGATCTTAAGARTATCTTTCTTCAGGAGCTCTTTACATTTTTTTGACAATTTCCTTAAAGGAGCTGCAAAATTGTTAATGTTTTATGTACAAAGTGAGTATCATTTAAAAAAATTAAGAATTTCCAAGTATTTTTTTATTGTTACAAATAATTACCTTTGTGCTTCCGTAAAAAGTCAATGCTCTTCTGCAGTACAGTGGATTTATCCATCTTCCGAGCATTACCTGGAAGCATGGAACCCAGCTCTTTGATAAGTACATTAAACTGATCTCGACGTTTCTTTTCAGACTTGTTTCTAGACACTCTGAAAAACAAAACAGAAAATGTTTTATAACAACTATGAAACTTTCTTATAATAAGCTGCATACTACTGCAAGGTTCCTGATGCAAACAGCCCCTTAAGAATTTCTGCTGTGAGAACTGTCACAAAAACACCTACTCCATATCTCAGACACCATTTTTGAAGAGTGGCTTCCTCCTTCTCACGGAGGGGTGCAGCTAAGCCTTTGGAATAAAGCACCCTTTTACAAAAATACAGATCATTGAACCACAGTTACAAATACACAACATATCTGAAGAATAACAGTAAATAACAGTAAAATAACAGTAAAATAACAGTAAATAACAGTAAAAGAAATGCTGTTGAGTGATATGGTTATTTATAAAAGAATCACATTTTTATTGTTTAGAAATCACCCTGGTAAGTTCAAGTGTACAAGTATAGGACATTTCTTAGCTTTAAATAACTTAAAAATTTACCTTTTTGCTTTATCTTTGTCATCTTCTTCCACCAGCCCATCAAAAATGCTTCCATCATTTCTGAAAGAAACAAGAAGAAATAAACTTTCGGGTGTAAAATTTCTCTCTTGTGGAGTCCAATCACAATGAAGGGGGAGGGGAGGAAGAGTTCATTATTCATCATCTCCATTACATCAAGAAACCGAAGCACTGTTTCACTGTGATGTCTCACAAGGACCATCATCAATAACGTGAAGCCAAGTCTGCTATAAGTTCTCCTTGTACATTTACTAAAGAAAAAGCACTTGTGACATTTACTAAAGAAAAAGTAAAAAACTTTACATTTCTGACACAACTCAAACGATTTTCAGACTATTTCTAATGAGAACTTACAACCCTATGCAAACACTTAATTGAACACTACTTAATTTTATTCTTCTATCTTCTTGATTATCTTACCCTTTTGAAAACACAAGAGAGGACATATATAATTTATTTCTACTTATTGGCAACTTCTCTTCCAATTATTGGAAATATTTACAGTAAGAAAGTACATTTTTCTTAAATACTGAAGTATTATTAATGGAAGAGGGCTGAGGAATATGCTATAGTTCATCCACGTATGTAATTTTATAAATATACAATTAATATCAACATTAAACAGTAACAGTAATTATTCATTATATTTGCTTCCTTGCCAAGTATCATACAGCTTTTCCTCAGCTTGACAACTGTCCACATACTGCTAAAGATGTATTAAAATATCAAAATGAGAATGTGTTTTCCTTTGAAGATGCCTCAGTATACTTCATACAACACCTTTGTTTCATTTCCTTTTGTTTTAAAAGTCAAGTCAAAACTGTTCTTCTGTTTTCCAAAACTGCTGTATAATGGACTTTCACATTTTATTTCTCTAACTTCTTCTGTCTGCTTTCAGTCTATTTAGTGCTGTCCACACTGACCTCTGTGTGTCCACCCTTAATTTTTTTATCCTAATGTTTTCTTCCCTTAAGGCAAGTAACTGTCTTTCTAAAAAGCTTATCTCATCTCTCTGATTTATAACTGATAAATCATCAAGCAATTGTACATTACAGTAAGCAGTGATGTTAGGAAGTAATTATTTTGTACGCTACTACAGAAACATAAAGCTTTTAAAAGGAATTTGTATATTCAAAAGGCTCAAGTTTCAGTGAAATGCCACAAAACTTCACTAAAAGAATTGACAAGTCAGACAAGCATTTTAAAAGTTTTACCCCTTGCTTTTATTGTTATTTATTTCGATCGGGTTTAACTTTCTGTAAATTTGATGCAAGTTTCATTTCCTGAAGTCTGAAAAATGGTAATACACAGAATATTAAGGACAGATGTTCACTTAAGCTGCTAAGAAAGTCCAGCTCAAGGAATCAAGTAGAAAACATCTCAGCTATTACTTTTCCCTTGAAATAGGTTAGCAGGTCACTTTACTATCATCTGCAGCATCACTAATCATTTAAATGTATTTGTTTTCCTTAATCAAATACTGAAGTACTAAAAAAAAAATTCACGTTAAGATTAAAAATCAGCTCAACTTGCACAGATGCTGTTCCATGGCTGAAAACAAGTAATACATTTTAAGATTCATCTCAAACAATAAAAATCACTATTTCCAATGACTACAAAACAACACATCTAACAACTACCAAAATAACATTATAAAAAATAGTCAAAAACTCACTCCTCTTATTTGTTGCATAAATTAATATTAACTATGTATTAACCATAAGAAAAAGATTATTAAAGAAAGCATTGAACAGTAATTCCCCCAAAACTCTCAGTATCTATTAACATACCTGTCTGCAATGGAGCTCATTTTATGGGTGCTTATGGTAAAAAACATAACATATCACACTTTAGTCTTGTGGTAGACATTTGTACGTTTGCCTATAAGAGAAGAAAAAATATCAAAATGTGACTCTGGAGGAACAAACATGTTCTTCATTAGAGCATACTGAAGTTTTCATTTGCTCTATAAGCTGCTCTTAATCTTCCCCTCTCTTCCAACCTTCTGCTCTGTCCTCCTACCTTCTCTAATGCAGTCTCCATTACCATCATAACCTGGACTTTAATATCTCATTTTACATGACAGGGAGTTCAAGGGAACATTGTTTTATTAAATGCCACGATAAATAAGTCTGGACTAAACCAATACAAACCTTTTTCCAACTCTGAATTCAGACATAGCTTTTCATTTTTATTTTAACTTTTACTTAAAAGACTCATAATTTTGAAGGTTGAACAGATGTAAAAGAAGGATGAACAGATTACTACCTCAGTAGTAATACATTCTATTTAGAAATTGTGCAAACAGAAAGCATTTGGGATATAGTATTTTACAGCTATAATTTATTTCTTACTATATTTTTTTCTTGAGCACATTGTTGTAATAGACATGTGAAATGATAACAATAAGTTACCTATTAGAATGTGATCTCCATACTGTGAGAAAGTTAGTTAACCTGGCCATTTCTTAAAGCAGTCACTTACTCATTACAAAGTTTCAGCAGGAAGTTTTTGGTTTTCCAGATGTACATGTGATTTTGAATAAAGAATGTGAATGAAATATTAATAGGGAGAGAAGGAATATAAAATTAAAATAAGTATTTAATTCAACAAGTACCTACTTTTAGGTACCCAAAAATTACAAAATTACACTAGTTACAGAAAGGCTGAAAGTCAAACACAAGCCAATCCAATTAAACCTTTTTCTTTGATATAGAAAAGTCAGTTGTCAGAGGCTGCTCAAATGGAGCAGCAAGATTGTAACATTGTCAGTGATGAAGGAACAACTACATGCAGCAGGAAGTTTTWTATGAGCTGAACTTGCAGATCTTCGGGAATTTTTACTATGTTACAAACTTAATAGTAAAAAGGCATTGCATTTATTTCAAAGGAGCTGGTTTTAGTCACTTCAGTGACTCACAGTTTCTGAGAAGGAAGGATTTGTTTGTTTGTGAGAGTGCCAAATCCAGTGGAACTTGCAGTGTTAATGTTACAAGAAATATGGCAGCAATTCCATGATCCAGACAGTCTTATCCAGGAAAATCTTATCCCAGTTTTTTAATATATGGGGAAACTAAGGAAGAAAGCTTATGTTTCAACCAAACTGTCAGAGTCTACAGCAGCCACATACTATGCAGGTTTGCTTCACAAGACTAGTATTTTTGCCCATAAAGTTCCATAACTTGAGTGCAGCAGGAAAGTAAATGGGAGAGCTGTGCTGCAGCACAATCTCTTTCAAGGTGCATCACAAGGTGTACATGCGGTTTTGCCAAAATGCCCCACGAGCCCTCTTACAGACTTCTTCAATTAATATGGCCCAACTTCGTCTTGCCTTTATTCTCCAAAATCTAGTGCTCTGAAGACACACTGGAAGCAAACCATACCTTCACTCCAATTCTTCAAAATAAGAACTGCACTGGCCATACTGACAAATTAAATTCCCCAAATTAGTTGGCTAAGTTTTATAAAGTAATGGAGTTGCACTATTTGAAAATGAGCCAGAAATGGCACAAGGAAAGTAAATTATGAAGAAGTGTTTGTTTGAATTTTTGTCAAAAGCACGCAAGAACAGACAGGTTGCTCAGCAGTAAAAGCAAATTACCATCTCTGGCATGGAATTAAGTTTAAAATCAAGACACCAGTTAGAAACTTGTTTTCATTTAGCTTACATAGTATGCACTAATTACACTTTTAGCCCTGTGTTAATTTTTAAAGGAATTTGGTACCTAACGTTTTAGGGATCAAGGGTAATATGAAATTCYGTAGGACAATTTATATATTGTTCCCTTAATCTGCAAAAGAAAAATACATGTACAGCTAAATACAGAAAACTTTCACCTGTGACATAACTGACATCTTCATTATGCAGAATCAGAATTTAAAAGTCAGTATTTTCACTTTAACAAAGCACTCAATTTCTAGAATTCAACAAAATCATTCACTTGTTACAGTATACAGATCCTATGTCAGAGCTGGCAACTTAGATTTGGTATCCAAGACAAATAGTTATAAAAGAACTTAAAGACTACAGGAAGTGCACCTGTAGTACATTTGTTTCTCGCTTTTCAAGGTCTGACCCTTCTGTCTTTGCATCAAAATTTGCAAGATGCTGAACGTTCTCAGTGCTTATACATGCCAATGGATAAGACTGCAGAGATAATTCCGATGAAACCAGTCAAGTTTAAAGCAAACACTACAGAAATCAAGGACTATGTCTATTTCTAAGATCCAAATTCAGTTGTGTTCTGGAGAACAGAAGACACTACTTAACACTGCTACTCAGCCCTTCAGTGTTGATAAGTGAAAGCCATAGGAACTTTATTAATTATAAGAATACAATTTTACCTTTTACACTTTGGGACTTGTTGAAGTGTGAGGTTTAAGGATGAAACCTGGTTCCTTTGAAGAACAATGTGGAGTTAGATGTATCCTCTTCTGCAGAAAAGCATTAAATTCTGAACTGTAAAAAAATAAAAAAGGAGAGTTTTAAAATCAATGAGTTTTAAAATGATCACTTATTTGTTTGTTTTTTTTTTTTTTAATAAAAGAGAAGTAATCATTCCAACAAGAATAATTTATAAACACAATATTCTGCTTATTAAAAATATCCCAAGTATTTCACTGTCTGAATTCACCTTGCTTTAAAGCTTTTCTCCTTGACAAGCAGGATATTCTGACACAATTTCATCTCTGCTTTAAGCTATCACTTTATGCCTATCTTTAATCTTGACATCATTTTTACTTTTGAATTTGGTATCACCCACACCATCTACATCTTCACTTCTACTTGCTACCTTCAAAGTATATCTTTATATCATTATTTAAACACCTTTTCCACTGAAACTCTTACTTGGGCCTCTCCTGGCTTTCTCTGTTATGTCTTCTCCTCTGCAAGTCTCCAAAATTGCCACTCTCAGGACTCCAGAATGTATAGAATGCTGCTGCTGGCAACTAGCAAAGTTGCCCAGCTGCATTATTGCTACTCCCTCAGACACAGCCATTAACCCCTTCTTTCAAAACCCACTTCAAAAACACTTTCAAGAATGTATTCCAAACTTACCTCACAAATGTACTTTTTCCATAAAAAAACTCAGCACCAGTATAAGTGATCACCAACTTCCAGTCTCTTTATACCATTACATTTCATTTATACAGTTTTTTCCCTTGAACCATGCTACTTTCCACATTTTTAAGTTACATGAAATCAGTTTTTTCTCTCATCTTTATCCCGTTTCTATCTGCCTTGCTTACTGTTCTTAAAATAAAATGTATTCACTATACAATGTACTTGTATCACTTCCGAAAAATTTTATTTTAAAGCGTATTAAATTCTAAAAAGAAAGCTGGGATCTAAAAACTAGGCTTATGCTACTCTTAAATTCATTAATGGATTTTATGGAACCACCAGAATTATCTCTCATTTGATTAGAAAAGTTAAGTTTCTCCTTCCCCTGCACCTAACAGAGGCTCTTAAGTGGTTAAATACAGATGCAAATATTAACATAGGAAGTTAAAGCACAGCAGAACAATCTGCCAACAGAAGAAAAACAATTAAAGCATGATTCAGTGAAGCCACTCGTTCTTTTCTGGCCAAATAACCTGCTGGCCCATTGACCTACTTTTTTAGGTGCTTACAGCCTCCTCTCCTATTCTGTTCTGTTCCGTTTGACAAGTGCAAACATTAATAGTGACAAAGAGTCCCATGGAAGTCCAGGTTACAGAGACTGCAGCATGAAACCTGTGTTTTTAAACTGCTTGGAGTTGAACAACTCTGCCAACTCTCACCCAGCTCCTAATGAGGAAAATTTTAGACCTCATCTCTGTAGTATGTAGAGGTGCATTTTTTAAAAAATCACAACTAAACACTTAAGACAAACACCACAGGACTTAAGCACAGAACCATATCTGATAATGTCTAAAACAGAATCAAAAAAAAGTAATTTTTTAAGGATATTTCAGAAAGGGATTTTAAGATGAGGAGGGAAGGAATATGTTTATGTCATAAATGAACATAAGCAAGCTTAAACCAGACCAAAAGGAAAGCTAATCACAGTGGAAAAGCTTTTGTAACCAAAACCACATAGATCTCTAACTCAGTAGAAATGGCATGTGTGTGAAAGCCAGCAGAAAGGTTAAGACGCCTACATGCCAGCACTGTCAGCCACAAGTGTTCAAAGGTCATGGGCCTGTCTCCACAATTCATGACATTTTTTTAAATACAATGAATTATGTATATTTGTCTCTAGATACTATGTCTTTTGTACACAATCAGTGCATGTTTTCACACTTTTCTGCAACCAAGGCGGCTAGAAACTTACTATCTTTAAGAAAGCTGAGGTCCTCAATCAAAAACCTTAGCTGCTGCCATGGATATACAAACTATTAATACACAGCATTGCTCAATCTGTAGCAAAATCACAAAAACTAGCAACACTGCAACTTCTGCACTRTGCTGACTTATCACTCACGGAGAGGCAGTAAGTTATTGGGTGCCAAGTTATTCCTTGGCCAAAGAAACAAGGTTCTGAATAAGTCATAGGGTAAAAAGCCACAATCCAACCTAAGGTAATAGTGAAAATTTCACACCATCTGATAAAACATTCCATGTTTTAGACTGAAAGAATTTCAGTAACTTCAGTCCAATTTTATCGTCAATACTGGTATGCACGTTGGTGACATTAAATCTTAGAAACAAATTCAAAGATTGAACAAACTGTGAAATTACACTACAGTCTTGCTCATGACAGATGTTCTGTCAGGACTGGACTGAAAAATGGATGGGACAATAGTCAATGTGTTGCCTGTACTTAATTTTGTATATAGTCAGTGACTGAAACCCTTACGTCTCCAGCACTTCACCATAACGGTAACATTGCTAAATATTTTTGAGGAAGAATCAGTATTGCCCTTATATTGTAAAAAAGATTTTTATATAAATGTCTTGATTTTACAAGTAATATTTTCATGACTTTACAGATTACAGTCCTCAGACAGAATTAATGTGAGGTGACTCGTATTATTAAGACAAATAATTTCACCCAGGAAAGATCACAGGAAAAATATAGGAAACAATACAGTTTTCCAACACTACAGTTTCTGCAAACAGAAACAGATTAACTTCTTTAATACAACCTCATCTCTGTGCCATAATCCTATTTTGCCATGGGAAAAAACTAGTTATTATAATAACCAAGGATTAGCTTTAGAGAAGATCTTGTTTAAAGAATCAAAATCACAGCACACCAGTCTGCACTTCCACAGCACCTGATGCCACAGCAGAGCTCTAACACTAGTTACGTACAGGGAAGCAAGCGAAGGAGCAGAAGAATCACACTGTGAGCAAACAGCTGAGCCAGAACCTGACTCCCAACATAAGCACAGCACCAAAAGCCCTATTCATTATACAGATTCTGAGGATAATTATAAACTTTCTTGACACTCCTTTCCAGGAGCAAAGAAACATTTGCTTCTGATAACTTGGATTATGAACTTTGGGGGTTTTATTCTACTGGGACATCCCACCATAAAGGGCAAGCAGAGATCCATCCATTACCTCATTCCCAGAATAGTGCATCACTATCACTCATGTTTTCCATTTTGCTCTTTGCTTCATACATTTACCCCCAGCCCAACCATTCTTCTCTTTAGCTTTTTCTTTTTTGGGGGTGGGGTAGAGGGGAGAAGAAGGGGAAGAATTTATTTTGGTTTAGTTCCTCTCTAGTAACCACAGACTTTTGTAGAGAGCAAGAGATGTTTAGACAGGTAAACCATAACCTGCTCTCTAATCAGATATAGTTTGGCCTAATAGAACAAGCTAGCAGGTTTCAAGATACTTGCTCCTTTGCTTGCAACGGTATACACGCCAACAGAAAGCAAATTAGGGTAATGACTGATTGATCCCTTCTCACTAATCACAGGCTATCTGTTAAAATACTATGTTTTTAAAACTAACATACGTGTCTCTCATTTTCTACCTCAAAAAAAAAAAAAAAAGGCAAAACAAACAAAAATATCAGAAGATAGGGCTAAAAGGAATTGCAAGAAATGCTGTCCAAACTCTGCAGCTGAAAAGGTTATTCTAGCAGCTGGGAATAGTCATATATTGCAACGTGTTCTCTACCGTGTCAACAAACCAACTGTAATCTTGGTCTGTACTTGTGCAGAAGAGCTGACACATCCCAGAAATGTCATTTTCTGCAGATAAATGCACTGTAACAGCAGGTATACATCTTCACCTGCTTCACAGGAAAACAGAGTAGGAGAGGGCCGCTTCGAGTGCAGACATCCACGCAACTTGATCCCAGATGGGCTTTTAATAGGAAAATTTGTGAGTGAACACGATGAGCCTGCTCTGGCAGAGCAGCTTGCTTATGTCTATTACCTTTACAGGGAGTAGACAAGAACACATCTGTGTGCAATATAATGAAGGGCAGTAGGATAGATGACTGGTGGTGTGGGTTGCCATTATCAGAATAACTCATCCAGTCTCAAGTCTGTTCCTGAGGGACTTTTGGGAAAGAGGGCAAGTCCAAGCAGTCTATAGGAGAGATGAACTGCCTGGTAGGCGGCCTGTTGTGGTAGTGGTCAGTGATATCACAGATTTAGTCAAGTTATAATGGCACTTGAAAGAGTGCATACTATTTGCCCACAGACCTATTTGTACATAGTCCAAACAGCAGCAGTTGGAAGAGCCTACAGATCACCATGAGTGGGAGCCAACGCAGCAACCAGAGAGGCAAAAAGAGGTTACGTTCTTAGAAATGGTTTGTCACACAGATGTGTCCTTGTCTACTCCCTGCAAAGGTAATGGACCTAAGCAAGCTGCTCTGACAAGTCTGGTTAAAAGTCACTGTAAATAATATCCTCATAGAAACATGGATGATGAGGATTAGAGGAAAAAGCAATTCTCTCCCACATTCTTCATGTATTAGACTGTCCTGCCATCAGGAGAGAACTTTGCTCTGTAACTTGGGACTGAATGCAGTTTGCAATTTCCATCTCTAGCTCATGGTTAGAGGAAACACCCCTGCCCACCATTCCTCTGTTCCAGATCATTTGGGCTGATCTCTGCTTGACCAGCTGTTCTGCTACCACCCTTCCACTCTTCTCTGGTCTGCATCTCCTTCCCCTTCCTCACCATAGAGATGGGCCCACAGCTCCCTCCCTGATAGGGTGCAGCTCTAATCTTTGTTCAGACTGCAGTGAAGATATGTGCAACAAAGCTGTAAGAAGCCTCTGACTCTTTGCCTAGGCTACACTGCTGCCTGGCCCACGCCTGGCCATGTACCCCACTGATCTGGCCTCTTACTCGCTGATTTCACTTCTTGGCTCATCCTCAGATCTGCCTCCTCACCAGGCACTTGCTGGTGATCTGGGCACTTGCAAGGGCCTGGCTGCCCTCCCCTGGGAGCAGCCTGCCCTTCCAGCTCCCTGGGAGAGACCAGGAAAGTACTCAGCAGGTTGCCAGGCTTCTAACAAAACTGGTCCTTGACAGTGTGGTGCTGAAGCGCTTACTAGGCTTTTTTTCCCCTCCATCCCTTTCCAGGCTGCTTGTATTACATCTTTACCTTCTAGGACCCAAATTAACCAAATTAACTACATTTGGAGATACCTGAGGTGGTGTTTATGTACTCCCTTCAAATTATTAACAAAGATTATTAAAAGAAAGTAATTATAATACTGATTTTCAGAGTTTGTCAGTGAACACTCTCCGTGTTTCAGAAAACTGTAAAGGATAATCAAGAAAGAGTACAAACGTAACTAAGTTTATAAGATAAATTCAAAAGGCAGTGTTTAATGATCTGGCCATCAGAAACAATTGCTATTCTTCCATATTCTCATTTAAAGTATTTTCTCATCCTTTGTATTCACAGTTCCTCACTGGAGATCCCCCTCCTTCAATAACAAAGCACTAAGTGTGGCAGAAATGCTGCTTGTAAATCCTGTGCAACCAGTCTGTACAAGAGAAAGACTGTGGCTACATGTTAAGATTCCACTTGCACCTGCTTTTATTTATAAGGCTCCACCCTGCTTCTTGCCACCCTTCCGTGGCTTTTAGTGGAGGAGTGCACCCCTTCAGCTCTAGCCACATGCCTAAGTAGATTTGTGAAATAATGTGTCTAAAAGAACCCACATATCACACAGTCTTAAATAAAATCTTTATTACCTTGCTCTTATTAAAAAGTGTGGCTTCATGTACCTTTGAAAATTGGCACAGCTGAGGAACAGTACCCCTCTACAAAAAGGAGCAGGAACCTCTTAACTACATCTGCCACTGCTGGATCTGTAACAGGGAACCATGGGTTAGACTTAAGAGTATGCATTCTGTTTGCATGTCTAAAATACAATTTAGCTCATAATCAAGCCTKGCTGAAAAATATACCTACTGCCTCCTTAAATGGTGCTTAACAAAAAAAACCCAGTACTTCACAACATGAGTTTTAATCAAGAGAAACGAACGTGTTAGGGTTACAATTCAAAACTGAAAATCTTCATGTCTTTGTAAATCTCCATTTCCTTTAACGGGATTCTGGGCAGAAACAACCTGCAGCCAGCCAGCTCAAGAACAGATCCTAAATTAATGCTTACTGTGCTGTGGAAAAAGTGCTGTAGATGGTGTAAAATCTGGAGATTCTGCTATCCTCTCTCACAGGAGGCATCTAAACTTGGTATATTTTACAATGAACAAATAAAATCCCAGCTTCCTCCTTCCAGCCTCTTAAATAGAACTGAGAAGGTAGGCAATTGACAGGGTTTTTTCAGAAGTTCAAAAGGGGAAAAAATACCACACACACATGCTCAAAAGTTTAAGTTCCCACTGAATATTACTAATTATCCGAGAAAATTATTTGCTACATACAAAACAATGATTTTCTACAGAATAAAGTTACCAGACAAAAAAAAAAAAAATTCTTCACTTGATGATTTCTCAATATTAACAGAAATTTAAGGAAAAAACTTTAAAATATGGTACTAAGATATCTATCCTGGAGTTAACAACACTTTGAAATGATTCATCCAATTACAAATGTGCATATTTATGAAACAGAGCATTAGCAATTTTAAATGTTTTGTACCAGATACAGATGTTAGTTTAAACAACAGTTTGTCTAAAATGGTTTGTCATGTTTTCCTCAGAGCATAAATAATACCAAGAATACTAATAAATCTAACCAAAGAGGAAAAATTAAACTCTTTATTCCTACACTGAAAAATATACATAAAAATTCACCGAGAAATGAGACAGATCAAAGACTTAAACATTGTTTTTCCTCTACCCCAATAACAAGAGGGAAGAATGTCTAGATATAGAAAGTAAACTAATTTTTGAAAACTGTCCTGGAGAAAATTCATTACCAAATTCAACAGACATAATTATTACACATTCAAAGCAAGATAACGCCAAGTAAATTCTTCTTCCATTCCATACAAAATTGCTGCTCGGTGTTGATATAAACTCATGTTTAAATTTAGAAAATGAGACTTTACAATTATTATTACTGCAACAAAAACAAACACTCAGCTATCCACTACAATTAATCTTGCAGAAAAACATGAACCTACACGTTAGGTGAGCACCTTAACTGCCAGACTTTTAGAACGCATGAGTGTGTTGTGAGGTGGGAAAGGTAGCTAAAAAGCAGTTTTTGAAATTCACACAAATGAGTCTTTCCAAAATTCTATCCTAGACCAGAAAAATCTACCCAATGAAGATTTATTAGCTTTTATATCCAAATGAACACCTATACTTTTTACATATCTCACTATTGCATTCTAAAATCTTCAGAAATCCAAGTAGTCAACAGATGGCCAAGAGGGTCTGTAAGAAGTTAAGTTATGCAAGTTATTTCTGCACTCAATGCCTTTACAGTATATTTAGGAAAAATTTTAAGGATATAGCTATGAGTCTTAAATCCGTTTTGCTTTATTTATAATCCACCTTACCTTTTAAGGGACAACCAACTACTTCATATCAACAACTTATTCCTTTAAGATACCATTATCTAGCACATCCAGATGTCAAGAAACATCTTACCACTTCTCAGTTATGCCCACATTAAAAACGGGTGGAAGGGGCAGGGGGAAAGCGGCATGCCATGCCAGACAACTTAATGAAATGAACTCAAGTTTTTTTGTTTTTTTGTTTGTTTGTTTGTTTGTTTTTTAAAAACAGAAGACAAAGACTTATTCTTAACTTATGGACAGGGTACTCACCTAGGATGTGGGAGAAACAGACTAAGTATTTCCTTTGAATCAGTCCGCAGATGAAGAATTACCACACTTAAGATAGCAAGACCAATATATACATAGACCATGCAGGTTAAGTACATGGCTACAGGTACTAGGCACTTCACACCCTAACAATTATATTTGTAAGCACTTTTACCAAACTCCTTGGTCAAGCTGAAACTTTTCATAATGTTAGCCCTTGATCATTACTTTGACCACTCATTTCCACACCCATATTAAATTCCCTCTCTTCTGCTAGCATTAGTATCTGTGATCACACAGTCAATACGGCCTAAAACTGGTCCAGCCTAAAACTAACCCAAATATTGTTTCATTCAGCTAAATCAACTAAATTTGTTTCACCATATGGCTGCTCAAAAGCTGTGTTGGCACAGAGGAAGGGGAAGCAGTGAATCACCAGGTTAGACATCTTTTGGCAACAATGCCATTTCATGCTGACCTACACTGTGTGTTAAATTACAACCAGAGAACAAAATTAGGAAAAATTAGATTCAAATTTGTGCTCAAAGAAATGAGCGTTTTAGCTACTACTTGAGAAGTCTGCTTCATATTTAAATGAAACATCTGTAGTCTCCCATGCATTGCTGCATCTCATGTGGCAACCCATGACAAATGAAATTTCTGGACAGAATGAGGTTTGTTTATATACGCTGATCCAGACTCATGGATCAGCTTTTGGATATGAAAACAAATCCAGAATTGAGCCTTAGAGTCAATGGGAAACTCAAGCAAAACGTAAAGAATAGGAATATATATACCTGACGTGTTGCTAAGTAGTTATCAACCTATCTATCAAATAACATGTTAATTAGCATGAACTGTGACTGTTTTAAGATGATCCTCAGTACAGATACTTATACAAGGGTATTCACCTAAATGAATAATATGAAACTAAGAAAATTTAATGGAAGAATGATTTATACCAACAGCAGCTATTTGTAACTCTTAGAATTGTACAAGTGTACCAAATGGACATATATAAAAAAAAAGATTAGGACAGTTGCTAACAGCAACACGCAAGAACAAGTGACAGGTGTTTCAGAAAGCTAATATTTAATCTGAAACTTAATTATCCATCTCATGCAGAAATGCAAACATGTAAATAAAACACTTTAAAAATATTTAGTGATGGGCATAATTTTTTTTCCAAGTTGATTGCACAATCCTTGATTTGTGCAGCTGTGGAAGTGCTTCTGATGCTTAGATTTCCAGCGCGGGTGACTCATGCACAGCTAAATTATTCTGTAAAGCTTTTGTGAAGAGTGAACTGTTTGACTGCCTGAAGAATGGAGTAGGCAGTGCACTTCACTGGAAAGCGTCTTCAAAAAGAAAGAAGTGAGACTTCACATTCACGTTTCCACAAAATGAGAGTAGGAACATTTTAAGCTCCAACACTGAAGCACAGTCCAAGTCAAAAATTACCAAACAAGCAGCTCCTCCTCCCTGCCTCCCCCCACCCCTTTCCCCTAAAAGTCCTGCACATCATCCTGGAGACCAGAAAGTGATAACAAAAGAAAAAAAGAATGAGGCAGTAGAAAAACAGAACAAAACAAAACAAGGGAAACACTAGAGGATGCTAACTTCAGTGTATTCAAAGAAGATGTGGCAAAACACACTTCTGTATTAGCATGCTTACTGTTATGTTCATAAGATTAACATAAGATTAACAAAAGTAAAGACTTACTTTCCTAAAATTCTGGTGTCTGCCAGTGGATCCTTCAGTTTTTCCCCCAAGACAACTACCTGTTATAGAAAGAGCAAGGTTATATATTAAATAAAAACCGAATACTATAGTTACAGAATTCCAAACCCCTGCATTGCACCACTCCTTAATTTCATTAAACAAAACACTGGAGTTACTCTGTTGTCAGAACTTTCAATACAACAATCCAGGCTCAACTGGAATTACAGTGATTGCAAAACCTGAGATACAGGACAAGTCCTTCATATTACATAGGCAAGAAGTGCCTTAACAGGAAAGGGAAAAAACGAAACAAAATWAAAAAGTTTTGCAATTGGTGCAGAGAGGAAATGTCTTAACTGTTGTCTTGGCTAAAGAATGGACAAAACCAAGGCAGAAAGACTTTACTTTTCTTGTCCCTGGAAACTCTTGGCAAAACACTTTGTAACCACTTTGGGGATAGATGTTAGGTATCCTTCCGCCACCCTGCTATAAGCAAGAATCAAAAGGAAATGGAACATCAGCCAACATTTAGTCAATAATTGGACTTGCTCAGGCAGGAAAGATGGTGCATTACTTTAACAAAAGGGATAGTACTGCATGAACTAAGCAGAAACAGCAATGCAGCAATAGAAAAAAACCATATAAAGTCAACTCTAAATTTAATGTAATTTTACTGTAATCATTCTGCATATATATTCTTATATATATGGAAATAAAAAAGAAGAACATCTTTACTTAAGTATTCAAATATTAGAGCACTGAACACAACTGAATTTCTGAATGTCCAGTAAACATTGTTCAAAGGAAAATTATAGTTTGAAGTAGCACTGTAACATTTAACCAACTGGTTTTTAGCATTCTGTGTTTCCAAAACATTATCAATTCATGCAGCTCTCAAATTTGCTCGAATTCTTTCTTCACTCTCCTGAGCAGCAGCAGCATGCACTCCTGCTCTGTGGCTTGCTACTGACATGAGCAGAAACTTTCAGAGCTTGTGCTGACTAAGCGAGTCCAGAAAACCTACTGAATTCGCCTTCTGAGGGTCACCAGAGAAGCAGCGAAAGCAGACCAAAAAATTCCTTGTTCCCATAGATCAGTATGATCTTCAAAATGTTGGGCCCAGTCAATTTAATTGTAAATTAAGTTGATTAATTATAGTGACAATTTTACTCTTCAAGCATTGGGAATTTTTTAAATGAAGGCTTTCTGGACCTTGCAGACTAATTCAACACTCACAGCAAAAATTCTGTCAATTATTTCCCATTCCCCCAGCTCTTTCAAAAATATTTTAAGATCACAATATTGACTGAAAGACATAAAACATACTATAACTGAGGAATTTCTAAGCCAAGCTTTTTTAAGCTTTGCTGCTACCATATTTGAGATAAGAACTTTCAAGATCAGGTTATGGGGAAAAAAAAGGTCACAAATTCAGCTCCTTTTTCTATTTTTGGAAATTCAGATTCTGTCCTGATACTTCCATATCAACTTTAAAACGTTTCAAATGAGTCCTCAAAGTTATTTATGTGACAACTGTTAGTCCCTTTTACCATCTACAATACTCAACACAAAATCATATAAACTACTTGGGACCATACTCACTACATTTACATGACTGTACACTCTTTCCCTCAGCTTTTTTCTTTTTCTGTTTCACCACTTCTCAAGCTTTTCTTTCACAGAATGATCAGACCACACTATTTCTATCTACCAAAACACATCTCGGTATGCTTACTTCTTGCCCCTCAAAGCCTTCTCTGCACTCTCAAGTTCTCAGCACCTCCCAGATTAGTACCACCATATTTCATTTGTAAACATTTAGAACCTTCCCTTCCAGGTCATTACTGAAGATGCTAAAATTAGCACTGCTTAAAAGACTGCCATCTCAACTAGCAAGTAGGACCTAGTTAAAAAACAAGTTGCACTAGATGTATTTTACAATTAATATTTTAAATCAAAGCAAATGTGGTAATACACCCCTTATAGGCTTTTTTCCCACTTTATTAACAGAACCTGACTTAGATCATCCAGCACTTAAGTCCTGAAAAGTAGTATTAAGAAAGTATTTATAAAGGCATTATAGCTATTCCCATTTTCAATTAATATATCAGTTATCAAAAAGTAAAACTATAATCAGGTTTTATTTTCAATGGCAATTCTCTTCTGCTCAAAACATTGTGAATATGGCTTCAATGACCTAGGATCTTGCTAGCAGCCTATTTAACGCTGGTACTAAGGAAGGGGATTCCAAAAGCTATCAATATTCACAGGAAATCCTGAAACTAACATAAATTATATGTTGAGGCCACATGCTAACAGGCTAATGAAAACAGCTGTATTGTATTTAAGCATACATTAAGGCTTGAAAAGTTTAGTTATGCCTAACACATTAACAAATATGCAAATAGAGTAAGAATGAAATATACACTTCAACAAAACAGTGCAATATTCGTAAGACAAGATAACTTAAATAATGAGGACTCTTCAAAACTTGCTGGCTTACAATTCTCACATTTTGACTCTCAACATTTTTCTTCATTTTAAATTAAGGCTTGTAGCTGCCTCAGTGAGGCCTCCTCCCAAAGCTGCTATATGAAGCAGCTAAGTATGAAATTTTTGTTTTTACTTAATGCATTGTTTTTTTGCTAGCTAAAGTACTACATACATACGTGGCAGTAATAATCGCTCTTTTAGAAAGGATTATACAAATTGAATGGAGAGATGCTTAAGCCTAGGAGAATAAAATATGCTAATTTTTATAATATGTTTATGCTAGTTACAACATGAGGGAATAGACTGAATAAAAACAATTTAAATAACACGGCAAATAACTTAGTTTGAAAAAAATCACTGGCTTTTAAAAAAAAAAAAAAAAAAGTTCTCCAAAATGCTGCTGATACTTGTGCTGCTACAACCTTAGATTTTTTTTTTTTTAATGATTATATTAAAGGGCTGTTGTTTTAAATGTCCCTATCAATAGAAATCTTACTTGAATCTTGGAAATTTTCTGGAAAAAATGCTGAAAGCTAAAGCCTAGATTCTGCAAAGATCTAATAAACAAGAAATACAACTGAGTTTAATCCTAATCATTGGCTTAGATGTGCGGGATATTACACTAGCAGTAAGTGTGCAAAATTCTTGGGAATCTCTGAACTTAAAATTGCACAGGGCAGATGGGGAGAACTCCTACAACCGTTACTTCAAGATAAAATGAGTTAACATTGGCAACTAAATATTACTTAAATATTCAAAACCTTAACAATTGCCATCTACAACCTCAAATTAAGGAATTTAGTCCAGGGGGAAAAAAAAAAAAAAAATATCTTTCTTGATTCATGACAGCTCAATGCACAGAAAGATCGTAAGAACTGCAAACACCTGTGAAGAYCATCTCTTTTTCATTTTTTGTCTTGCTCCTACTTAATGACTACAATAAAACACCGGACTTCGTTTTTTTCAATGCAGATGAGCAGCTCAAGCAAAACACGTGGGGTGGGAAGTATACAAATTTTAGAATTCTATATAACAATTATGAAATGAAAGAAATCAGAAGATTCCTATTTTTAATGATTTAGGAATATAAGCAGGGAATAAAAACAGACTAAACAATCAAAATTTCAGAAGGCAGTTATGATTTAGCCATTTGATTTACTGCGACTTGTAGTATTTATGTTTCCTTGACAGTTTGTATTAACAAAAGTTGCAAAGAACATTTGTGGCACTTTGAAAGTTGTAAATATTAGCACCAAATCTTATGTATCTATTCTACAAATCCAGTTATATCACAGATGTTCATTGCCCTCATCTACTGACCTATAACCAAAGTGAACAATTTTAACTATGTCTCCATTAGCAAGCAATCTGGAGCAGTAGAAATGGATCAGTAGATCAAAGCAGCTGGTGCTAACACTCCTATGCTAGCTGTTCAAGAGGGCTTATTTTGGATTAGATTTCACCTGGTCTCCAGAAGCAAACATCACCATCACACAGGCCATTCAAAGTTTTCCAGGGATTTAATAATTGATTCAGACCTGTATGTCCCCCGTAGAGACAGAAGAGCACTTTGCACCTCCAGCAGAACTTAAAAACTGGTTTTCTGGGAATGTAGTTCGAACACCCTCAGCAAGTATGTGGTATGGGGAGATAATTGACAGATTTTCTCCATAACAATATTAATGATCCAAATCAAAATGGTAATGCATACACTGGAGTTGTATCCTACCTTTCCAAACCAGACTAACCAAAGCAGGTGTCATCTCACAAAACAGAATACTTGAGGGCACTGAAAGACTCTAGAAAAATTCTGTAAGCTTTTATTCTTAACTCCTCACCACAATTTAAAACAAACAAACAAAAACAAAACAAAACAAAAAAGAGATCATAGTACATGGCAATCTACTCACTACCACAAAAATAATTTATTTCCCCTATTCCAGAATTCAGCAGAAAACAAAACTGGATATCCCTATCACTTTGGCTTCATTTCTCTTTGCTTTGTTTCTTCACTCCATCTTTTATGTCCTTTTTTTTTTTTCCTTTAAATATTTTACTTCTTTTCTTGTTTCCCCCTTATTTCTTTCAGATTTCTCTCTCGTTTATTTATTTATTTATTTCCTCCTATTACCTGTGCTATTAAATACAGCAAGAGAAAACTGAAGATTCTGACATCTCTGAACATTCAGACAGAGCTGTCAGTGTTGGGTTTTTATTTGGAAATTCAAATGGTGTAGACTGAAACAGGCATGTGAGCGCTACCACTGTGATTTAACTTGCCCTGACTCAAACAAAATTTAAAAAGGGCTAAAGATGAACATGTGTTTGCTTCAATCATTCAAATAATCTCTAAATCCAGTGCTAAGCAACTACGTGAATTGAGAAAAAGCAGATTAATGATACAGGAATATTAGTCGACTGTAAGACTGAAATTAGCCAGGTTCTAAACATCATCTCAGAGAACAGCCACAGGAAGACCATGACAGAAATGCTAAGGGGAACTAATCGAGCAATTTATGTTACGGAAGAACTTCATTACAGAAACACTAGATAAAAATATATTTGGTGTATACACAGCTTTTTACCTTAGGAGTAAAGCCAGGAATATATTGCTTAATCTTTGGCTTTTTTTTTTTTTTTTCCTTTCTGAACTATGTCATTTGTTTATATAATAATTTAATCTTCTAGATTTTAGGTTAAATGCCAGAGTTTCTCTTAGCATTGTAAGTTATAAACAGGATTTTGTCACATATGATTAACTCATTAGTTGCCTACAGTAATCAAAATATTCAGAGACTCACCTAGTTTCACTGACATTCAATATACAGCATCCAAGTAATTTTCCAGAAGAGTTTTGCAAATGAAAGAATGGGCTTCACTCTGCATTTGCTAAAATTTAGATGAAAAGAAAATCAGATCTCTTTAAAGCAATTCCTAAAGAAAAATTGTCTTTTAAGAAAAACAAAAAACAAACCACAAAACAACACTGTACAAACTTTCACAGGTACATAAATTGAAAATTTTAAGTATAATGACAATCCTTTTCATTTCAGAAGCTTCCTTCTGTGTGGACCTGGGCTTCAGAGCAAAACCCAGAGTTTGTAATTCTGGTTTTAACAACAAAAAATCGGTTAGCAGCAATTTTCATCAACATTAAATACAACTTATTCCACTGATTTTTTTTAAACCCTATTAAGCAATTACAGAATTTTAATATGAATTCAATACTACATTTTTAATCCATAAAAATCTAAGAAGCAATAAATTATACCATTTCCTCCTATACTGAACACAAATTCCGTCTTCCTGTAACTCATGAACACCAGACGTTCTTGAGTGACTTCAACACAAAACCCCCAAAATATTTGAAAAGATAGTTCAGTGCAGTCCTATAATAAGCAAAAGGGAGGGGCGGAAACATTAAGATCATCCTCCACACTGTACATTCTAGTTTCAGCAAAAGAAAGTGGAACTAGAAGTCTCCAGCCTGTCTTGTAAGTCTGTCTTCATTTGTTTCATAATTTGAACTTTTAAACAAACAAGGTGGTGATTTCTCCCACATAGCACCTCTCCCTCCTCTCTGCCTGGCCTAGGGCATACCTTTGCTTTGGTCAGCAACTCCACTACTTTATTTCATTAATTTAAGTCAATTCCTCTGATCCAAATGTAAAACCTAGGATAATCTCTTAGCTTGCTCAGAAACGATCTCTTTTTTCCCTTAAATCTCAGTTAGGAACCAAGAGACCATTTTCAGATCATTACCTCTCTATACGCTATTAAACAAATTTTGATTTAATGAGTTGCAATTTTTCTTCACTGTGATAGGCAGAGCAGCCCCAATAATTACAACCAAGATAACTAACTGCCCTACGATACTACATTTCCCATTCCTTGTGGATGGGCTCTGATTGTGCTGCTGCTACTCCTTATCCATTGCACTTCTACCACAGGTGTGTAAGAACAAATCCGAATAAGAGTGTGGTTTGTTTTCACTGTTCTCCTGACTGAATGTGTTTTTGCACAAGTAGTGTCATGGGCACGTTTCCAGTTATTTGCTTTTCACGCTTGTATGAAAAACATTAAGAAAAAATATGTATAAAAAGATGTTTTTATATAAGTAAATACAAAAGTTCTGTAACTTAAGAACAGTTTTAAACTGAGGCTTTTCAGCACAAGTTAAAAAAAGCTTTGAGGAAGAAAACACAAGTAAAAGGACTACTGAAAATGTAAAAGTGAAGGGAAACAGCCCATGGAGAGACAAGCAGTAAATAAAGCTGAAGTACACCCTGGAAAACACAAATTCTTAATAAAACAAAGCAGGTCCTCATGGTCTAAAAAGGTTACTTGAAAAGCAACACCAAAGATGCACAGCATGCATAAGTTTTCAGGATGCTCAAAAAGAAGTCTTTCGTAACTTTTAACCACCCACAGTACGCATTGTTCAAAACAATCTATTTTATTATGATCTGAACACAAGAGCAGCAATAAAGAAGAAAAATCAAAGAATGTAGAAAAGTTGAATCAAAAATGCACAACAGTTATGGAAATATACTACTGAAGCAGCATTTGAAGGACAGAATCAACAGTAGATGGGGGATGGGGTTAGGGAAAAACACAAGGAGTACAGAAGAAAGTCTCCTTACTCAGTGTTTGTACCTGACATTGCAATGGAGTGGAGGAGGTTAGGCCTGTTTACTTCTCACAGTCCAGCTAGAACATGCTCAGTAGCTCTGTCTGGTTATGACTAAAAGGATTTGGAATATATCTACCTCATCTGATTTGGACAGATGAAACGGATTTAGGCAAATCATTGAATTGGTACAAACCGTATTTTCAGAAATCTATCATGCTACCTAATATAAGAGTTTGGGATGGCACAAAAGAAAAATAGCCTGCTACTGCAGCATAACAGTTCAAGTTCTCTCCTAAAACCTTGAATGCTTGCTCTAACATATGCAGGTGCTTTATCTTTCCAGTGGTAAGATTTTTACTGCATTTTGAATCAAGAAAACAGTATGTTCCTCCCCCTCATCTCATTCTCAGAYACAGGCTGACTTTTGGTAAAGTTTTAGCTGAAGCAGATATATAATGCAAAGAATTACCGCTCAATGATTTAAGTCTTGCTAAATTATAAGCAACTAAAACCAGGGTCTTACAATAGAAAGTGTCAAGCATCATTAACTACAAGCACTGCTACCTGTAACTCCATTCACGACCAAACTTCATGCACGACCAAACATCTCCAATGCATGATAAACCATTAGGAATATAGGAAGGCTTTCTGCCAGCAAGACAAAATAATCCAGTTTTAGCAAGATTGGCACAATGTCTGATCTACCTAAAAAGATCAGTTTCTTGGGTTTTTTTGACCCGGTCAAAAAAACAATGGAACATCTGAAAAAGTTTAACAATAATATCTACTTACAAAGAAAAAGCATATAAACACATACATGAAGGCAGCAGGGGGCCATGGCCGTGATCCTCATGATACATTGAATCAAAACCCCTTTGTCACTCATAAGACGAACCTTAAACTACCCTGTCTGTCATGTGTTTCTCTTTGTGTGACCATGGATGTACAAAGCAATCAGAAACCTCACTGCTTTGTAGTACTGCAAAAATCTTGCAAAGATGAAAATCTGCACCTCCTGGCCCATCTTCAGCTGGATAGTACATAGTGTCCAATCAAAGAAGTGGGGAGATGCCACCCTTTCACAAATAAGATGACATGTGAACAGAGACATTGCTACTTGAACCTATTAAGATGCATTCTTTTGCTTTCTATATATTCTTACATTAATGGGGTATTAAGCCCATCTCCACTTTAACAAGAGCATCTGCAAAAAAAAACCCCACCCAAAAAAGCTGTGAGCATGGCAATACATACGCTCATTCACTGCAAYGCACCCCTGGGAGGATATTAATTCAGTCTCCAGAAACCACAGGGCCACATTAGCACACTTCATTGCTGGGGACAGTGCCATCATGAGGTTTTGGGTTTTCTACCTTCTAGTTTCCAAGGCAGCTCAGGTACAGTTAGTTCAATTGCTTCATTCCATACTCCAGTGTACAGGATGGAAGCTTATTAAAAGCTTATTTGAAGTTTATTCTTGCCCCCACACAACATTAATTTCAATCTCAAATTGAAGTGGAATGTCTACCTTGCCTGAGGTTGAAAAAGAGATGCTTCTGTTTAAAGCATTACTGTTCTAGTAGCAATAAAATCTACATACTTACTTAAATTACCTAGAAATGCATTGTGCCTTGTAGAGTGGGTGGATAGCATTAGTAGTCCAAATGTGATGTCATCTGAGCAAAAGTCTTCTTTGGCACAGTCTTCTGAAAAACAACAACAACAAAAACCCCACAGTTCTATAAAGATGAATCTATTCAAAAAAACTTTTAGAGGTGCGCCCTTGATTGCTGCTCTCTGTTTTCTCTGCTGTCATTTCAGTCACTTTATTTCCATCCCTAAACTGTCCACAATTTCACTTTCCAATTCCTTTATTCAACATAATGAAGTAAATACACATGAAGGAGAACTTCAAAATTGCATACCACCTTTTACATAGCTCTGGCACTGCCTGAAATCCAAATCTGTGAGAGAAATGCAACAGCCTAATGGTAACATTAAAGTTACAGTTCTACCACTGCCTACAAAACATTAATATTACAATTATTATATTACAATTGCTTTGGGGTATATTATGACCTTGCAGAACATCAATAATACACCAGGCAAATTTCTGGAAAGAAAATACATCAATACACTCTTAACTCTGTGTGTGTATTATGGTTCAAACAGGACATGTGTTCTACCTCAGAACACAGCTTAAAACTCTCAGAGAACATGGCACACAACAGCACAAGAAACACTCAAACATCTTCCCCTCACTAATGAAAAACTTAATTTCAGTAAGCTGTACTGAGCAGAAGCTATGCAATAGATATTTCTATACACAAACACTCTACTTATTCCACAAAGATATAGCTCCCCGTCTACTACAGATCACAAATTCTGTATCCCTACATACAGTGCTGTGTTTTAAATACCCATGCACCAATTGGGTAACATAATCTTACTGCTGACAATCCTGCTGGGACAACTACTGCTAGTTATGACTATTGATACTTTCTATTCAGCACTCCCATGTGGCAAAGTATATCCTTTAACGTATACATAAATCTATTTCCTTCCATCGAATGCAAGGATAGGCAGATTTCCTTTGACATAAGATAACAAAAAAAAGGAACTTCAAAACCGCTGTTCTTTACCACTTTGTCCCCCAGTACATACAATATAGAAAGTAGAAGCTGTCAAGCTGGGGAAGAATGTCAATGTTTGAAGAAGGTCTACTGGACAAGCCTAACGGGATAAGACAGATAGACCATTATCATCTACTCATCTGCTTTTCTATACAGTAAAATGAAATATTCTAACGTTAGAAATCAACATTTTGAATCAAATACTAGTATATAGATAAGAAATGGCAAGCTATACCCTATGGGGCAGGAAAAGTGTCTAGGTGCCATTTTAAAAAACAATCTATATAATTTCATGACAGATTATTTTTCATTTCTTATGCCAGCAATACAAAGATTAACATAACTCAATATAAATCAACATAAATTTAGTTGTCCATATAAAGGTAGTACCAGTGTAACTAAAATAATTTTGAAAAGCAATTTCAGTTATTTTAATGAAAAAAAGTTTGTGATCCTTTTGACTTAGATAAAGTGGTAGTGCCTCAATTACCTTTGATGTTAGAGGCTTCTATAGACCCATCTCAATTGCGCTGAAACTCATAAAGTCCTCCAGCTTATGCAAAAACTGGGTGTAATAGGAGGTAGTGACAGAGCAACATGAATGCCTGAGACTGAGTTTTCAGACACAGTTGCCTGTTGTTTTGCCACTCACTTTAAAAGCAAGTTAAATTGACAGCTAAATTTCTTAAGGGGTTAAAAAAAATTCTTAGTACTAGAATGTGTGTCCTGACTTTCCTGCCAAACCGATCAAACCAGCACATTCTCAAATCCTTTTCCTGTCTCATCTTTTTTTTTCTTCATAAAAGCCAAACCCATCAACATAATTTATAAGTTTCTACATATCTTTTTCCTGCTCCATTTCCTAACACCTTCCAGTTACTCTTTATCTTGATTCAGACTACTCTTCTGATTTTATTATGCTTTCCAGATCCTGCAAAATAACACATTTGCCCTCTTTTCCTTCAAATCCCTATACTATTTGGACTTGCTTTATGCTGTCTTTTGCTTCTATGTTTTCATCTTCCTCCTTGCTGATCTACCTTACTCTGTTCTTAGAAACGACAACTTGTTTAATTCACTCACTATGACTCACATTCATTCGAATCCTTGTCCCCCTTTCTGAGGTCATTCTCCTCATTTTCTGTGTCAGTGAAATTCAGATCACAAGCTCTTCAAGGCTGAAACTGTATCTTATTATCTATGAAACATCATGCAAAGCTTTAGTGCAGCACAAAACGTTTAACTAATGCTTCTGAGCTAGGAAAAAAAAAACAATTTGAAAAAAACTGAAGTGCAGTATTTTAACAACAAAAAGATTTTCAGAAAAAATATTTTAAGCAAAATTGCTGAGATGTTAGAGAGTTATCATTGCAACTACCATACTAGTTCCAAACTCTAGTTTCATCCTCAACCACGCAACTGCTAGTAGTAGCTTGATTACATATAATGAATGTTGCTGCTGTGGATGGCAAGAAAAAGTTTATTAAATCACATTACCACATTAAAATTGACAGCAAGGAAAGTGTGTGTGTGTATGGGGGTAGAATCTGCATTCCTATTCTGACAGTTCTTGGAAGCTGTGATTCATGCTGCTACTTGCTTTTCTACTCAGTCAGAGGAAAATCCGGTTTCCTTTAGAATATTTGTTGTTACTATGAAAACTACTTTAAAATAAGCACAAGTCAAAGTCACCTAACTATTTTGCAGTCCATTATGATATTTTAAAACTGAAGTATTTTAATACTTGAAATTAATGAATTAAAATTTGTGAATACTATAAAATTTGTGAAGATTATATTGGTTACTGAAGGCTTGAAAAGTGTATTTGACATTATTGAGCAGGGAATTCTCTAGAAATGAAAGTAGCAAGCCAGAAGTTTTCTTCACTTTCACCATTACTAAGTCTATGAGAAGTTTCTCTAAATCTATCAGCAGGACACACTACAACTCTCCACTGAGACTTGATAAAATCTTACAAGTTGAACATAATGAGGTAAATTTCAGTCTGCTGTTTATAATAATTAACAGGTAATGCAAATATAGGCAAGACAGGAAAGAACCAGAGAAATGTCATTCTAGACAGAAGGCCAGCTCCTTCTGTTTTTCAACTAATAACTCCATGTTACAAGACAGAGGAGTGGGCTTACAGGAAATCCCATTTGGGAGGTACTATTATTTTGTTCTTATGCTGAGAGAAAAGTCTTATTCTTTGGCTATTGGACATATTTCATACAGTAACTGGTATAAACAGAAACCTTTAGACGGCATCCTTTCAGTTTTATCTCTCCGCTATTAAAAGCGCTTATTCACTATGGCCTTTAAATGGAAAAGTCCTATTTCTTAAGCTCAAGTTACACTTTCTTTTCCTCTTTACTACTGAAAGCGAGCTCTAAGTCCTACTCTTTTCAAAGAAATACACCAGAACCATTTTTTTCCCCGAAACAATGGGAAAATATGAATTTAATCACAGCTTAAAGCTATTCTTCTAATTTCAGAAGGATTTATTTTACATACTTAACCAAACTGAAAGTCAGGCAACCCTGCAGTCAGTGAAACATAGTATCATCTAATTCTGATCAGGACAATAATTCCCTGGTTAACGGTCAAAATATCTTTTACCAGCTTATCATTACGCAAGTTCTTCAGCGGGCAGTAAAGCACAGTTCCGGTAGCTCTCTTCTCCTCTCCCCCACCATGAGAAGCCAGCTTCCCCCCCCGTCATCCCTCTGACACACCACGATATTCTCAGTCCCCATCCCCTTCCAAAACAGCCCAATGTTCTGCCTGTCTCCTCAAGCCCCGTTGGCACATACAACCACCTCCTGTTCTCCTACCCAACACGGACCCAGCACGTGCTGAAAAAAACAGGTCAGTGCCAAACTCACGCTGCATTCTCTCTCTCTCAAGAGAGGGTAGTGACACGTTTCTCTCTGCCCAGTTTGCCTACTTTCCCAAAACCTGCAGGAGCATGACGGTCTTTGAGATTTCTATCCCTCCTACAAACATGGTCGCAATTGGTCAATGATTTCAAAAGCTATTGGCGAATATGTAAGGAAAGAATGAGAGAAAACAAGGAAAAAGCATAAATCATGTTTTCTTAGGAAATCAGGCTTAAAAAAAAAGGCAACTCCCTACAGCTTTTAATGGAGAAAATTTCTTGGTTGTTTACTGAGCCAAGGGAAATAAGCAGTTTTTGGCAAAACCTTTCCCAATTTCTCTGGCTTTTCACAACTTCACACTTAGGTTTCAAATATACCTTTAGGGGACTATGGACTGGAAAAGTTACTCCACGTAACGAGACAGTTTCTCCCCTGATACATCTTGAAGCTTTTGGATGATTGACGAAAACTCAGATAATCCAAACCTTTGGCACTTCTCTGACAAGATCCACCTGAAAAATTATGAACCTTCTACCTTACCACACCAGCAGGAGTTTACCCTTTCCAAATTCACAACCACCTTCTCACCAGCAGCCACCAAACTGATGGAATATTATTCTGTCAGGGTGCATGTCAGTAATAGCCACAACTAAAAAGGCAAAACCAGTCTCTGACGTTACATTAAACATGCAATGAAATAGCCACCAAACACATCAAATGCTCTTAAATGCCAGAAACGAATGTTTACTATGTCATTAAAAACTTTAGTCAAATGTAAAAATGGCGACTTATGTTTTATTTACAACAGCAGCAGCATTCTCAGAATTGGAAATATGAAATTAGCTGTATTAATACAATTTATTTTGAAGTATCCTTTTTTATTAGGCAGCTTAGTATCTCATACTCTCATTGTCTAAGATCATAATTTAATATGTAAAAATATATATTTCCTCAAGATTTCTAATGCACGTTAGGAAATTCACATATTATCCTTCCTCCCTCCTACAACAGCCACTTGCTACAGGCCTGCCTCCTCTATGTTCCCAAATACTTGCCCTGACGGTGTTTAAAAGAAAGTGCTGGAACTTTCTGGATATCTACCAGTTCAGCAGATAATGAGATGCTTATGGGATCTGAGATCATCCTTCTGCAAGCAATTGAGATATACTCACAACCTTGTGGAGTTGCAAGCTAAAAACTCTTGTAGATGACGTTGTTGGCAATACTATACCCTGCTATAAAGCACTTAAAATTCAGACATCATGCTGGATGATCAGCCCATTCCCAGGTACTCCTTCTCTTCTAAGTGTCCCACAGCAACACCACTACCATGTGATGAGTTCGTAATTAAGTTTTGCTGCCTGCTCTGGCTGTAATAGGCAATACTACCCTAAACTACAGTCTTCACTAAAAGAGATTATTAGCAGGGCACAAAAAGGGGATTTCATACAACAGGATCCACAATTCTACAGTGCCAAAGCCAAGGAGAGTTGCATCACTCAGCAAGACTTTTGAAAAAGTTAGTAGAGATGTGAACCATAAAGGTAACCAGTGAACACAGTATTATGCCTTCATCTTCACCTGTTTCTGAAGGCCTAGGACACAGGTAAGATTAGTACTCACAATCCTGGTCCCTGTCCTTGACATACATAGGTAAGCTTTTCCCATCAAAACAGGAGTAATATATTCTTTTAACATGCCAGCAGGAGGAAAAAGATGTGCTCTCATTTTGTCCAGCAGCACGGGGTTACAGCATAGTAATCTGGAACAGAGAAGTCTGAAAGCCAATCTCTACTCTGTCAGAAGGGATTCAAAACATAATCTCTCAGCAGGCTCCATGTTGCACTGGGAAGATGGATCAACTCATAACTTCTCATTTCAGTGGCAATCTTCAGAACATGGAAMAAAAAAAAAAAAGTAAAGCTTTGCTGGACAGAGCAGAACGAGCAGTGTGCATGCCTCTCTAGGGAGAAGGGCACCTAAATGAGAGAGACAAGTCCTGGTTTCCAGTTCCTAATGGCATTTAAAATTTTAAATGGAAGAAAATATAAAATAATTTTTGGAACACAGGACAGAACACAGGTACTCCCATCCTTTTTCTCCAAAATAAGTGCCCTAGCATCTCTCTTTGGCCCAATTAGACTTTAATCATCTTGCACTCAAGGAAAAGTGGATTTTTAGGGTTTGGGGTTTTGTTGATTTGTTGTTTGTTGTTTTTTTTCTTAAGGAGACATCAACAAAACCTCTTTCTCCTCCCCCCTTTGTGTTTCTGAACAAAAGGGAGAGTCACCACAGGGTTTTGGTCTGAGTCCAATCCCATAGGTGTGCCTGAGGTGTGGTTTGAACATGCCTTTGGACAAGTGAATGCCTAATTTACAGATTGCCTAATTTATGAATAGTAAACAGTTTTAGATGCCAAGATGCTCAGTTGTGACGAGATTATGGAGGATCTGAGTGAGAACAAAATTTCAAGGTGTTTGGAAAACTTTACTAGTGAAAACCTAGAGACATGTAAAATTTAGCCAACACATGGCTACAATTTTATTTGGGGCTAGATACCCAAAATCCATCTAAATTACAGTTTTGACTCCTCTATATTATTTTATGCATCTGGCCATGTACCAAAATAACATACATCAAAAACCTTCTCGGAGATACCTGCAAATATCCTTTTAATGGAAGTCTAAAAGGACCTCTATAGAAGAACAAGGCCACATATATTTATTTTTAAAATCCACTTTAAATGGATCTGTCTTACCCCAGGAACTGTTTTCTTCTATTTTAACATAAACATAATATTCTAGCGCCATTTATCTTGTGGTACCAGGCTGTCATTATGGGTAAAGTAATATTAGCTTCAAAACTGAAGCTTTCTCACATACTCTGAGATTATTAAACACATAGTTGTAAGGACAAAGCATTTACGTAGCTACAKTTATGCGTAATTTGGCTACATTTTTATCGTGAAGATGAGGAATGCCCATAGTATCTACTAAGCTTCATAAGATTCACTCTCTAAATATATCTTTATCAGTCTTGAATCTCATAGGGTATATCTAATTTTTAAGGATCTATATTTAATAAAATATGAATACTACTAATGATGATTTTATAATATACTCAGCAATGCTCCTCAGAACATCAGTGCTGAATAAGAAAACTAATTCAGTGATTTTAATGACAAAATGTAACAGTTGGAAAGCGTCCAAAGTATGCAACGCTAAACTGCTGAAAGAATCTGAGAACCAATGAAGCCTTGTTGYGTCCACATAATACTAACTATATGAGAACCGCAGAGCACCAAAACTTTTTACATATATGATTATATATTCTGAAAGCGGCTATAATTAAGAATTTATATTATACACAAAAAGTATGGTAAGAGAATATTGAGGCTATAAAATTAAACACTCAGACACGAGGTATGCCAAAATTAAAGTGGCCTTTGCATTACAAAGGAATTTTGTGGCAGCAGTAGGGGTTGAGAATTCAATCCTTCAGGGCAGCACACAGCTGCATTAACCATGAGTCTCCTTCCCCTTCCGTGATTTTGCATTTCACATCTTTAACTCCTGCAACAAATTAACAGGGGAATGTCCCACAAACAGTTTCAAATTATTACAGACCGCCAATAACTGAGTTAACAAAATAACCAACTGCAATAGTAAGTTGTTTTCCCCAGGTGGACCACCTACAGAAGTGAATGAGATATCTTCCCAATGGGTACAGCCGAATTTGCTTGTGCCAGACTCACACCGAGACACTGGAATCTTTCATTTCAGACTCTGCTACGTGACTGAAGGTGCGCTTCCTACAACTCTTTCTATTTTGAAAGATCACTAAATTCAAAATAACAATACCAATACTACTAGTAATAATTCAGTATTAGTAGAAGATGAGAGACACAGTTGAATGGTTTGGCTACCATCTGTCTGTAGTCTCTCAGATATTTTTTTCCCCTCCAAAGATAAAGCTACCTTAAAACAGCTACTGCTCTCCCAGCAGCCTGGTGGGACTCTCCTGTACTTGTGCCACCCCTTCAGTGGTGCCAGTACAGCTTTCTACAGGGTGAACCAGCTCAATTAACATAGAAAGGTTAAAAATACATTGCAAAATAAATAAACAGAAGGTAAGAATGGTAGGAACAACTACTACTGTCTTTGCTACACAACTACCTACTAATACCATCTATCCTTGGAAACATTTCTAGTTATCATCTGGCCTTTATAATTTCTAGCGTTCATACAGAAACGAGTACTTTAAAAAGGCTGAAACACTAAAATGCACTCTTCTTTACTTCTAACATCTACCAAAGTCTTTTCCTCAAGAAAAACTAACTCATTACAATGTGATGAAAAGGAAGGCACCTTAGCTGCAATTCCACTTCTTCCTAACTATATTGTGTATTTTGTATTAAAAACTGTATTAGGGTACTAATTTTCTGTTCTAAGAGAACTATCCATATTCTTCAATCTAAAAAATTAGGCTGAAGCTGTGAGGCTTTAGACAGCAAATTATACATCTCTCGTGAAGGGGTGCATAGCTAAAAAAGGAGCTGTTTTCAAATTATGAAATCACCTAGAGAAGAAAACTGCATTTTTGATACACAACAATTTTCAACATAAGTCTATTATTTTTAGTAAAAAAATTCACAACTTTTCAAGCTGACAAAAACATTTCATATAAAGAACATGTGGGAAGCATGGGGGTCAACATCTCTAGTACTAATTTATATCTTCAACTTTTTGCACAAATTTAGGATAGGGCCAAAAAAATAACAAAAGCCCAAAGCTCTCGAAAGCAGCAATTTCCTTGGGAAGACCAATCCATCCATGAAGATTCATGACTTCGGTGAAATTCTATACTAACAAGATAATTAACTAACACTACAAATTAAATTTAAAGTAATTACCACTCAGTTTTTAAATTGCTGAGTACAAAAAGTGTAAAATTAGGTACAACAGAGAGTTTATGGGGTCCTTTGAGCATTAATAAAGAAAACACTCTCTGCTTTCCTCACATCCTTTTATTTTACCTACGTGTGTGAAACTTTTCTATGTAAGAAAATGAAGCGGAAGAAATAAGAAACAAGACATGGCTGAATGACATCTTAAACTACTAAATATCAACCCGGGAGTTATTTTTTTCCTGTTTGGACTGTTTCTTAAGAAGAGGTAACTCTTGCCTTACCAACAAAATTCTCAGATCTTAAAAATGCTAGCACCCACATTCAACCAAAAAACTCTAACCCAAACATGTAATGTTTGATAATCTGAAAGCAGTGTCTGTAACACTTTTGAGAAAGTATCTTAAAAGGATATATATGAAAATCAATAGTTTATTAAAAAAAAAAAATTTGCAGAGTTACTTGTCCTGTCAAGTAGAATTCCTCTATTATAACAATCAAATACTGTCTAATTTCAAATAACAGGCCCAAAACCCACAGATATTCATAGACAAAATCAATTTTATTCCTGTAAGATTGAACAGTGTGAAACAGCTGCAACTGCTCATACTGAACTTTGCCAGGACTACCACAGTTGAGGTGTATTTCTAAGTACTTCTTTGACTAGAGTATTTGCTTAAACAATCCTTTTGCCTTCTGGCACACCTGTCACCCAGAGAAATGATCTAGGTTAAATATAACCACGTTAAAAAAAAAAAAAAAAAAAAAAAAGGTAGTTAATTTTAACCTGGTTCATTTCCCCAACCCAGTTATGGGACGCAGTTCCATGAACCGTTGTGCTGGTACAGCTGAGGGGGGCAGCAAAGAGGTGAGAGCTGGGAGCAAGGAACAGACAGGCCTGTTTAAGTCAACACTGCCACCAAAAGCACTGCTTGTCAAACTATGTCATCAAAAAAATACTTACTTGAAGGATTTAGAGGATCAGGATCTATAATCAGCCACTCCGCCTCTACATGCCACTTCATATCCCAGCTAGAACTATATCTGACTTTCCTTGTGCATCTTAGTAGGTCAACTTTTAACATGTACATGAAAACAACGGCCTTATAAAAATCTCACTACAAATATGTTTGATTAGTTCACAAGCACTCTTCCTCATGAAAAAAAACATTTCGAATTTATATCCAAGCCTAAAGTACCAGGAATTTGAAAGTGAAGCCAACCAGAAATCCAAATCTACCTTAACAGAAACACAAAAACGAAGTACCACGGATTCCCAGTCCCTGGCTGGTCATATTTCACACACACATGCACAGAGTATTTGACACACTGATTTTAAGGATGCACATAAGTCGGGAGAGGACAGGGGGCTACTGAGAAGTCCTCACKTTTAAGAGCACGAAAACGTTGTAGGCACCGCAATGAAGTTATCAGAGGAAAAAAATATAAGCCCACGAAGCGCATACTCAACCCTGTAGCCCGCAGCTCCAGTCCACCTGCCGCAGGGAGACTTCGCCCCGCAGGAGCGCTGGGCACCCTCTGACCGCCTGGAGCCTGAGGTCCCGCAAAGCTGTCCCGACGCAGGGAGGGCCCGGGGGCCCTCCACGGCCCAGCCGCCGGGCGGGCACCTACCGCCGCGGCCCCCGCGCAGCCGCCTCCCCGCCGTGTAAACACGCTCACCGCCCTGCGCGGAGCCGCCGCGGAAAAGCTCCGCCACGCGTRGGGCAGCGGGGGCGGGCAAGCCCCTACGGCACCCGCGAGACAAGCCGCCCCACAGAGGGGAGCGGGGGCGGCCGTGCCCCGGGGGGAGGCGCCGCCCGCGGCTCTGCCCGCCCCACCGCCGAGGGGCCGGCGGCGGCTCGGTTCGGCACGGCCCGGCGCGGCGGCGAGGGATGCCGGGGAGTCCCGCGCCCGCCCTGCCTGCGCGCAGCCCGGGCGGCGGGGGCGGGAGCGGCCCGGGCGGGCGCTGGGCCAGGCGGGCAGGGCTCCAAACGTGCCCGGGAGTTGTGACAGGAGCAAAGTGGGTCACCGGGCCTAGCGGGTGCCCCGCGAGCGCCCCCCGCCCCCGGCGGCGGCGGCCGCCCCCGCCCGCGCCCTGCCCAAGGGCAGCCGCTGCCCTCCCCGCGCGCCGCCGCTGCCCCGGCGGCGGGGGACCCGCCGGCGCTGTCAAACTTTAACGGCTCCCCTCCGCGGCGTCGCCCGCCTTCCCCCCCGCCGCAGCCGGGCCCGGCGGAACCGCCCGCCCCGCCCCGCAGCGCGCTCCTCACCCGGCCCCGCGCGGCCGCTGCCCGCCCGACCTCTCCCGGCGAAAGCCGCTCCCTGCGCGCAGCCCCGAGCCCGCCGCCGGCACAGAGCCTCCTCCAGCGGCAGCACCAGCAGCCGGGCCCGGGAGTCCCCCGCCACCGCGCCTGCGCCGCCGAGCCCACCGCCGGCAGCCGCGGCGCCTCGCGCCACCGCGCGTGCGCCGAGGCGCACTGCAAGCCGCAGCACCGCAGCCCCTCGCGCGGGGGCCACTCGTCACGCATGCGCAGCGCGGCGGCAGCGGCGGCCGGGGAGGTGATCCCCCGCTCTCCACCCGCCTTTCCACGCATGCGCGCGCGCCCGCCCGCCTGGGAGCCGGCTGGGCTGTGAGGGGCTGGGCGCGGGGGGGCTGCGCAGGCGCAGTGGTCGCCGCGCCTCCCTGACCTCGGCTTACCTCGCCTCACCTCACCCCGCTCCGTTCCGCTCCACTCCGCTCGAGGAGGAAATGGCGGCGGTCGCGCTGCCGAGCGGGGCGTGGGCCTTCGGCCATCGGCCGCGGGGAGCGRCGCTCCTGCGGGGTCGTGTCCGGGCGCCTCCGGACCGGGGAAGCCCGACTCGGCGAGACCCAGCAGCGCCACGTCTCCGGCTCGGAGCGTCAGGGCTCGCCCCCTCGCTGGGCTGACGGTAGCCGGGCTGCGAGGTGGGGAGCCCGGGGAGCGGAGACGGTGTCCGGCCGCGCTCCGCCTCCGGACAGCGGCGCCAGGGGAGGCTGCGAGCGATGCCGCCTTGCGGCACAGCCGGGGTGGCCCGGTGGCCGGAGCGGCTGCCGCCGCCGCCAGGCGTGATGCTCCGGAGCTTGTTCTGCAGGCGGGCGCAGAGCCCGGAGCCGAGCCCTCGGTAAGGGTTCCGCTGAACGGAACTGCTGAAGGAGTAAACCTGGTACGAACCGCCGTTCCGGCCAGCGCCTGAACGTGTGGCACGGTACCCGGTCATGCGTTCATTCCCGGACGGGAATGAGCAGCATCTCGGATGCTCTGGGAACAGACGTGCCACCACAGGTTATTTAGGGATAGAAGCAACCCGTCCTGGCGGTGGTCGGTTGTTTCTTCTATCGGTGTGCATAAACTGGTAAAACTTAATGGAGTGGCAGAGAACAGACTTGACCGTCTCAGCCCTTTTGTCTGTGTACAATGCTTTTAATACCAGTTTTATAAAATAGTCTTACCTAACGTTAAAAGTAAGAAATTACCCTGAGTTTAAAATCTCAACACCTAATAAAAATCCTATAACTTTTAAAATACTAATATTGCACGGTTTGTACAATTTGTATTGTACAGTACTAATATTGGCTGTTGAGATCTGAGAGATTTCTGGACCACCAAACTGATGGAAGGCTCACAGCAAGTAAGTTTCCTGCTTTTTGACTGAAAAGCAGCAATTTAAGTCCATTCTTCTCATTTGCTAATCCTTACAGTTTGGGGTGTTTTTTGTGTGGCTGCAAGGTAAAAGAGTAATTGTGAACTTGATAAACTGAAGTGCCCTGTATGGGGTTGAAGTATTTGTGTTAGGCAGACTACACAGTGATGAGGTGTAGATTTGTTCAGAAAATGTATCATTTCAGCACAGGAAGACACAGCTGTAGTAGGAGTTTGCAGGACTATCTCTGATAATAAAAGTTAATATTCTTGTGTTTGTGTGTTGGTAAAGCTTATAAAAACTGTAAGATGTGCCTGTGTTATTGACTTTGCAGAAAAAGTTGTAAAACAGGCCAGCTAATAAATACAAACAGCATCAGGTATCAGAGTTAATCAGAGAGATGACTAACTGATACCGCACTGTCTTTATGTACAACTGTAACGGATTCCAGCCATACTGCCTACTGCAGGACTGAAATATGCTTAAATGTGCAGTGGTTACATTAGCATAAACCTGTTCTGCATGCAGCAGAACATAGCAGCAAACAGTTTTCTGTAAAATAAAACATTGCTCAGTGCTAATAGTATGTAAATATTCACAGTTTTCTTTCTCAGTTACAAGGATTTTTATTTTTCAGTTGATCTCCTAAACAGTAATATGTCTAAAAGCATAATTACAAATGTGTATCTATAGAAGCTTAATTAGTGTTTGTGTCTGGAATGAAGTAAGGAACTTGACTTGGCTGCAAAATCTCATGGATTTTTCTTTCTGGATTACTTTTCAGGTAGATCAGTTTCCCCATTTGATTCACCTTGTGASCAAAGTCTTATGCAAAGGTATTGTAGGGACAGGAACCTCTTTAGCAGTAATGCTGCTAAAGAGCTAACCATGAGCTCAGTTTTTCCACTGGAAAACTTTTAAAAAGCATCAGTAAAAACACTGGTTTTATTACTTACTGATTCATAATACTCTATTTCTAGCTTTCAATTGAGGAGAATGTGATATAAACAAAACCAATCATTTCATTACTCACGCAAAGGATAATGCTCCTATGATGAAATGTAGTAAAGATAATAGGATACAGCAGGAATGGAAAATCCAGGAGAAAATGCAGGAATATTTTCAACAAAAATGCGTAATTACCAGAACTAGAATATGGCGAAGAAACTAGGAGGCTGAAAATAGCATCAAGCTGTATGTACCAAATTTGCCACAAGATCTTTAGTAACCAGTAGTAATTCTTCAGAAAAACAAAGTAGAGATACTGTACTGTCTCTCTTCACACCTTGCATGTATGGGAGCGTAACACCCACCTACTGCAATGTTGCAGTAGCAAATTACTTTTTGTGGCTTGCACATCTTACATTTTGGGATTTGACAAGATCAAAACAGGCAACACAGCTGTGGAGATGACACACGTTTGCATTTTCTGCTGAAGTGTCATGGGCTTATCCATGGCCACACGCTTTGAGGTGCTCCAGCATGATCTCGTGCACAGCCACTGATGCTTCAAGGTGTACCTGCTGCAGCATGGACTTATCCACAGCCACAGATGCTTTGAGGTGTACCTTCTGCAGCGTGGGCTTATCCTTGGGCCACAATCCCTTCAGAGATATACCTGCTGTGGCACAGACATAACCACGGCCACAGATGCTTCGAGATGTACCTGCTCTGGTGTGGACTCGTTCATGGCCACAGAGGCTTCGGGGTGTCCTGCTCCTGTGTGGACTCATCCACAGGTCACAGTCCCATTGACTCGAGTTCACACTTGAGTCCAGTACAGCAGCAATGCCCTGGCCATCTGCCAGCCCAGCCATGGCCATTGCTGTTATCAAAATGCTCCTAGGCACAGAGTAAGATGATAAGCAGTACAGCAAGCAGTGAAAGCAAAAGGCAGCCACTAACGAGCACTAGACTCTAATATACAGTGAGGTAAGCAAGCCCCATGGCAAGCACAGAAGCCTGCTGATTAATAGCTAAACAGCAATAACAGCTATAAATAGTTATGGCCTAACGAAGGTCATATTTTTTAATGCTGCATCTCTTTTGAAAGTATTTTAAAGGCTCCTGAAGGAGCAGGACAGAAAGCTTAGAAATGGTGTGGTGGTTTTACGAAGCTATTCTCCACCTAGAAATACTATTTTTCTGGCTCTTATTGTCAATGTGAGTTTGCTCTGATGTATAATGATAGTTTTGTTTCACTCACAAAGGTTACATGAGAGCCAACATAATTTTCAAACATTGCCAAATTATGAGCAGCGAATCTTTTGTGAATTAGTGAATGATGGAACTGGATTGGGCCAGAAATGCAGAAATTTCCAGTGCACTTCCATTAACTATAGCCACGTTTCCTACAGAACTGTCATCGCCATCTTGTGCATGATACACTTCAGAGCCACTGAGCAATCATCTGCTCAGAATGTTCCTTTTTGGTCCTCACTGGCATATTCAAAAGAGGATCTGTTTGAGGAAGCTGATTTTGAAACTRAATTTCACATCACTCCAGAATACTAAAATCAGTGGATTTGACAAAGATGCTGACTTGAAAGCCTGTCACAATCTACATAATCCTTGTAAAGCGAGGTTTACTAACATTCATTCCTAGACCCTTTTCCTACAGATGGTGTAACTGACCAAGAACCAGAAACATCTGCTTTTAACCTGCAGATTCCCTTGGATTTTGCTGCTGCTTTGTCACATCTGATGGCTGTAATCATGATTGCATGGTCACTTCGCTTGGACATAAGTAAGGGTCACCAAAGGGGACGTTTGGCGCTTTCCTGTCATATTTAGTGACATATTCCTATTACTTCCAGTGTGACAACACTAGCACTTGTACAGTTGTGTATTGCACTTGTGTACCTCACAGTAGCAGGAGGGAGGCTCACCGCTAAGAGGAAGTGGTTGGTAGTACTCCTTTTATAGCAGCCAAGACTGATACTCACCTGATGTGACTGTGGAATCATATCTAAAGTCACTGATGACCTATTTACATTTAAAACTGCTAGTTAGCTTTCTAGTTTGAAGTGGCAGATAATGGCAGATAAGCCATTATCTCTGAAATGCATCTACTGGTTATCTCTTTGAATCTGCAAAATAAAGGTTTCTAGAAGTGGTATCTGCCAGTAGGTATCTACTAATAGCACAGCTGTATCTTACTGGGTGAAAAAAAAAAATGGCTAATGTTAATTTTCTTGTTCTTCTTAGGTATCTATGTGCCAAGTGTTAAGTGAACGGTTTCTGTTTCATTTTTCTTTCTGCATCCTGATGCTATAAACTATGTCAACTGTATATAACTAAATCTTCATTAGCACATTGAGATTGGTTTTTTTATGATGAATCACTGGAAAAATAACATTAATACTATACAATTTGATTCACTACTCATAATGAGTACACTCACTCATGTAGTTTTGCTTATCTACAGTTGTACTGTAAACTATTTTGTTAAGGATATACTTATTTTTGTTAGGAAGGAACAACTAATCCAACCGTCAGTATTCTAAAATAGTAGGAAGATTATCCTTGACGCTGGAGAAGATTCTTGAACACCTGTCAAACAAACGGAACTATTAGTCAATGGATGCAGGGTCAAATCCTGATTTTATATCACTATACACATCATTGTCTTTGGGTCAGTGGGGGGAACTGAGAAGGTCCTTAGCAGAGCAGAGTTCTACTACAGTCGTTTCACTGAGAATTAAAGGAGTATCTTACACCCATGCTGAATAAAAGGAGGAAGAAAGTATGGATTAGAGCCCACCAGCTAATACCCTCCCCATTCCATTTAAGCAGAGTTTGTATGAAATGGAGAGTCCAGACTCTCAGTGTCAATGACAGCCATCTATATGTATCCAAAGGTAAGTATGGCTTTCATTTACTACATCAATTTTCTTCCACAAATCAAAACCAAAAAAATATACAAGTGAAACAAAAGCTCTTTTTGTTTTGGTTTGGTTTGGTTTTTTTAATGTTTCAGGCTTGCTGAAGGAGTAAAAAACTGTATTTGAGCAAATTTATGTCAGAACAGATGATCTGCATTAACATGTTCTCAAGTAATAGGTGGTTTCATCACATCACTGCTTTTTGTATTGGTGTTTCATGAGCAGAAATACTTCGCACTTGACAGTGTCACCATATTCATAATGTCCTTTTTGGGGTTTTCTTCTAAGTCGCTTTCTATTGCTCCAACTTCTGCTAGTTTCCATTCAAGCTCTGTAAAAACAAATGACAATTTATTCTGATAATTGCAATAAATTCTCACTTAAGAGGAAAAGGACTTCTATTAAAGGCCAAGCTCCATCTCAACAACAACAAARAATAGAGCCATCCTTGCGACAACCCAACTTTATCTCAGTAAAATATCTAACCATGAAATTGCAAAATATCCATGCTTATCCAATATTCTTGCCACAGGATTACATAAATTAATTCTTTGCTTTTTGTAGACTTTTTTCTACAAAAATATTCAAAAACCTCTTCCACCTTTAAGCAGTGATCTTGAGATCTAATGATTACAAACAACATAAGACTTTCTGTAACGTGAGTTATTTAAAAATATTTCTCATACCTTCCACTTTAAGATATATTCCACCACATTCAGCTACCCCAGTGAACCTGCCTTTTACTTCACCAGTTTTATATACAAGTATTGTGGGTAAACATCTGTCATAGTAATTCTGAATGCARCTGTTTACAATAGCTTTGAGAAACCTGACTTCTGGAAACTTTCTGGCTAGCAGGCTGAGATGTTCGTTAACCAGTAAACACATTGGGATGCTAGAAAAGAATAAGAAAGTATGATGACGCTTCTGGTGTAAATGATTTGTAAAATAACTAAAGTTATTAAAAATAAAGCCTTTGAAGAATAAATGTACCTTTTCCTATAGTCTGCTTCCACTTTTGTTATAAGAATTGCACACAAATTTTATTTAGTTTCTTCTAAGATCATTGTGATTTAAAGAGCTGTCCAAGTAAAAATTTTCAATGCATACATGATAGGCACAGTCTATAAAATATGTCAGTAAAGCTACCAGACGCTTCAACCATTGTGCCTCAATTTTGTTCTCCACTAAGATTTTAAAGCTCATTTTGTCCATTTATTGTAGAGTTTAAATGAGATTTTTTAATCTGTAACATACATTTTACTTTAATTTATTTGAACTGGCTTTCAATTTAACATTTAATTACTTCTTTATTCTTTTAGTAAAATCTAAGTAATGTCAGGGAAACCTTTGTATAGTCATATTACCACCATAGGCCTGTTCATTACTTTCATAGCTCCTATTTGCAATGCAATCACCATATAAACCTCAGTTTAAAAAACAAAACAAAACAAAACAAAACAAAAAACCAAAGGAAACAACGGGGTTTTTTGTTCCCCTCCAGCCTGTTAACCTTTTAGAAGTTAGGATCTTTGTTGTAACTGGCTGAAGTTAAAGAAGCTGATTTATCTTATGGACCCTCAAAGAGCACCCTCTCGTGGCCAAAGACAAGTGAGGCAGTTTTGTTGCTAGCCATAAGAGACTTCGGAGAGCTCACACTCATTCCTAAGGAATTTTGAGTTTCCTCACAGACTCGTATTTATGCAATGATAAAGTACAGAATTGGTTCTCCAGTAAACGAAACAATGAAAAGCAAGAAAAGCTGCTGTTTTCTTTCTTCAGATCTGTAAATTTATATTATTGTAATTTGAACAATTTCATTTCATGGAATCATAGAATCATAGAATACCAGGTTGGAGAGGACCTCAAGGATAATCTGGTCCAACCTTTCTTGGCAAAAGCACGGTCTAGACAAGATGGTCCAGCACCCTGTCCCGCCGAATCTTAAAAGTGTCCAATGTTGGGGAATCCACCACTTCCATGGGGAGATTATTCCAATGGCTGATTGTTCTCACTGTGAAAAATTTTCCTCTTGTGTCCAACCAGAATCTCCCCAGGATTAACTTGTACACATTATCCCTCGTCTTTTCCATGTGACTCCTTGTAAGAAGGGAGTCTCCATCTTCTTTGTAGCCACCCTTTAAATACTGGAAGGTGGTGATAAGGTCTCCCCTAAGCCTTCTTTACTCAAGGCTGAACAAACCCAGCTCTCTCAGCCTTTCCTCATATGGCAGGCTTCCCAATCCTTTGATCATCTTTGTGGCCTTCTCTGGACCCTCTCCAGCCTGTCCACATCTTTTCTGCATAGCAGGGACCAAAACTGAACACAATATTCCAGGTGTGGCCTGACAAGCGCTGAGTGGAGTGGGATAATGACTTCTTTATCTCTGCTGGTGATGCCCTTGTTGAGGTAACCCAGCATCCTGTTGGCTTTCTTTGCTGCAGCAGCACACTATTCACTCATACTGAGCTTGTTGTTCACCAGGACCCCCAGGTCCCTTTCCACAGAGCTCCTCCCCAGCCGGGTAGATCCCAGCCTGTGCTGCACTCCTGGATTATATTTTCCCAGGTGCAAGACCTTACACTTGTCCTTGTTGAACTTCATAAGGTTCTTGTTAGCCCACTCTTCCTTCCTTCCTATCCAGGTCTTCCTGCAAGGTGTCTCTCCCTTCCGAAATGTCCACTTCCCCACTCAGTTTGGTATCATTGGCAAACTTCACCAGGGTACGCTTGATCCCATCATCCAGATCACTTATGAAGATACTAAACAGCATTGGGCCCAATACCAATCCCTGCGGGACCCCACTTATGACAGGTTGCCAGTCTGAAAAGGAGCTATTTACCATCACCCTCTGGGTGCAGCCTGTCAGCCAGTTCTCCACCCACTGCACAGACCACTTGTTTAGACCATAACGCCTAATTTGATTGACCTATTCCTATTGCTCCTGGAAATAATACTCAATTCCTGACAATTGAGAAGAATCAAAGAAGCTTCCTTCTCCCAACAGGCATAAAAAGAAGGAAAAGAGAAAGCTGGTCTGAATCTGAAAAATGCATTAAACATTCCAATTCTCAGTGCTTTTGAAAAACATCTAATAGAGTTGCTAACATATGCTGAACTAATCATGGGAGTTCTTTGACATTTCTGCTGGATCCAACTTCTGCTACCATTAGAGAATTTATTGGGGAACTGATAAACTAACAAATTCCCTAGCTTTCCTCAATTTTCATAACTTTTAGACTTTTCCTATTGGGCTTTTGATTTGTTTGAGTCAAAGGGGAAATAAAGGTAGAACAATCCTGTTAGAGCACTGCTGCTGAGAAAAGAGTCTGCAGACGAACCTCCCTTAGCACAGACAGTGGACACCACTTTCTCAGTGAAAATCAGAAATCTCAGTGAGGTTCAGTACATGGTGACAAGTATACTTAGCAAAAGAAATCTTCCATATAATTGAGCAAAAGTTAAGTGATTAACTCTCACGAAGTGAATTAACAAATCAAGGAGGTCCCATGCTCTATGATTCCATTGCCTCCAAACAATTGCTATTTCATTAGTCTATTGTATTTCATTTTTTATGGTGTTGCTTCTTAATTACCATGTCAATTCTCTCTATTGAAGTATTCAACATCTTAAACAAGAAAATAATTACCTTGACTGATAAAGATGAATTATAACCCAAACATCCTCTGGAGCATTTGTAACTTCCTTTACATACTGCTGTCCACAAATTTCTCTCAGCTCCCCATACTTTTGGATCCTGTGAAGACATTTCCATTCTTGCAAGCATTGCTGCCTAATTAAAAAGTAATAATAAAAATAAGCATTTGGAACATTTTAAATGCATTTTAAAATAATATCTAGTGCATTTCTCTCAATTACTTTAAAAAATGCTTTGAGTAACCCTTTAGCTCAAGGTCTTCTAATGTAATTTCAGAGCTAGAAAGGCTTCTATGCTAATCTTTATTCAATAAGATAACATTAAAATACATTTTCTTATTTTTATGTTCCTCGGTATCAGTTTTGGGAAACTTGAGTAACAAACATGTTGCACAAGGGTTTATCATTTGAGACAAAGCAAGAAAAAATTAACGCAGGTACTAATTGTTTTTCTGATTCTGAAAATGAGATTAGTTTGAGGATGAACTACTGGTACTTATATTTATGAGACCATTTAAAAATAATTCATGAAAATTGGAATGTAAAAACAGTAGATGGCAGTCTTCATCTATGAAAATACTTGCAAGGTAGAAAAGGAAAACTCCTCACTGAGATTTGTTGAACTAAAAGCAGCTATTAATTTTACTAACTGAAAGCCACCATAGAAGTGGCTTTTTCAAGACAGATTAAATAATATATGTGCAATGTTATTATACTCTAGCAACAATGCATAATAATTCAGGTTCACAACTTCTACATAATTATGTGAATTATTATCTTCCTATGAGAATACAGCACTAGATACACAGTGTTAGCACCAGAATTATTTTAGTCATTTTAACAATGTGAAAGCAGTAAGTACAGGTAGAATCCAAACAGAGGAAATGTTTTGATCGTATTAGCATTTTTATTCTGTGTAAACTGCATGTCTCATTTTTCTTAGCTACAGTACAAAGCTATGCAGAACTCAGCAGAGTACTTTGTAAAATACCTACAAAAATATACATGTGAATGTCCAGTATAGCTAAAATTACTAAGTCTCCATACAAGCTGCAAAAGTTTTCTGAACCTGAATTCATAAAACATATTGACTCTGCATGGTATTGTAAGTAAAATGATTGGCGTAATCCTATTAAATAGTTGAATAAGGTTGTGCCACAGTTATGCCTAAGAACAGAATGGTGTATCACAGAATTACACAATTGCAGCATGGCTGAGGTTGGAAGGGACCTCTGGAGGTCATCTGATTCAACCCCCTGCTCAAGCAGCATCAGCCTTAGGCAGGCTGCCCAGGAACGTGTCCAGACAGCTTCTGAACATCTCCAAGGATGGAAACTCCACAGCCTCCCTGGGCAACCTGAGCCACTGCTCGGTCACCCTCACAGTAAAAAGGTGTTTCCTGATGTTCAGAAGGAACCTCCTGTGTTTCAGTTTGTTCCTATCACCTTTCATCCTGTCACTGGGCACCACTGGAAACACTCTGGCTCTGTCTGCTTTATACCCTCCCTTCAGGTATTTATAGACATTGATTAGACCTCCTCTGAGCCTTCCTTCCATATAAACTTCAAATGAATATTTTAATGAAGTAAGAAATAGAAAAGCCACTAAAATTAATCTTGGATAAGAAGCAAAATAAATACAATAGTTGTGTATTAGGGGTCCACTTGATAAACATCTTTCAAAAACACACAAGTTTATCAACTACCACCATTCCAGCATAGAAACTGCAGTGTATGATATAGTGAAACTGTAATTCATAACAAATTTTACATGGCATTTTTATTTCAATAATATATTTAGAAAGCATACTGTACCAGAAATGAGTGCTATCCAAAAGGCAGAGATGTATTTTGCTCATAATACTCAGATTAATTATTTAATTATCAATTAAAAATACTAAACAGTTTGATTCCAGCACTGAAATACAGTTTTCTTCTTTAATGGCATGCCATCCTGATATAGGTGGCACACACTCCATATGCACAAACTCCATATCTTTTACAAAGTTGGGGCCATGTATATTGGGACCCTGTTTTTCCTAATGTTCTTGTGCAACATGATAGAAAAGGGATACCCGCGACCAACTGTCCATTTCCTCCTGGCTTGAAATCCACAGAAACTGCTATCCAGAAGAGATGAGACAAAATGGGATATAGAACATCTCCTTTCTTTGAATATTTATCAGCATTGCTCTAACTCCTAAAGACTGGCAGAAAGTATCTTCAGAGTGATAGAGTGAGAGGTACAGTTTAATAAGTCAAACAGAGAATGAACCCTACTTGCGTAACAGATAAATGTTGAGTATACAACACTTAAAACATGCAACACCTCTAAACATACATTAGCACGATCTATCTTCAGCTGAACTGACGATGTGTAACAGTGGTTCCCACTGTGGCCCCTTCTATTCTTTTTGTTTAAAATATCCAGCTTTGAGACTAAATTAAGTATTTTAAAAGGGGAATAATTTTGTTCTAACAAAATGTCAAAGTAAAATATAGTGTAAACTGTCTCAGGAAGATGTAGGACAGTAATGTGAGTGCTGTCTATCTGCTGGCAAAGGAGTGGAAGGTGAAAGAAGGCAGTTGTGTCAGTCAGCAGACATTACTGTTCAAAAGATTCTGAGTTTATGTTTCAGGAGCATGCACATGTACAACAGTGACATGTGCACTGTTAATCTGGATAGAAATATCTTACTATACCTGTACATTTCAGTGGCTTTCCTATCATCGGCCTCATCAAAGTCATCTTCAGCTTCCTTTAATTCTTCAAGATTCATTCTTTCACATGGTTTCACTAGAAACTACAAACGAAAAATTAATTAGTCACCTTTTGTTCTCCAAAGTGTCTTCAAACATTTTAAATGTATGAAATGTATTACACAGACATGGAACTAATGAAAGAAAAAGCTGTACTAATTTCAGAAATTAGTCAACTTTTGTATAGCTCTGGGTAAGAGAGAGGAAAAAAATGAAATTTATTTAACTATAAGTATACAGGAAAATACAGAAATACAGGAGTGGATTACTACCAGTTTTTCAGAATGTGAATCTTGCTTATACTGACTGGTTCCTTTATGAAATTATGAAAAAGAGTTATCTGTACATGTTATATGCCATAATGTTTGTCACTAAGTGTGTTGTGTGTTTAATTCAGAATCCTTTTTAAAATAACCAAGCGAAAATAATTAAAATAAAAATACAATTATTGTACAATGTTTAAGTTACAAAAAGCACTATTGAAAATACCTCAGCTTTTCAAATTTTGTTATACTAATGGTATGTATTTTTAATTTTACTTGCCTTCTGCTTCTTTCTGCAAGTGTAAAACCATTTCTTCAATTTCATCTTCTGGTTTTTCTTTTGGAGGAAGAATTCCAAAATCTCTCAGTATGTCATTCCATACGGTATCTTCATTTGGATCCTGTTTTAATATTATGAAACAGAACTAAATCAACAAATCAGTCTTATGTGTCCTTTTTTAAACCAAAACTAGCCCTTTTTCATTTTGGCATATATTAAGGATGGAATAAAAGGAAACCGTTACTTAGAGGCTGCAATACCTTCGTGGACCATTCTCTAGCACGAATTTTCATTTGTCATTTTTCACTTCTGAACAGAAAACCGCAAGAAAATAAGAGAGAAAGAAAACTCAGAATGTAAGCATAGATAAAATAATCAGTCTCCAAAATATCAGCTAAAAATTGTCTATAACATATATTGAAACCTACTTCAGAAACCCAAAACTATACATCGCTTACTTAAACACACTTAAAGAAATACAGGCAAGATTTTTGTACCAGTATTTTTATGTTACTACTGAGAATAAGGTATTGACGCTGTGAATAAACATGTAAAAGAATCAGAAGAAAAAAACCTTTTTATTTTAAATGAATGATTGATATTAATGTGTCAACATAAGCTACTTCATACACCAGGTTTATAACACAGGACTTCTGCAGGTGTTAAGTCTACATTTGTGGTAATTTTAATTAAATGGTTAAGATAAAGGAACTGCATGCTATTTATAAGACTGCATTTCTACTGAAATTGTCACATTAAAAGAATCTGTTTATTGTAACTGGACTGGTGTTGGCATGGTAGAACAGCAACACATTAGGAGGCCTCTCATACGGATTAAAAGTAGTAAAGCAGATTTTAAAACAGGTTGTTAATCAAAAAGTGTGGTATTTTTGGCCCTGAAATAATGACTTGTTTGAAAACCTTCATAAAGAAATCTCTGTATACATATTTATATATCAGAAATATTTAATGATATTCATAATTCCATAATAATTTAGCATCAAGTGAACAAAAAGTACRTTACAAAAATTCTACCTGAGGAAACATTCAGGATTTCCATTGGATTACTACCATGCCCATGAGTACTACATTGGCCTTTCCAGCCAATGGCTGCCTCATTTTTATTCAACAAATCTCTTATACAGAATTTAGCATGAGTATAATGAAGCAAATCCTAATTCAAATGCTACATATGCCTCAACGAATTTCACAAAGGTAAAAGAAGTGCTTTGCATTTTAGGTGAAAACATACTTGGGAAATCCATAAAGAGAGCAAATAGAATCATGCTATTGCTAACAAGAAAGTTAAGTACAGTGGATTTGCAAGAAGACTCTTACCTCTGCCAGTTTCTTCTGGCATGAGTGAGGAAGCAAGACTTTGCAGGGTTTGGAGTGGAAAGGAAGTTGCAATAGTTACGGCAGTTCCTGCAATAGTCCTAATGTATGGGCTCAGCAAACTGCAGGCAAAGGTACGGCTACCAATATTCACTACTAGTGGAGCACTCTGGCTTTGCAAACATCTAGTGTCTTGTTGCTAAGATAAAGCAGAGATTTCATACCTGAATACTTTAATTGATTTCTTCTGCAAAGCTCCAATATCCAGATTTTGGACTAGAAATGACAACTCCGTTGTAAACAGTTAGTTATAACACTTGGAAAATTATTTTCTGTAACATTCTACCTCTAAGGACATGGTTATTTCATCACCAAGTCTTTCAAATATATTAGCAAACTTACTTTAACTTTATCCACATATGAAAATGTAGATAAAGAATTAAGAATAAGTGATGTTCTCTCCTTCTTTGAAAAGTAATTGATATAATCCATTGGAAAAAATAAAAGAGAAACTCCATATATAATCTAATGAATTAGATGGTCACTAATGGGTCTGGAAGAGGAAAAACCCAAATGAAGATTTTGCTGTAGTGTAATTCCCCAGGGTTTATTTACATAAAAAATTCTTACAGTCAGTCTTACTGCAAGTTTTCAACCCTTTACCAAAGAAGAATTTTGACTTAAGTACAGTCAGGGTATCAAAAAAATCAACAGAACTAAGAGGACTACTCCTCCAAGGGAACCACTGAAGAAACATGAGTGCTAACACATGCACTTTGGCCTCCACACCAGTGCTTTAGTGTATGATTTCCTGACTAAGTCAGGATCAGATTTCCCCACTTCACAGAATGCAAATCCTTCTCCACAGCAGAAGGATTACAAATAATCATGAGGCATTAAAAAACTTAATAAAAATCATCATCATAACTGGACAAATAATTTCAAAACCACGCAACAAAAAGGACTACTGAAACAGAATTGAAATGTAGGTAACTTAGAAAATAAGCTCTGGCCAGTTTTTGCCAGGAAAGATTTTGACATTTTGTGTTTTTCTGTAAATTTAGGTCCTACATAAAATCTTTCCATAGTATTTTACTTAAGTGGTGTATTTTATACACCAATTTCTATTTAATGTTTGTAACATTCAATAGGTTTGTGTAACCAATTGTACATTGGAAATTTTCTAGATGCTGTTACATCTACAAAATGTAAAAGCAAAAAAAAAAATTGGCTCAAGGATCCCAGATCACAGTAAGCATAACAGAAACAGATGTCTCTCTCTGATAAATCTGAACTCCAGTCTCAGGGAACAGAAGATCAGAAGCTGGCAAAGCTTTAACAATTTTTTAACAAATTAAGTTAAATAATGTTTAAAAAGTTGGTGTTGAGTGATTAGTTCAAGATTGCAGTAATATGCACAGATGAAATAAATGAAAATGTGTGTCAAAAACTTCAGAAGATATTTTATGGTAAGAGCGCAAAGGAGCCAAGCAATGGCAAAAGGGAGCCAAGCAATGGCAAAAGTGATCCAACGTAAATTGGTTTCGGAGTATGATGCTAGACTGCTGAAGCAGTATTACTCTACTAGCAGGCCACAATCCCAAGTGAAAAAACTTCTCATGACACTTCTCACTGCTGCCAATGGTAATGTTGATTACCACCAGCTTTGCCAGGGGTAATGTATAGATCAAGTTTGGGAACCCACAGGCTGGATAACTTCAATCCTTAAGTGTAAATAACACTTCTGGTAAATTTAATTTGCAGTTCTGTTTTTTTTGGTGGATGACATGAAACAAATTCTCAATTATGTTTTTAAAATATGCTACACCTACAATCGTCCAGCTGTCAAAGTGTAGTATTTTATTATTCTTACAGGACAGTAATGACGGTTAATTCTTAACTGTTAGAAACTCAGAGTTTCCTGATGTATTGACACAAGAAAATGCTCTCCCATCTGCCATTTCCCAGGACCCCGCAGGGGCTGGGAAGGCTGCGCAGGCCTGGGGCAGCGACACTGGCTCTCTCTGCCCTGCGGGGCCCTGCGGCAGGCATGGCCGCACCCAGGGAGCCCTCCCCGGTGGCCATCTTCGCTTCTGCGCTCCCCGCCACCTTGCCCTTCTCTCTCCGCCCAGCAGGCGTGGCAGTTGCCTCGGGCAGCACAACAGGGCTCTCGCAGCACCCGGCACCTCTCTCAGCCCCAACTGCTGCCCACCTGCAGCCTCCCCCATTTCCTTGGCGTCCGCACCCTAACTCCCTCATCGCCCTCGGTCTCAGCTGCTGCCCCAGCAGGACAGCTCGGGGCTGGGGTGACCCTCTGTGCCCACCTGCATGGCTCCCCCCGGGGCACTGCCTCTCCTGATGGGGACCACTTCTCTGACCCGATGGTGGCAGGACAGCGGCTGCCCTCACCAGTTCTAACTGGTTCTAACCAGTTCTAACCGCCACGAGGCGGGTGGGCAGCGAGGCGGCGGCGGGCCCCAGCTGTTTGCCCCCGTCAGTCGTTGGTTACTGCTGACAAAACTGATCCTGTTTAAAAATGTTTCAGAAGAAAAAAAAAACAGAAAAGAAACAAAAATAAACAAAATCCAAACAAACAAAACATCAGACGCGGGGCACTTTCAGTCTGGGCCACTTTAGGCCATGGTTTGATGCTGGTGTGACTGAAGGAGGCAGCCCTGCTTCCCTGCCTTGCCCTTCAGCCGTGGCCTGCTCATCCCACTGCCCGCTTGAGTGGAAGCTGTCGGACACGCAGTGTAAGGCAGTTGTTGTGGGAAAAACTTAAACAAATAATCTAATTTAATACAATACAATGTAATAAAATAAGTGTTTTGTGGCAGAAGGTCATACATTAGTTCTGACCAGGGGTCATATATAACTGGATCCTCAGTTCACAAATAATTGCAGCAGTTCGACTGAAGACACAGCAAACTGTAGAGTAAAAACAAGCGGGTAAGAAGAGGAAAAGGACTTCTTAGGCTGGTTTCCACCAGGCCATCCATTTTCTGAGCTACCTTTTGAAGTTCAGCTGCTTATCCAAGTTTGCAGAAGCACGAGTAGTAATGCTGAGGTCAGTTCAAACCGTGACCAGCCAATACAATGTTAAAAACAATAATCTGCTTCTACACTGAATGATTAGTTACTTTCAACATAATTACAACCTCAATTTTAACACAACCCTGGTGTGAAAACAAACTCAGAGAGAGAAGCTAGGAAGACGGCGAAGTTAACTTRTTCTTTTGAGTAGAGTTTCTTTAAGTCTAGATGAAAACCAGTTGAGTTTTCAAGTGAATTCTAATTCTGGAAGAACGTAAATAATGCAACTAAGTCTTTTTCTGAATGAGAACCATACTGCATCTGTGTTCTTAATAGCAAAAAAAAAAAAGATGCCATTGTATTTCAGTTGAATTAAAGTCAAGATATTTCTTCAAAACATGCAACTTGTTCAATTTCCTTTTGTTAAGGGAATAGAGATTCTCTTTTTTCTTCAGCCAACGAAACACTATTAACCTTAAGGCTTACTGAGGACTGCCAACTCCTTTTTCATCAATATAGCTCTGTAGATCACTGGCAGAGCACTTATCTTGACCCTGCGGACTGCCAGAAGTGAAGGAAGTACAGGGGTAGAGAACATCATCTTGAAAAGCAAACCACACCTGTTGTTTGGCCTGCCTAGATAAGCTGTGATTTTAAAGACTGCACAAATCACAATATATTCCAAAAAAATGCAATAGTCTACCTTGCAAACATTCTCATTAAAACAACTCTCTAACTGAGTGCCTTTATTTATAAGGGAAAATAAATGTACATAACAGTGTTGTCAGAGGCAATGTCTGTTACATGCACACACTGACTTTTTTACAGTTACATTACACACAGTTGTAAACACCATAACACTAGGAAACAAATAGTTTTAATATGCTTTTAATATAATCAACAAAGTAAAGAAACATTTGAATCCTTAATGGAATCTAATTTAAGAACATTTACATTCTAGTGATTTTTAATTGTACATTAGTAATGAATAATTTTTGTAAGGAAAACAGTGTGTCCACGTAGTCAGCATTCCTGCAGCATTAGTTCTAGCTCAGGAATCTAAAATCCTGAAAAAATAAGAAAAAGCTTTAGCTGTTGGTACGATATAACACTAAATACTTAAAATATGAGAGAGATGTAAGATATATTAGAAAACAGAGCATTATAATATTAGCATAGGGAAACTTTTTATATCTCTCCAAAGAATTGAATGATTTGAAATTAAATCCTGAAGTCTGTACTTAGTTTCAGTGTGAAGTTTTTTTCTGTGTAAGAACAGGGGGATTACCCCCAGGATGTCAGTATGTATTTGACAGGTAGTTGAATCAGTTCTTCCTGACATACACTTATCATCATTGTAAACTTTCCAAACTGTTTACAGATCTGCGATATTTTCCATTTCTTGCTGCCTGAAACAGCTCTGAGTTCTCAGTTCTGGAACTGAGTACCTACAGCTTCTATTCACTTCACCTGAAGATATGTGACTTTAGAACATCTGGGAGAAGCTTGTCTGCAGAAATCTAAGTTGACAAAACAGTTAAAGGCTTTCTGAGACCACTCCTCAACATAAATATTGTGCCCTATTTGTATAAAAATAAACTAATTTAAATATAGATTGTGATTAAAAGCATTAAATAAATACCTCATTAGCGAAAATCCACTGATCTCCTTCCGTTGCGTGGCTGAAAGACAAATATCCAATAAGTGCTCTATAAAACTGACTGGTTTCAGTAACAAAGCCCCACCCAACTTGGTATGTATAAGAAATCGGGAAATTTTTCAGTTCTGTCAATGTGATCATCATTAAAGATAAACCTGAGACCAGTTACTGTTTAATGTATATCCATCTCTGGAGGAGAATTACTGTAAAAATTACTGGATAGAGATTGAAGAATGAATTATGCCCATCTTGTATGATTTTATAAGGGGGCAAAAGACACAAGAAGTCACTCTAAGAGACCATTATCCCTCATTCTTTTTTCATTTTCTTAAGATGTGCTTCCAGATTGTTGTTGTTATTGCATTATAAGTGTTTGTTGTAATTAACAAATAAATATATGTATGTCACTCAATAATTTTCTTTTTAGACTGTGTTCTTTAACATGGGCAAAGAGTTTCTCCCTTTTCACTGTGGTCATTTCAGAAATATTTTGCACTACAAAGGAGCTTGATACAATGTCTCCTAAAGCTGATAAAAAATCTCTTGCTGAGCTTAATAAGAATTTGCTTTTCACTCTGGCATCATGAATGCATCTATGTTAATATTACCCATAACTTTGGCCTGTCATAAGAACTCTAAAGATCCAATCCTGATACATAAGGAATATAACTATACAGACTTGCCTTCTTTTCATTAGCCACTTTCTTATTTAAATAGAAAAAAAAGATTAACCAAAATCAAGAGAATTATTATTAAGTTTGTGCCATCTTTAACTTGCTCAATTTTGCAAAAATGGAGTTAAAAGGCTCTATGGCATCAAAGATGAACAGAGTGGTTTCATTCTCATGAGAATTTCTGCTTCTAGTTTCTAATCTTACTGGTCAAAACACAAGGAAAACAGGAAGGTCAGGCCCAGCATCTGTTTTGGTACAGCATGTAAGCATGGCATTGTATTTATATCACATGCAAATGTCCCATATTGAACAATGCTTTAGAAGGATTGTCCAAGATGGCATATTTACTAGAACTTTCTCTGAGAATTATATACATAATAACCAATGACTTACTAAGATATATCATGGTATCATGTATATACAAACATTAAGATGTGTACAAAAACTTCCTACTATGCCTTTATTTTAATCAAAGAAAATGTCTGGAGCATATCTTGAGTAGTCCTATATGGTGGGATGCTCTTACTGAAAAAAGTTTCCTCAGTCACAGTAATTCTTACTGTAACTCACTGGTTTCTCTACTTTTTCGTTTGTAACACTCATCACGAAATGAAAAGAAAAAAAGTCGAACAAACCATACCCTGTAGAAAAAGTAGCCTCTACTTTGAATCCCTCCAGGTCCTTGAAGTTCTTCCTGAAAAAAAGTATTTTAAATCATATCTACTCTTGTAAATGAATCCATATAGAGAGGTTGTTTATGTACTTATTAAAGGTATTTCTTCAGTACTACTATACGTGCCTTAAGGCATGCTTTATGTATATTTCTCCATGTCAGTAACAAGAAGTTCATGTTGTCATGTAGAAATAGCAGAAAACACATGAATGAGGGCCAAATTCCACCTCAAGTTTTGGCTCAGTTCAGATTGCTTTAGAATGGTACTATAATGATGAGCAGCTTTTGCCTTCGACTTTCCAGGTTTCATTACCCAGACACAACTAAAGTGTCTTCATGGTAGTGGAGTCTCTACGGACAAAGTAGAGTCCTCGCAGAAGGACAACAACGCAAAGCTTAAATATCAGGAATACCTGGGCTCCTCCCAGGAATGAGATCCCAGACTGTTCCCAGAGGTGTATCATGATCACCCTTCTCAGATTAACTCCCAAAGAGAAGACGAGTGCTTATGATACTCTATCCTGTCTGTGCTGCACACGTTGAGAAACAACTGTCTACTGATCCATACAGCAAGGGGGACGGGAACGAATGATGAAGAAAACAGAAATTCCATTTAAATGTAACAAGTACAGAGCATGAAGTATCCAGATGCTTTAATGAGACCTTCATGATTAGAGAACACATAAGCTTAATCACAGTATTTTCATTGCTTGTGTTAATACCAGATATATGAGTGAGGTGTCTGTCCTGCAGGTGGGGAGGCAGGCCAATTGAGGAACAAAATAGTTCAAATCTTGTGCTTACCAGAACATAAAATTTAGATGGAATTTATTTAGCAATGATGGTATTTCTCAATTAAAAACTGGGGTCATGTGATCTCTTGGGTAATGATCATAACCTGAGCTGTCATAGAAAGACATCACTTCATGCTGTATTCTAATGCTTATGAATTGTGTAAAACAGGATGGCTCCCATCATTTCCAAACACAGGAGTAGTTTCAATCCAGGGAAGCTTTCAAAGGAAGGAGGGTTTAAACTACACGTAATTTTCGAGTCTTGCTTTTAATTTTGACTTCAGTTTTTCAGGTATACCATTATACCCAGTTTCTTTGCTGTATGTCAAACATCTGGATGATTTTTATTTGTATTGTCCACCTCATTCTAGCATTACATGGTTTGAAATACCCATTTCAGATCTATAATCCATTCAATACCATAGTTTTTCATATTTAAAAAGGCTAAAAATTTATCTGTTAATGGAGTCTTGTACATTGCCATTGGAATGTCTTATGATATTTATATTTCATTATTTTTCTACTTTTTCTATTCAATATATGAACAAAAATAAAAATGGAAATTAAATAGGCAGCTGTCGCAAGTTAAGGAAATTGATCTAGAACATAAAAGGAATCAAGACTACAATTACTAATATGGAATTGTGATTTATTTTACGGACTTTTAACATGTTAATCTGTCATTCTCTACTTACAACCAGACACCTCTTGAAGAAGACTACGTAGTTTCCTTGTCTGATTTCATGTCAGAAGGTTGGTATTAGAAAACAACTGAAGCTAAAATCTGTCTTCATTGTAACCCTTGCCTTCTAAACTTCCAAGGGTTTGGAGATGTTAAAAAATAACTACTACATGCTGTAGTGTACATGCATGTATATTCACAAACCTGCATGTATATATGTATACAGAAACATATATATTCATGAAGAAGTATGTTTATTTAGAGTTTAATGCCTGCCCTCTAAAAGTTATCTTGTTCAGTCTCTTGGATTGACTTGCCAACAAAGTGCTCTTGCTTCTTCTTACATCATATTATATCAGCCAAGGTGGAGCTCAAATGAAATTCATGACAAAATCTGGTGTCAGTCCAAACTGGGAAGAAAGAATAAATTTAATAAAGCATGTTTCCTCCTTCACCCATCCACCTTTTCAATTCCTTGTCTGGTCGGGGAGAGGTGGGTGTGTTTAGGTACAGCAGGTTCTGGATTTCTTTCCAGTATTATTAAAAAAACAAATTAGCAGCAGGCTAACCCTTTCTGAAGCACATTCTGTGACACCACAGTCAGATAGTCCAACCAAAGGTGGGCAGCCCAGAGGAACATGGGGGCTTCCTGCTCCATGGGGGATCAGAGTTCCTCTGCACATCTTAGGCAGGGTTGCTCTGATCCTCTAGCAGCTTTAAAGTTTACCTATGCCATTTCCCCATCAGCCCATCTGGTAGAGTCTCTTGGAAAGGTAGATTTATAGCTTTCTCACATTCAGGGAATAATTGCACTACTTCTATTATTGATGGCAGATTATTTCAGTAGTTTTTTAATTTTCTTATGAACTGGTATGGCCCTCAGCAATAACATTTAGAGAGGATTTTAAACTAAAATGTGCTGAAATCTGCCATGTAAACAAATATGATAAGTGTAATATGGATGAATTTCAAAGATTTATTATGACATTAAAATAAATAAGGTGCATGCAAAAATACCAAACCCAAAAGAGTCTGCAAAGGAAATTGATTCCAGAAGATGCTAGCACTTTGTAAATGTCTGGTGTTTATGCACTGTACAGGAGTAAATAACACCTTTAGCAAGGTGACTGGCATTCACAGCAGGAATTGAGAACAGGAAATCAAAAAAGCTGCTTTCAATAAAATGCAATTCAGTTTAGAGCTGTTTTCATTGTTTCCTTAGATTTATGTGAATACTTGAAAATGCCTGTATTCTGTAAGTGTTGGCCACGTCATTACTTCATAATGTGTAACATCACGATTGCAAATTAAAGACTACTACTTATCACAGTGCAGAATGGTTGGAATTCTAACTGTTGCTATTTCCATGTACCACTAGATAAGAGTACAATAATACAAATAATAGGAGACAGAGCTTTTAAAAATTAGCCACTTGAAAAGATGACTAAGGAAACACATAATACTCATCATCATTCATTAATTTCTACTTTAAAGATCTGATGAAAATAAGGTACCTTACAAAAAGAAGCTTGATAAAATGTTTGCCTTTTGCCACAAAGTTATATCAGCCTGCTCTGGGCTCATTCCCAAACACTATAGCATTTTTTTTGTCTGTTTTTTTAATTCCCTTCGGAAGAAATATTTCCAAACACTATCCTAAAAAAAGGTCTTTTTATGTCAGTATATGTTTATACTTTATATTAGATAGCTAGTATACTTTTACATTTTTTTTCTAAGGATTTGTGGAGTTTGGACTTTGATGTTTCTTTGATGTAAAAAATGTGTCTTTAAATTGTTTGTCACATGATGGCTTGACAGCTCTTAAACAGAAAGAATTTATTAAATTTCATTTGTGAGTTGTTACAAGTATAGTCACTCTCCAAATATATATATAAAGACATGTGATCTGACTGATATACTCTGTAGAGTTTGGTATTATTATTACTTGGAAAAATATCCTTACAGTTTCTTTTTTGAGCCCACTAAAAAGAAAACTGCCATGAAAAGGCTGAAATATGTTGGAATATGCCAAATATGCTACAAATTTTAGGTTGTTGCCCGTTAATTAATGTATTCTATTTCCATTAATTATGCCATCAACCTCAATGTAAGTAAATTCAAGATATTAAAGTATTCTAGCAAAAGGACTCTATTGGATTTAGAAGGCAGTTTGTTTTCACTTACAGCAATTTTGTGTTCTTGCATTTATGCTTTCCGTCCCGTTCTCTGTCTTAGTTGACATGTATGTTCATTTAAAAGCACAGAGAGCAATTCCAAGAATATTCTTTGCCAGTATATAGGTCCAATAGCATAAATACACTTCACGTCAATGTCATCACAGAAGGTAAATTTTACCCTATATTTTCCTTTCAGATGTGTAGTGGGTTAAAATTTTCATAACAGTTTTAGTCCATGAGAAGATGTACCAACTCTTTTAAGTTCTTATATGTGGCCAGGTTCTGTCACTGGATAATAAAAATGTGATTCAGGGCACATAGTTGGGTTTATGCAGTGATCCGAAGAGAGGGGTAGATAGTATTACCAACCACAACCATGACTAGATGGAAGTTGACATACATAATCATAGGATTAAGAGTTCATTGAAAATTTGGGAGTTAACAACACAGCCTTTATCTGGATTAATAAAGAAAAAGTTCTATTTATGGGGATGCTACTATCTGAGTTTTAAGTATCATATTTGTACACCTAATTTAACTTGTGTATCAGTGAATATAAGGAATCATATCAGTGAATCTAAGGAATAACCAAGCTGAAGTCAATGTAAAAGAGGAAGAATCTGGGTCTTAGATTTTGGTATACTTTATTATACAGGAATCGTTGGTATTCTTATAGAGGAAGATTCTTATACATCAGACTGCATTTTTCTCTTCTCTCCATAGCTCCATTGAAGGGATGGACATTTCTATTCATCTGCTTTTTGATTTTTGAAATTTGAAATTGCATTTGCAGCAAATATACCCAAATTTTATGATATTTTTGAAACAATGGAGCTATTTCTATGTGAAACTTTTGTTCCAAAACACACTATTTTTCTATGGAAAATTAATTCCACAGAGCACTTTCTTATCTGCACCTTAAGTTAAACAGTAAATTTTCTGTAAATTACTTGGAAATTCTTAGGACTATAAGTCATAAATAATATATGTTTAAGGAGTAGATATGGTTTGAATTCCAAATGGGGGAATGAAAGACCACCCCTAGAAAATATAACTCAAATGAAATATAACAGTACAGATAAAACTTGAAGTATTTTCCTTTTTATAAAATAACTAACAGATCCATTTTGATACATAGGCTTTGTGTTCTACCACTGTTCTGTGTTAGGCATATATTACTTCAGTGTTTTTTGGTTTTAAATGGTAAATATCAGCAGGACTATTTTTCACTAATTTAAGAATATAAACCCCTCACATTTCTAACGAAAATACACTAGTGTGATATTAAATCTTGAAAATAAAAATGTTATGAGCAGAAAGGTCTACAAGGACATTTTTAGAAGAGCTAATGAATCACAAAGTGTGAGAATGCAAGCACATAGAGTTTAAGATTACATACGTCCACCTTGTATCTCTTCAGTCTTCTCTCATTAAGCTGGGGAACGAGTTGCAGCAAAGGATGCAGGACAGACGACTGAGAGGACACGAACACAGACACATGAGCAACAATGACATTCGGACTTTATGATGCAAAAAAAGTCTCTTCCTGCAGTATTGGTTTATGGACTAAACATGCACCAAAAAAAGGACTGAAGATGTTAATTGAGAAACGTATTTTTTTAACATTCTGACTTGACAACAAACAGGTACCAACATTTATATTTACACTATGAATGCGACTCACAGAGTGATGGAGGGAAAAGCTATGCGTTCTCACCTTTACTCATTGAAAGTTCAAAACTGTTTACAGACTTCTTGCCCAGGCAATTGCAATTATTCAGACTTTGATCAGCCTCTGAGAGTGGTACAGAGAATATTTCCGTACAGTACTGCTACTAACATTTCTCCGATTATCTACTATGGAAGTTAGCAGCTTCAATCTCCATTGTACTGCAAAGTTCATTTTACTTCAAAATAACTTAAATTGCAGCAAGAAAAATTATTTTTTTGCAAGAAAACAGTGTGCAGGAGGGATCCATTCTCACGTAAAATTTGTAACCATGGCACTGGTCACTCTACCTAAAAGACAAGCTCCAATCATGAAATTCCTTGTGTTCGACAAGACTTTATGCTTGCAGACAGCCTGGTTAAGCACAGTGGCATTGTGTGCAGCGTAAGTGTCCCCCTGGCAAAACACAACCACGTGGGCTTGTGGAGAGACATCCACAGTGAGAAATAAAGTAGAAAAACCTATGTTCCATCAACCAATTTAAACCTTCAACTCATGTAAACATAATTTTAAAAATAATGTATTTTTGATACAATACTTCTTAGAAAAGTAATACAACGAAGAGAATTACAATATATGGAATAACTAGAGTTACCAAAGTGTTAATGTACTTAATAGGTAAAATGAACTTGCCTACTTGGAGCCAATTTTGCACTGTCTGCCTAAGGTAGGCAATGTGGCATCATAATAGCTAAAAAAGTAGAGGTCTGACGTGTAGCGGAGGAGTTAAAGGGCATCCCAGCTGGCCACTTGGGCTCTGTCTTGCAGTCAGTGGAGGGAGGTTAATAAAGCCAAAGAATGATGGATCTCACCTAAGTTAGTATCTCTGAGAATTGGGCTAGAAAAGAGTCGCCCGAACAGCTAAACCAGAAGAAATGAGAAAGCAGTAATCTGGGGGCAGGCAGGGACAAAGGTATTCAGGATGGGGACAAAGGGGATGCAGTAACCTCTTAAGCAGGAGCAGCAGCAGAAATAGCTTATTTCACTGTGCCCTGATTACCATTAAAACCTCCAGAGCAGCTCTATCATGAAAACACTGACCCCAATATCATCAATATCACTTTCTAGGAAATATACCACATATTTCTGAAGAAATGTAAAGAACAAGGCAAAAATGGATATTAACATATACGAATGATTGTTAAAAAACGAGGAAAAATGTGTATGTTTAACTTTTTCAAAATCCTATCATGCACAGAAAAAACAGATTATGTTTGCACTTAAAAAGCAAGAATGGATTACATGAAGTTTGGCTTATGTTGTTGGCTTATGAGAATATTTTTATAGCAACAATACTAGGCTGTATTTAAAAACATATTTTTCATTTAAAATATAATCCAAAGTCTGAGTGAGAATTAAGTACTATTTTGCCTGATACATATTTATGACATGCACAAATAAATACATACAATTCAATTAATAATTAATAAAAATTCATTACGAGTTCTTGATATTTACGGTCATGTTCTCAGCTTCTCTAAATCCACATTGTTTCACTGCACATGTTATGTTCCAGTACCAGAAACAAGCATTCGGTCTTATTCTTAAATGTTGTAACTACAAGATTAAGATGCAGTTGGGATTCTATGAGTGTTTGGTCGTTTTTTTGCACACTTGGACAGTATTGATGATCCTCTCCCATGTTATTAAACACATTCTATATCTTAAACACGAACTGCCAGTTCTGAGCTTGCTATACAGTTGGAGAGACTACTGCAAAAAGGAACATTACCTTGTTTTTATGTACAAGCACACATGTACTCACAAGGAGGTGCTATGCCACTTACCATGATGCCTGAGTTGCCTGAGTCATGAGTCTTAGAATAATGAAATAAGAACTGTTCAAAAAAATTAAAAGTGGGGTTTTACTACAAAACAGGGCAAGGGTGTTATGATTTTCTTGACAATTTTAGTGTGATCATAAAACATATTTAGAAATCTTACCCTTTTGGTGTTGTCTTTTTCATCTAAACCCTGTAGAAATAATAATCAGTAGAGAAGCTTTTATTTGTTAAAAAAAAAAAGAGCAATGGGCAATTTTGATTACATTATAAACTTTTCAGTACTGGATTGGAATATTGTCCTTCCTCGACAGATATATTACATGTCTTTGCTTATCAATGTAACTACTCTCTTCAAACTCTGTAGAGAGCATTGATTACTCACCACTAGAAGAGTAGATGGGTTTAGCGGATGCTCCTTTGTATATCCCTAGACTCTCATACGTAAATTTCTTTCTCCATTGAGAGCTCATCATTTTTCTAATTTAGAGCAATAAAACCATCTGAAACCTTGTATCCAACCTTGAGATTATTTTCCAAACACTGGAGTCTCCCTGTTGTCTTTAATAGCTGTTGGGTTAGGACACATAGCATTTCAGAGTAGGAACTGATAGTATTACTTCCAGCACTGAGTGACACTTCAGATACTGGGTCCTCAGAATTCATTGTAGACACTGGCACACTGAGAGATCAGGCTTCAGAAATGCTAAGCAGTCTTTTGTGTGTGTTACCTGTGGTTTCTGGAGAAATCCCATGACCAGAAAACAAAGTTCTTCCAGTGCCCTGGACGCCTAATGCAAAGAAAACATGAACTCAGGTATCGTACTTCCAATCCTACTGCATATAACAAATAATAAATCAAAATAATAGTCAAAATAATAAAGTAACCTCTATCTGACTCACCTGAGGATGAGAATCTGTGGACAGGTAGGCAGAACACGCATCGTCTATCTGTAAAAGTTCACACAGTCCTTTTTTAGGAAGTCAGATTAATAAAAACAAATTAAATACGTATATTTTCAAAAACAGTTCAGTGCAGCCAAAGGTATGGCAAGCTTGCCCACCATAGGTAATTCTTATAGGTACACTCATGAAATATTTTGTATTCAAGGGAAAAAAAAGCCCTTAACCAAATAAACAAATTTATACTTGTTTGATCACCACAAACACATACTTATCTGGGTCCTTTATTCTCTTACCCCACTCACATCCCTCCTATTTGTAGCCTTCTCAGACTAAGTCATATTCTAAATTATGATTTTAAGCATCTGGGGTATGGACTATGAACTTACATTTCTTCTGTGATACCTTTGGATTATACAAAACTGCAAAGAAAATGACAAAACAAAAGCAAGTGATTCAAAGAGCAGTCCTCAAACACCACTCTTCCACTTGAATTCCAGCATCCCTGCAGGCATATGACACACGCATCTCTTGAGTGGTTATGATATGTGCCAGCACGTCTTATGCATGCCAGTCAATTTGTGTGAGTCACCAAGCAGACAATATCAGAGGTTTACACTGATTTCTTGGGCAAATGAGGAGCCTTACAAGATTTTGTTTAAAGGAGGTGGTTCCCAAATCACAATGCTAGTAAGAGATATGTTCAATATATTTCAAGGGATCTAAACTGAAAGAGCACTGTGAAAGAAGTCATTGCTGTTGAACTTAGACACGTCAGCACAGAATGGAATGTTACACACATAGACACAAAACAAAACAAAACTAAAGTCCACAAACCAAACCAAGAAGCCCACCAGTCACTTCATCTGGATCAAAACAAATGTCCTTTTAGCTCTGCATCTTATCTCCAAAAATGGCCATACATTGGCACCCAGGGAAGAGCCTAAGAAGAGACCAGTGGTCTAGTAAAGCCCATGCTCTCCAACCACAGTGGATTTCTGTGCTGTGAATTTGACCAATCGCTCGCCGAACCTTTGTAAACTTTTAGCATCCACAGTGTTCTGTGGTAAGGGTTTCCTAAACACTGTGTGAAATACCACTTCTGTTTGTCTTGATCAGCCTTTCCAAAGCTAGCTTCATTCAGTGCTATCACGATCTTGTCTTGGAAGAAGTGATGAATAAGTGATTCCTACGCATCATCTCCCTTCTGTTCATGACCTTGTGTAGACAATTAATCACATCCTTTTTCTGTTGTCTCTTTTCCAAGATGAAAGAATCCCATAATTCTGAATTATTTTATTTGAGTTATTAATCGGGGAGGGAGAAGAAATGGAATACAGGACATTTGAATTCGTGGAAATAATATTACCAGTGCTGAAAGCTCAAAGTATTCTGTAACAAAAAGAAAAAATCTCCAGTACTCCAACTGAAGCTGCACAGTTTAATAATAATGAAAAAAAAGAGGTTAACTTTTCATTATATAACTTTAAAATTGTATCAGTAGCAACCTGCGTTGGTATGCACCATTTCTTCCATTGAATATTTAATACCGTTTATCTAGATGCCAAAAAGCTTTGCCAATCATCTAGTTCATAGACTGCATAAAAAAATGTTTTTTTTTTTAAATAAAGAGTAGGGAATACAATGGGTCTTATAATTTTATTATAGGTAAAAAGCTCTAAACTGCGCTCTTTAGCAATGACAACATTAAATGAAAAAAGCAATAAACAAATAATGCATATCTGAGTACTTTGAGACAAGAGATGATTAATTTCTCTAGAGACGATCTATGAGAAAACATTAGCAGAGACACTGGGAAAGCTAATAGCTCACAGAATTCCCCTTTCAAATAGTTTTTGTTGGTAACACATCCTCCCTGTTCTCTTTTCCCTTCATCTTGCATTTGTTTGTTGATGAAGTTGAGCTTCACTACTTTCAGAGTAAGAAAACATAGAGGGAGAAATCAGCAGTGAAGGAAATAAACTAAGCTGAAGTCATTTTGGAAGCCTACRTTAAAAATTTGCTGTTTCTTCTTGTTGAGGGATATTTTGTTGTTGTTTTTTATTGGTTTATTTGCTTGTTTTGTGGTTGGAGGTGACTATTAAAGAACTACCATAATTCAGTAGCAGGACAAGCCAGAGACTGCTTTGTGTTGACACAATGGAAGGCAAGGTATCTCTCAGCTAAAACCTGCATGGACAAAGCAAGGGCTGAGGAAAAGCCACAGTTTCTGTTAATTCCTTTTTAAAAAAATAAAAATAAAAATATCAATTTAATAGTTTCTGTCATCCTTGAAGCATCTTCTCAGTAATTTTCCCTCCTATCTCAGAAATGTGGCTTGAGGGTGGGAGCTTGTGAGTTGTTTGGGGTTGGTTAAATAACAAAGAAACAAAAGGATGTGAGAGACAAGTAAAGGAACACAATACTTAGATACAAAGTTCCCATGTTTATAAACTCAGAGTCATTCCTGGAAAATACCAGGTTCATTTAGAGGCAGGGCTTCTCCTGAATGATCCACTAATAAAGTAACAAACAGGGAAGAACTGACTCTTTTCACTCCAAGAAATGCTGGTGAACTAGTATGACTCTGTAATCAGGTTGATTTAGGGTATATACCTATGCATCTAATTCTCTTTCCTTAGACCTTCTCCAGTCCTGCATTATTCTTGCTACAATAGTAAGTTTTATATTGTTTATATTACGTAATTTTACACATAGAATTTAGTATCTTATGCATACTTTTTTGTTCGCTGAAATCAGCAAGAACTTTGCCTTTGCCTCCAGTCACCATAGGGACAAATCCTGTTTTACAAATAGCAAATCTTAGCAATAAATGCAGAAATGTATAAAACAGCATTTTTCAATCCAGAATGTAAATAACTCATTTTCTTGAACTCCTTAAAGCTATCAGGACCTTACTTCCCAAGAGACCACTTTTTCCCAGGAGATAAATATCACCAGGGCTTGTTCAAGTGCCAGTCTAGAAATATGTCAGTGTTTGAGTCAACACTTCCAAAATGAACTAAGGAGGGCTGACAGTAAGGGAAGTGTCTCCTGTAATGGCCTCAATAGGAAGAAATTTACTCTCTGCATCTGTACCCCTGGTGAGTCACTTGCTTTCTAATGTTATCAGAAGCTACAAAATTAAATGTCAACAGAATACTTGAAGGTTACAGCAACACCAGGGCATGCAAGTTGCAGGCTAAACCCTCTCTGCGCGTTATGCCCTGCCGCTCCATCTGTTCCAAAAGGGCAGGGAAGAGCCCATGTTAACATGTGTCACATCCCAGTGCCAAAACAAATGTTCATTTCAAAGATGAGAGCGGAAGTTATGATAGTGATCAGTACCAAAATGTTAGAAGGGCTAATTGACACAGTACATTGTCCTTTACCTGGTAAATTGAGAGGCTAGGATAAGATTAAATACAGTGTCCCAGCCCTGTGTGCAGAACAGAAGAAGCAAGAGGTAAGATTGGATGAATTGAAACAATTACTGCATATCGTGTACAGACTATAAAAATACCAGATGGGACACTGTGTTGCTTCCAGGGACAGTGACTGCCTGGTCATTGACAGTTAAGTGACAGCTGTTATCAAATGTAGCTCCCCATTGAGCCAAGACAGACTTTTCCCAGAATGACATCTCAACACCTAGCCTCAACATCCTCCTGGAGCAACTGTTCAGAAAATCTGGAAAATAAGATGTTTCACCTCTTCACCAATGTCAGGATAGGAGATGTACAGGAGAAGCCGGACTGGAAGAAGAAGCACTTGAACTCTGTGCAAGAGAAATACTGGAGAGTGAGGTGTGACTGTAGGAAGGATGGGCACAGAAGAAATGGAGTATACCATACGGCAGTGTGCAGATGATGCTTACCTCTTTCCACAGCTGCAAATCCTGATCTGCCTCGAGTGCTTGGGATGGCATCGGTGCACCTGGAAGCACAAACCATGCTTAGCAGTGCTGTACAGCAACAGTCATTTTTATGAGTAACCCATGTCAGTGATTTAAATAAAAACTCTGAACACAATATGATACCTAGCACACTTATCATTGTCCAGTAGTTTCTGCCTGCTATATGTCAGCAACACAGCAGGAGGCTTCTTCAMAAGTTCATAGCAGATGTGGACACTCACAGGTCTTAGCAATAAAGTGTGGAAGTTACTCAGCTTTCACCAGGGGTCAGGCTAGCATTAGTCTGTTCTCAGCGTTAAGTAGCAGGCAAGAAAATTTGCATGGCAGCTCTCAAATGCTAAGACCTGCTCAGGAAAACACATTCCAGCACCTATAACCTCGAGCTTTCCGAGAACTCACCTCACCTCCAGCGCATGCACTGCAAGTTGAGAATCTGGATGTTACCTCTTGCTTTATTGTATGTTACAGTTAAACAATTAAACATGTGCTATGTAATGTACGTTTGCATATGAATAATACCCATGACATGAACGTAGCATTTTTGAGGTGATAGACAGTACATGTATAACTAGCTTTGTTTCTTCTGTCTGGCGTATGTGATGTGGAAAAGCTCAATCCCTTAGAAGATTGAATGTGTTATTAATTGCATAATGCTGCAGTGATGCTGTGCTTGGCTTGGGGCAGCTCCTTTCTCCATCTCTGCCCACCCAGGCTACAAACCTGGAATTCACTGTCTCTGGGTCCCTCCTGACCCAGCACCCAGAATATCTACCTTTCCACACTGTTATTTTATCTGGCAGTATATTTCTAATAATAATGTATTATCAGAGTCTCTGTAAATAATAGAAATGAGCATCACTGAATTGTGAGTACACTAGAGATCATGCAAGCATATCGATGTGGGGATGTGTTGTAACTCACCTGGGAGGCAGATTGGTGCTGGAGAGGGTGGTGCTTTACCTGTACAGTCCTAGCACTGCAGGAAACCCTACGAAGTCATCTAATTTATCCCCCTGCCCAAAACTGCTGCCCATGAGCCATGCCTGACCAGTTTGTACACTGTTCTTAAAGACCTCAGATCAATAGAGATTTTATAACCTCCCAAACAGTCTCTAATTACCTGTGGTCACATTTTTTTGAAAGACTTGAACCAAATTAAACAAAAAAGAGGTGAAGGTAGACTTAGCTAGAATGGCCAGGTGAGCAGGGTATGAATGCCCATCATCTCCATTTGCTTTACATGTACCACTAATAACAATAATTACAACAGTAGTTAGTTCCAGGCATTAAAGGGTGGATTTCAAAACCACATTTTGGTACCAGCACAGACTTAATTATTCTGGATGCTTGTATTCCCCAAAAAAGAATTAGAGGGGCTCTTAATTTCACACTATGTAGAAGTGGGATATTTTTGTAATCTCCGAGATGTTCACATAACAAGAAAACTTCTTTTTTGGATGTTTGTTTTAGTTCAAGGAAAAACGCCAAATAAATTAAAGGTGCTACAATTCTCTTACTTTGTTTTCTATTCTTAAATTAGTACATTCAAATTGGAGCATTGCCTGGGACTGGCATCCTGGTTGCCAAGAGTGGAACTGGGCAACACTTCAAATTAACACACCTTCCCCATTAAACCTTTGCCTGCCTGTCTCTGAACACTGCTTCTGCCATTGTTTGGTTCCCAAGGCTTTCCAGGGGGAGCAGAAGAAATCCAACAGCCTGTAAAGCTTAGGGAAGCAGGCAAGAAAGCCTGAATATTACAGCATGTTTTGGTTTTTTTTTTTTTGCCTGGAGCGTAAACTTTTGGACAAAGGAGATGCAATTATTTCACTAGCTCATAAGTTTCCTTCACCCTTCTCCACTTATTCACAAAACTCCTATTTCATGTGCAGTCCTGTCTGTTTTGTGCTCACACCTAGGACTATGTGCCCCCAATGACAAGTGGTGTCCCTCCATCACCCCATCCAGAACAGTGCTGCAGCCCTTAGGGACTTCAATCATTTACGCACACATTTACGCACAAAGGCACACACAGGGAAACAGTAAGTTATCTTGTAATATACACAAAATACCCATGGGGGAAAAAAAAGAGTGCTATTGAGGAAAGCAATCCTATTCAAAAGGAACATATAGGAGGAAATCCTCCTACAAAATTGACAGTCCACGATATATTTGTTCTCTTATCCTTCAATTCTGCCAACTTCTAAAAACTCAACTTCTTCCAAGGCAGCAGAATGCCAGATGCACATTTTCAGTCACTTTTCAGCCTGGGATTCACTTCTTTAATCTTCTCTTCCCTCCACTGCTCTCCCTACACAAGCTCCTGGCAATCTTTTATGTGAGAACAGTGATGAAATACTGTGTGCCATTGCCATTCCTTGCCCTCCTTTTCCTTCCCTCCCCTCTTCCGCATCTCCAGAATTTATTTTTAACAGAATATTCAGTATACTGTACTTCGATTTCTTTGATTCTTGATATTAAAAAACCACAACAAATCAGAACAAAAACTCCTGATTAAAGTAACTCATACATTCACATACATATAATACAAACAAAACGAAACTATTCCTTGYACAGCAACTTATTTTGTAATGTTACTCCACAAGGTATAAGTAGTTAATCTATCTGGAGTGGGAAAATAGAATAGAAAAGAGAGTATGTTTTGTTAAAAAGCCCATTAGTTGTGCTCGTTTCACAAGCACTCCCTGCTACAAAAATAGCAACTTTCAGGTGTAAGACAACATTTCAAACTAAATCAAGGTAATCAAGCTCTATGCCTAAAGCAACTCCGCAGCTCTATCCTCTCCCACTTAACCCCACCCCCAGCGATTCATCATGCAATAAATATTGCTTCAGGTTGGGCTAAGTGACTTCCAGAGGGTCCTACATTTTCCCACAATTCCGTGATACATCTCGTTTCTCTTTTCTTAGCTTTTAAATCAGAGTAAATTATATTTAAAATGAAATCGCTTTTAACAAAAGCCACTTCCCCAAGTTGCTGGAGTGTAGGTTTGCCAGGACAGGGTAATCGTGCCGGGACACACGAGGAAGCCCCCCAAAACCAACCCCTGAAGCCCTGCCCAGCAGCTGCAACCTCCTGCGCATCTCCGCGTCTCTCCCGGCCCCGCATCTGACCCCAGCCCAGCGCGGCGGCGAGGCGGTGGCAGGCAGGCGGCGGCTCGCTCTGCAGCCCCCTCGCAAGGCTGGCAGGCTGCTGGGGTCACCTCTCCCCCCAAATATTGCAGAGCTGGCAGTGCAGGGAGGGGTTGCGAGGGGGATGTTCCTCACCTTTGCAAGCAGACATCGAGGAGGCGAGGAGGAGGAGGAGGAGCAGCGGGGACCCCGGCAGCGCCGCGCCGTCCCCTGCCTTCCTCGGGCAGCGCCGGCGGGTGGCTGCGGGGGTCTGCTGGTGGCAGAAGTTTCCCATGCCCGCGGTGTCCCCTGCGCTGCTCCCTGCCAGCCGCTCTTCTGGGCATGCCCTCGCTCCCTCCCCAAACTTTTTAAATCTCCCTGACACGTGGACGAGCATCAGCCTGACTCGGGGAGGGCGCGTCAGCCGCCCTGCCCACCCTGCCCACCCTGCCCACTTCCCCGCCGGCCACCCCAGGGCCAGCCCTGCCACCGCCACCGCCTCCGCCGGGCAGCTGGTGACTCGGCCCCGCTCCCACCCCGGCGGCAGATCCACGTGTAACCCTTGCTGGGGCGGCGGGTGCCCCTGCTTGGCAGCAAGGCAAGGGGCTGGGCAGGCTCCAGGCCCTCTATTAAACCCCCTTTTTGAGAAAAATCCATGTTTTAAAAAACACACGTAAAACACCCYGAGCCCTGATAGCAGCCGTGTTGGCTGGCACAAAAGGGGCTACTTCTCCCTTGCCATGCTTGGCGGTTCAGAGTGATGACATCAGGGTGCCAACGGGGAGTGTTCAGACACTGTCTGATACCAGCGAGGAGGGGAGAAGAGGCATGATTTAAAATGGGGAAATCTCACGCAGATTTGACCCCAACTAGCTGAACCTGGGAGTTAAAACTCATTGAGCTTGCATGTGGGAGAGGCCATCAGTGGTTGGGACATGGGGCGCTGAGGATGTGCACCCATCTGCCCCGGGACCCACCACTCGCTGGGTTTTCTGGAGGACCCCCTGCTGCAGAGGTGTGATGGATTCCTGACTTTCCCCATGCCTTAAATACACACACACAAAATGCCACACCATGAAACAGAACTCAGTAATATGGTGATATTTGGGGATTAAAATCCTAATACAGTGCTTAGCAAGGCATTTTACTTAAGCTACAGCTGCAGACCTTGTTCCCAGTTGTTATTTATGCCAGTAAATAGCCAAAGCAACTACATTATAAGATATTCAAAAGCACACAGACCCCAAATTTGTAAAGACACTTGGGCAGCTTAGTCCAGGCACCCCTGAAACACAGCAAGCCCTGGCTTACCAGACCTGCTACCGGAGTCTGCGGGTACCCGAGCCACCCAGTCATGCCCACTCCCAGCAGGATGCTCGGGCTGGTGCTGACCTGCTCCTCACGCCCAGCCCAGCAGCAGGGTCTGGCTTTCTCCAAAGGCATGTGCCTGACACTCTCTGCTCCTTCACCATTTCCTCCAGGAAGATTCTGCCCAGCTGAGGTGCAGCTCCAACACTGAGAAGCTACAGAGAGGGTTTCAGGGCAGCATCTCCCAATTTAGTCTAGCTTTATGATTTATTTCCCATTTTTTTCCATTCACTCCTATCTTTTTGCTTGGTTGCTTTTTTCTGACTTTCAAAGGAAATGTTACATCATGGTCCAGCAATGAGACAGTGGGATGATATTAGAGATTTTTATCTTCCAAAACAGTTCTTTTTGACCATTTCAGTGGGTTTTGACGGGGGGGGTGAATGACGGGTGGTAGAGTAAAGCTGCCCGACAAGAGCGGTGGGTGTTACTGTAAAACCAAAGATAACTTTGATTTATAACCCTAGCATTGCTGTCTGCTCTTTGCCCTTAACCTTATCAGCTGTATGTGCTACAAATTGCGTGCTGCCACTGTGAACACTTTGACAGGCMATCAAAATTTTGAAAGCTTTGCCAAGCAGCATGCTAAGATGCTATAAAATTCTCATAGTAGTAGAAGGATCTTCTCTACCAGATTCGGTAGCAAAGCTTCCCTTAATATGACTGGGGACAGGGTTAATCCTTGTGTCAATAGAAAGCCAGTACATAAATTAAAGGCGGCTGTATTTTCTATGTATTATTGTATTTATGTCTACCTAATTAAAAGAGTTGTTTTAAAACAATCCAAATTGAGGAATTGCATTTGGTTCTGGTTTCTGTTAATAAAACCAGAAGACATTTAGTTAGAAGACATTACCATAAATGGGAAGTCATCAGCGCTGAAAGGTATCTCCCTAATCTATCTTGATTCAAATACATGAATCAGTGTCCTGAGCCTTGGCCTGTGGAAGGATTTAATTTGTTATGCATTTTAATTAATACCTTCTTGTTAAATATTTAATAGATTGTGAAATGAAATACAGTATTTTATAATTTGAGAGTTAAATACCTGTAAACATTCTACACCCATTGAATGGTACAGAGTGTTTTAAGAATAGTGAAAAAAAGATACATCTTGAATTAAACTTTCTTTTCAGTTGAAAGAGCTCTGATTAGCCCAGAAATTGGATTTTTGTGATATCTGTTTTAATACTGCAGACTAAAAAATTTTGCTGAGTCCACTTGCACAAAAACATATTAAAAGAGATTTTGAAGATGATGAGAAAAATTTCCGGGTAGAAAAATTCTGACCTTCCATTTACCAGAAAAAAACATTTAATACTTCTTTCTATGCTTGGATTTGTATTGTTCCATAATCTTTCATCTGCAAAAGCAGTAACTATTACATATGCAATCCTGTTTGCACCCTGAGTTACATTATCTGAATCCTAGCAGGCTACGGTCTTCCAGCACTTCCAACCCAGTACGAACTACATTTCATTTTAGACTATGCCTTTTTACTAAGAGCAGCAACGTAGTTTTACATTTCCTGATATATGGGTAAGGTAAATTGATTAGGGCAATACTGTAATCCTCCTAATCATATACTAGAAAAAACAATATAACTTCTAGCAAAAATGCATATTTGCATTAAGCCCAAACTCAAGTTTATACAAAGATAATATTTCTACTGAAATCTCTGCAACTTTTTACAGAGCAAGTTCTCCAAGCTTGAGTCTCAGTTTATAGGAGGTTTACACAGCTTATGATGGTCACCTTTACACAAGGGAGCATTCTTGTAAACAGGAGAAAAAATACATCTTTCTCTGTTGTGTCTGGTTTTGTTTTGTTTAATTGCTTGATGAAATTAATGTTACGCTATTGCAGGAACAAAGCACATCCTCATTAAACGAATAGCTTGGAGGATGTTTTGGATGCTGTAATTAGTTTCTTTGAAATATTTATGTTCTTCCTAATGTTGCTTGAATAAATGTTAATTATGGCTAGTGGAAAGGAAATCAAACAGCTGAGTATGTGAAACCATCATCTTCTCTGTCTTCAGAGAAGGCAAGGTTGGGAGGTACGTCACTGAATCCACTCCCTTGCTGTGTACACGCACACACAGCCTGTGAGGAAGTCAATGCATACTGTTTTTTCTATTACTTTAATCATAGAATCATAGAATCATTAAGGTTGGAAAAGACTTCTAAGATCATCRAGTCCAACCGTCAACCCAACACCACCATGCCCACTAAACCGTCTCCCTAAGCGCCTCATCTACACGTCTTTTAAATACTTCCAGGGATGGTGACTCCACCACTTCCCTGGGCAGCCTGTTCCAATGTTTAACCACTCTTTCAGTAAAGAAATTTTTCCTAATGTCCAATCTAAACTCCCCTGGCGCAACTTGAGGCCATTTCCTCTCGTCCTATCGCTAGTTGCTTGGGAGAAGAGACCAACACCCACCTCGCTGCAACCTCCTTTCAGGTTGTTGTATAGCACGATAAGGTCTCCCCTCAGCCTCCTCTTCTCCAGGCTAAACAACCTCAGTTCCCTCAGCCGTTCCTCATAAGACTTGTTCTCCAGACCCTTCACCAGCTTTGTTGCCCTTCTCTGGACATGCTCCAGCACCTCAATGTCCTTCTTGTAGTGAGGGGCCCAAAACTGAACACAGTATTCGAGGTGCGGCCTCACCAGTGCCGAGTACAGGGGCACGATCACCTCCCTACTCCTGCTGGCCACAC